>BGPT01000014.1:117954-295358 GCA_003297045.1 Symbiodinium sp. clade C Y103
GGGGAAGATGAGAACACTACTTAATGGGAAACCATCAGATTCCTGTGGATTCCAGTAGGTTTAAAGGGAAATTCAATTGATTTCAATTGATTTCAATTGGTTTCAATTGATTTCAATTGATTTCAATTGATTTCAATTGATTTCAATTGATTTCAATTGATGTCCCATTTTTGTTTTTGAGGCTTTATTAATAGGGGGGGGCCTACCTTCTCCAGAAGGTACCTTCTGGGGGGGGGGGGGTTTATTAATACGAACTTGACATTATCTATTAATTACCTTCCTCCTCCTAAATAATCTTCAACACCTCCTCGAAAAAGACACGGTTTAGCTCAAAACCTTAGAATCAAACAACCAGCCGACAGGGGACTGCTTCAAAGCTATTCAACCATCAAACATAAGGATTTAAAATGGGAAAGTTAGACGGGATTTATGGTTTATGGTCATCCATCCCATATTGGAAATCCAAACATAATGGGCATATGAATCCCGATGAAAATGGATTGATGATCAGTCGTCAATATGACCATGACACATATATAGGCAACCAAAGTGCCGAATTGACCATCGACCATAAGGAGGTTTCCCAAAAATCATACAAGTCATCGAATCATGACTTTGTGTTGAAACCCATGGTGACTTAGGGATCCAACATTTTAAGAACCCCCCTAGTAAGGGCTACATACATAGGACCACAGGATTGAGTTCTTTTCCCCTCCACATTGACAGTCTAGCACTTGGACCCTGCAAGTGAGATGAGTAGTGGAAATCTGGAGACAGATTTGGTGAATCGTCGTAGCAAACCATGATTGATACAATGTGGGGCTCCCAACCTAAGTTGGTTTATGGGTGTTTATGGTAGATGTATCTAGGTCGTTTATGGGCGTTGTAAACCAACTCTACAACTGGGGGGCCCCACATAGCAACTGGTTGGATTTGTTTCTGGGCAACTGACATGGATGGCTTGAAACCAAAATCCTGAAAATGAGGAGTTCGCTGGCCAAAATGGTCTGAATAGGTCTAAGCTATGAGACAGCTATTGTTGACAAATTACCATGCCAAAGCTGATTTGCCTATTTACTCCAGCTATTGGCCCATGTAGTTCAATGATTTACGTTTAAACAAAAGGATTTTCCACAGCTATGTTAAATTACAAGAGGGTAAGTTGAGGCATACAATTCCACACTTATATAGCACTATAGCCATTACTCATGCGGGTGGGACATGAGGTTGCAAAGATAGCAATTAACCGTTCGGTAATCAAGCATGGCTGACTTGGAAATCCCTGAAGTAAAGGGCATTGAAATTCGAAAATCATCAAACAAAATGAGTAATTAGAATTTGCAGCCATCCATGTTTGATAACCAAAATGCGTAACGTCGTTTGCCCTTTTTCAACTTCACCCTCCATTCTGGGGGCTTAGAATCTGCTGGGGAGATGTCCAAGCCAGTTTGGACCCCTCCGAGTCCACTCCCATCCACTCTCTATGCATGCCGAATAGATCTACTTCCTGACACAGTGCTTAGGCTTACACCTCTAATAAATCCAGAAGTGTTGGAAAAAATACTTAAGGTTCCAATAATGTGTTGTTGTCTTAAATGTTGTTTTTAATTGTTTTTATGTTAAGAGTAAAATGGCTGTGAGTCAAAACCATTGTATCCTTTTTTTTGTTCTGGTCAATGGATCTTCACCCGCCCAAAAAATGTTTTTGATAGCTTTAGACCATCCACCACGTGGGCAAATAATCCAACTCGTGATTGTAGTTGGTTATATATCCCCTTGTATCCCGGAATCATTAATATACCATATTAGATATGGATAGATATGGAGGTTTCCTACAATGGGGTACCGCCTTGCATCATCCATTTTTGTTTGGGATTTTCAATTATTAACCATCCAGCTATTGGGAATCTCCCATTTTGACAAACCACCATATTAATTAACCAGATACTAAGCATCAACAAAGGGATATAGAATCTGTAGTTAGATGATGCTAGATGACTCACCAGAGAAGATACTTCCACTATATACCACATATTGGTATATATCCCATTGGGATTATAGAAGTTGGATATATATCCCCTTTCTCCAAACCATTCATATACTATTCCATATTAGATATCTTGGAGGATCATCCCACATAGTAAGTGGTTGATAACCCTGGCAAGTAAGTCCCCGATTCGTGGATTATCCCAGTAATGAGTTCTAATCCCAGTTACTAGCCAGTTACTGGGGTGATCCTTCAAAATCCCATTGTTTCTACGTTTTTTTTTAACCCCACCTTTGCCCCCCCAACGGCCACCTTTGGCACCAACAACTCGTGTGGCAATTGCTGTGGCTCTTGACCTCTTCGACTCGAGTCCGGCAATTGCTGGCTGGAGATCATGCCGTCACAAAAAAGAAATGAAGTCAAATGCATGGCTAATGTATGTCATATCAAGTCATATCAGATATATCACAACATAATACAATAAAATAATGATATAGCAATGTAGTGTTTTTTTACATGTCTTTACATCTTATTGGATTGTTGCTTAGATATAATATTAATAAGTCATATATTGTAATGATTCTATGGTGATTAAATATTTTTTTTATCCAACAACATTCATGAATTTTGTGATTTGGGGAGATATAATGGGACGCAATGGGATCTTCCGGTAATCAAAAAAAGGCTGGCTGGAAGATCCACCATTGATAGATGCATTTCCCAGCCTGCCACGTTTGATTGCCGACGGGTGTGATATAGTAATCTTAATGTACCCTCTGGTTATTGAACAGCCATGGAAAATGGCTTATAGATGATGTTCCTATTAAAAGCTCCATTTATGGATCGTTTTCCATGGCTATGTTAAATAACCAAAGGGTAGTCTTTACATCTTATTGGCTGGTTGCTTGGATCTCCATGATTGTTGCTGCTATTTGTGGCAAGTTACCTCCGGGACCCACATCTTGGGGATGGAAACCGACCTAGAGCATCCCGTTCAATTTTGGAAAGTTCACCAGTGCTAGTGGGCTAGTATGGTAAACCAAACGCCATAAACCTACCATTTCGGGATGGTTTATACAACCCCTAGAGATGCTCATTTCTGGCACGGTTTAGTATTGGATTTACCACATTACACAAATAGGGCGCAAGATTTTCGATGCCCTTCAGAGACCTCAACATCTCAAACCACACCTTCACATGCGCGCAACTTGTTCGCAGACATTGTTCGTTCTGCGCCGCGGGTCACTGCGCTCTGTCCCGCAAATTCCTGCCCTACTGGAACCTGAGGAAGATACTGAAATGGATTTGCATGGGGTGTACATCGCGGTGCTGGGGATAGACCTCAAAAGCTGCAAACATGGATGTCAACCATAGAAAGGATACATGATGGTACATGGGGGTTTCCTAAAATAATGGTACCCCCAAATCATCCATTTTAATTGGATTTGCCCTTATAAACCAATCATGTTGGGGTACCCCCATTTCTGGACACCCCCACATGTATTGTAAATGGCATGGCTTTACAAATGGGTCATCATCCCAGGCAGGATGAAATATGTATTTTCAAAAACACAACATGAAACACCAACCAGCCTCATATCCAACGTCAACGAATTTCCTGCGCAACCAATCGATATCTGGTACTTCAACAGGATGCCAGTCCGGACGTGCGCTGTGAGCAAGGAGAGGCTGGAACCATGTCCAGTTTAGCGAAGTTCAGCAAGGGATCTGATGAATGTCCCAGGATCATCTGCAGAATTTGTGAGGGAAAAAAACATGTTGAATTGTGATATCCCTCTGATAATTTAACATAGCTACTATGGATAGTTGCCCTTGTATAGTTGATTCATGTTATATAATTTCCCCCAATAAACAATATTTGATGTTCAAGTGCAAACTACCAGGGCGCAACTGATTGACCAACATTCAGCTTCAACCCCAAGTGGGGCTCCAGTCTCTCCAAGTCGTGCTGTCTTTTACAGAGACGATTCCGGTCGGATGGAGATGAATAGCTCGAACATACCAGGGATCATAGCGCCTGGGAAAAATCCCTTGACGACTTGATATAGTCCCATTTCAAGAGGTTGTATAATCCAAGGTGACTTTTGGTTGGCAAGCAAGTAACAAGCCTGAAGCATTGTATAAATAGCTTTTGAAATGCACTGTATCATGTTAGACGTGTGCAAACTCGTTGCCATATATCCTCGGGATAGGAACCTTCTCCCCGTATTCTGTGTATCCGTTTCATTCAAGAAAAAGTATAAGCAATATAATAAACCATGATATTCAACCTATTCTACTGTAGACATATCTACCAACAATTCAATCCAACAGTTATTCGATGTATAAATCAATAAAACCCTATTGCATGGGAACACATGTCACATGTCCTTTCCACCTTTCTTTGAGCCATCCTCAAACCGCAAGATGGACAGTACTGGCTGCCGATTGGGCCGGATCCAGGAGGCTATGGCTTTGCCATCTACGCAATCTTCGCAAGTGGTTGAAAGATCAAGTTGTAGTTCATGCAAACTCATATCTGGGTATCTGAAAATGTTGATACAACTTACAAGTTTACTAGGGGAAATCATGAGCTAGTGGATTTAAAGTGGTAGACTATTTTCGTCAGGACACCAGCGGCTAGGTGAACTTCATCGATTGAAGTGGGATGGTCTCAAACATTGGTGGATCATGGGTCGGAAATGTGTGAAACATCCCATTGGCTATGCACCAAATGGAGCCTGTCATCATCCCTTGCCTCATTCATAACTATCCCTATTTCATTGACTTTATGGTCCCAGATATGAACCGGGTGACTATACCAACTTAAGGGATCTTGCAAAGCATCCTAGTCAGTCAACAGCTTTCGTTTGGGAACACATTCCAAATACTGCGACTTATCACGAGCTAGTTGTATTATGTTGTATTCGATGAGAACCCAAGAATGATTTCATTCTATGCTGCCAAACTGGGGGGGGGAGAGGGGGGGAGGTATTCAAACAATATTCGAACAACAAAGAGCCTCTGATGAGAACTGCATCAGGTTGAATCATATTGCTGTTCCGCATGACAATCGACACCAGTAGATCGGATGTCTCATCTTTTGACGGACTCCGAGTCTCCAGCAACTTGTCAACAGCAGTGAAGTTCATCGCACGAGAAAACATGTCGAAAATGGATGTTTATCATGTCATCATCAAATCAAAGCAAACACGAAAAAAAACATAACTCCAAAGTGCCAGGAAAGCATCTTCTTAGACTAAAAGTCTGAACCCTTAAAAAGTCAAGTGTATCCAATCGCTTTTCCTGGTTCAAGTACAAGTCCTTCAAGGCTCAAACCCGACATATTTGTCGATTAAAATCACAAGATATTTCTCAAGTGATTTCCAAATTGAATTCCCATCAAAAAGATGCATTTCTCATCATACCTCAAGTAATCTCCAGATCATCTAAAAACAAAACCGAAACCACTTGAGTCAAAACTGGATACCAATAATGTTTCAAACAGCCTACACAGATCCCACGCAATTGGTCGTGTTTGGATATGTCTAGTATTTGTTTTGCACTAGATAACCATTCAGCTTTTGGGTGACAATGTTGACGTGTACACACATGGGTTTGTCTGAAAATGGGCTGCCCCTAAATTTGATGCTAAATCACATTTATAGCATTTTATCCATTAAGTAAAAACAACACATGAATTGAAGCACATGTCCCATTTCTGGACCACACCTAAATATCATATCAAGTTGGTTTCCCATGAGACATATTCCAGATATTTCCATATCATATCCCCATTGTCTTGTATCACCACTATACCTTTACATCAAGTTGGTTCCCTATTAAATATTCCAGTGTATGAACTTTCACTGTGCCGCAGCTGCCAGCGCAGTTCGATGCTTTCGGGCAATGCTCCTCCACAAGACTCGCTCGAAGTCATCCACCAAGTCCTATGGATCTCTCAGGGGCGGTGGTTCATAATCTATATATCCCTTACCTCATAGAATTACTATGTTTTTATGGTATCATATCTCATAGGAATATTATTATGGGATATTCATAATCGGCTGGCTTCATTCAATTTATCCAATGGGAGATATGCTATTATATGAATGATAAGGTTGATGATGGTTGGTTTTCCTTCCTAAAAACATGTTTATTCGATGGGATACAGTATGTATTCCAAAGGTTTTGATGTGCCACGTTGGTCCCTGGGTCAACAGCCCCATGGTTCACATCAGAAACCCAACCAGCAGGGCTCGGCTCAAGTTTAACACAGTTGGCGACATTTATCTTGGACAACTTGAAACAGTCAAACTAGATGTATAGCAATTAAAATAGACTACATATCAGAACAAATTCTGTCCAAGCACCACTGATGGGACAAGTTCTTGCGGCCACTCAAAGATTTACAGTGATAGCAACTACATTCACTGCTCCACTTGCTCCACCCTTTGCTTCCGTTGTAGAGGCACACCCAATACTGGCACCCTTGGAGTATGTCATCAACTCTTTGGGCAGGATTTTTACCACTACTAGAAAGGATGCCACATCAATTTCCGGCTTCAAGTTATCAAGTTTCTAGACCATGTTTGGCCCAGCCTGGGCACCAATATAGATCCGTCCTTGGGTGGTGTTGGTGATGCTATGCTGCTTTCCATGTCGTTTTCAACAGCCTCAGATGATCTTGGATCATCAAGGACATGGAATTCCACAGATCGAGCCCCAAAAAACATATGCTTGGCAAATGAGCAAAGAAACATGCAAACCAGTGGACCACTACAACAACATCAAGCTGAACTGAACCATTGAGCTGTATCACTGGCTTGGTTAGTTTGAGGGAAACAATTCTCTGAAACCGTGTTTTCAATGCAAATAATCCCGAATATCAGGTTGTCTTGCCCTCTTGTTCTTTTGGCAAACCCCCCCAAAAAAATACAGAAACGTATTTTGTCTCGCTAGTTTAAATTGGATGTTATTTTTTTTCTGAATCTTTTTAATGGGTAGTATACAAGTCATTTCTGGGATTTGTACATCGGTCCCAACGAGACAATAAGCTGCCTGCTCCAGTAACAGCCGCCCATAGTTGGAATCACATTATGGTGAACCAACAAACATAAAAGATGTTATTGATGATTAAACACTGGCGATTTATATGTGATCCTTGTTGGCTAAGTTGGTTTGTAACTAATATTTCACTAGGGTTTGTTGCAGGTTTATCATCAATTATCTATTGAAGTGCATAAACCAACAAACATTACTGGGGTCACCAGTATATATATAAATATATATATATACATATATATATCATGGCACCTAGATTTATAGATAGCTCCTTCCCCCTCGGATCAAATGCTCCTCCAGAATCCAGGGTTTGTAGTTTGAACTGGACTTGTTCTTTTTTGCATGAGTAAGGTAGTAATCATCATGTTTATGTAGCTACGAGAATAATGGTTGATGTCCATGAAAAAGAACACACAATGAAATACATGTTTAAAACAATAAATGGTAGGGCTACACAATACCCATTCCTTCTTTGCTGACACAAACACATATATATTTCGATAATGCATCATAATGCATATAAGGTAAAACAACAAAAATAACAAGCATCACCAAATCCGTATTGTGGGAGTTTTGGCTGGGACCCCTTCTGAAGGGTATGATGTCTCAAGTGTTTTCTTGATGATCTTGGTAGTTTTACCCCCCAAACCACCAGGGGTGCTGACCCCCAAGGCCAACAACTGCCAAGTTGTTGATATGATGATATGGTTCAACTTTGGGTACCCAACACGGGTTTACCTCAAAAAAAACAAGTCAACGGACCAACATCTGCTTTCCCTGGGTCTTCAACTTAGCCTAGAAGGTGGTTGGCGAACCGGGTGGTGATTGTAACTATAGTTAGATGGGCAATTAAACCAACAAACGTAGCTGGAGTGCAGCACTGCTACTTATTTACTGGGCCCATTCCCCAGTCCATCACCGAGGTTCGATCAGAAAGAGCTCCTTCTGCGCAAAGTTCCACAGAAAGCTGTAGCGTGGATGCATGGCCACCACCCTTAGGCCGCAGTTCTTCGGGGTATGCCGGAAAGCATCTCCCATGACCTGTACTTAAGATATCCTTGTGCTATGCAAATTTATATATGAACCAGGCGTCCAAAATCATTTCTTGGATGACACGTGCGACGTGCGACTTCTGGAGTATCCATCTTTTTCAGAAACACCCATCCCTCACGGATTGTATTTGTTTGTCCACCTACTGTTGGTCAGTGCTATTTGATGGATGTCTCAGACCTTGTATATAGAGATACGATGCGGGGCCCCTGAGATTGATAAGATTGTCTTTAAGTCGGCAAACTACCCTGTCATCTCCTTTGTTATCGCTATCCCACGATTCCACCAATGCTACTGGTTTCGTGGGCAGATTTGACTTGAGTATACGATATGATATATGTTTAACTTAGACCTAAATGCCTGTGAGATAGGAAGCAACTGCCACGCAAGTGCAAAATTTCTGCATGCAAAAATACATGGGGTCTTCTCTAAATTCCTTTACCCGGATTTGGTCGCAAATCACCGTCACTGCGTTTTTACAGGACTCCGCCTTTAAACTTCAATTGTCTCAGCAGACCTCAAGTTTGAATGAAAAAATATTTCCATGATCAATTTGCCCCAAAAAACTGCACACGTAGCTAGCGCGCGGTTGTTTTAGCTGGTGCTGCTGGAGCTGCTGGAGCTGCTAGAGTCACTGTCATGCCTTGCAGCAAGCAAAGAACCGGCACTTCTTTCTCCAAACAACTCGTCCAACTGCGGAATTCTAACTTTAAAAGAGCCGACAATGTGATCCATATGGGACGGTACTTTCCTTCTCCCGAGTATCTAAAGCATCCTAAAGCTCCAGGATATTCCCTTCGTCCCAAAGACATCCAAAGACAAAGGAACTCCTTCAGAAGCGAGGAACGGGAGTGATTCATGCGGACCTTTTCTCCAGCTTTGGAAATTCCCTGGCGATTTTATCGCAGACCGTCAGTGTCTTTGCCGGAGACCCTCATCTGCCCTTCCTTGAGCCGAGCATTCATCACGCGTCGGCAAAACTCATCTGCCTCGACGAAGCAGACTGGCTTCATGAACGCTTCATGAACGCTTGCAGCCCAAGGTCAAGGCCCACGATGCCGCTGAAAAGGCTGACCGCGATATATTGCTGCACCTGTAATTCGTTTGACGCACCAGGTCTATGGATGTCTATGGTAAAACAATCTGCAGTTAGATGGGCTTAACATATACATATATATATATATACTGTAATATATATTTCAACAAACTCATAACCGGCCCCACATTGTAACCCTTGTAACCAAATCCCGAATGCAACTATGATTGTGTGCTGAAGTCATCTATGAATGAATGTCCATCCTCATATTAGACAAACTGCCAAAAAAAACATACAAAGGTATCTAAAGCAAGTGATTGTTTCCACTATATCAGGATTTGTACTCAATATCCTTTTACTATCCTTTGGGGGGTTTCTTGTACCGCAAAGCATCTTCAAGTCTCATCCCTACAAGGTGGTGCCCCATAGTTAGCTAAGTTGGTTTGGCTCACTAGGTCAACCAGGGCTAATGGTGTGATTATCACCAAAGTTCGATGGGGCCAGGGTTAATGGTGTGATTGCCAGGATAGTTAGATGTGGTACCACAAAGCAACGTTCAATCAGGGGAGCAGCACGTTGTACCCACAAGACGACGCACCAAGGCACCAAATCAGCCGCTGTTTCAGAACGCTCTCGGACACGTCGGACACACTACGCAGCTTTGAGCGAAGCTGCTGAAGCGTCACCGGATGTCCTGCGACCCATGTCCAAACATAGTTTGGATGCCCTAAGAAGGCGACTTTGAGATGGAAAGAATGAAAAACCATTGGAGTTACATGGAGTACCATATTTGTTCATATGTTCATCATATATTCTCTTTCTTGGACAGTTAGTACTTGGGAAGTCAAACCTGGGGCTGTCCCAGTAGAGTGTTTGTAGGAGCCACTTCATAGCCACGGCAATGAAAGAACCAAACCCGCGTATCATCCGCATGCCTGGGACCAGTGTTGCCGGCATCTTGAGTGTGATGCCCTTACTACGGCATACCGAACATCGGGAACAAATCTATATATAAGTATATATAATATATAAGTATATATGAGCCTGGTCCCCGGAACCCCACACCCCCCCAATGGTGCTCATACAAAATGATATACAATTCACTGCTAAACCGTTGATGCAGGTTGTTTGTCTAGGGTGGATCCCAGTCGGTGCGTCAAACATCGGTCCAATTCAAGCCAAAATGATCCAAAACGAAACAAATCCATGATACAAAATTTGGATAATTTGGAACATAAATATAATATAGTTCTAGTAATAGTAACAGCCAGAACATCTGTGGTGTAAACAGCACATTGATGATCTGGAGGGTACTTCTTCCGAGACCACCGTACAACCATTCCTTCCAATCGTTGGCGGCCTGCATCCCGTCGAAGTTCAGGGCTGTCCATGGAAATGGCCAAAGGCAAGTCCTTCAACCGAGACATCGAGGGGCAATGGTCTCTGGATGATTTGGGGGTACCCCCCTTTTAAGAAACGTCATTACTGAGAGGCGCTACCAGGGAGGTGCCGAGCAGAGTTCAGGGTTTAATCGACAAACCTAGGGATTTGACCATCTTTTGATTGGGAAATCCGGGATTCACCGCTGAATACTTGGGGTATAACATCAACAATGATGGGGGATATCATGGAATATAGAACCAACTAATCACTTGGGTTTGTCATGCTTTGTCCAAAAAAACCGGGATAGCGGCAAATGGACAATTGAAAACGGGGAAATGCGCATTTAAACATATTTAAACCATACACATTAGGGTACCCCATGGTTCTTCAACCCTCCGGGATCCAGGAAATTGATACCGATGAAGCACGAGACATTGATGCTGTAGTGAGTAGTGTAAGTGTCATAGCCACCCTTCAACTTACTTGGGCAGCAGACAGAACACAACTGCAATAAATCCCATCTCAATGCAAGTCTGAATACATCATGTATAAAAGTACAGTTAATAATTCCCAAGAAGTGACCGCAATAGATTCAGTACTAAACCAGGTTTTTTTAGCGAGAATTGATTTGCTTGTTCCAGTATTGTGGGAAGTTACTCCACCAAAACTGCAATTCTATTTACAATAATCACCCTTCAGCTTACAGCGAGACAGGTCCCCCAGAAATCAGTTGGTTTAGTCTAGTTCCGCAGTTTTGCCCAGAATTTTGCCCATCAAACTATAGACACATCATGAAAATACATCTTTTATTCCACAAACCCCAGTTAATTAACTAATCTCAGATATTCCATGTATGGAAAAATTACCTACGTTGCCCTCAAACATAGCCCAGTTGTATGTAAATATTCACCATGGCTCCATATGAGGGAATAGTTACAACATGCTATAATGTGGGTAAACCAATAATATACCATCCCTAATTTCACCATAAATAGGTTCTAGAAACTCTTCCCAAATGGTTTATGGCATTGGTTTACCTACATTAAACCAGTTCCAAATCAACTGACCTATCGTTTTGGCGCCCATGTTTCATGACTCTTGCAATGTGGGGCCCCCTAGTTATAAGTTGGTTTATAAACCCCATTAACTATAGTTCTATCCACTATAAACCATAATATAACATAGTTATTGGAGTCATAAACCAACTTAGCTATCTTGGGGGCACCACATTGTGAAGTCGCCCTCTCCTCCGTGTGGGCTTCATAGGCCCGTTGCAGCACCGCTGCAACGATGCGGCCCATCACCCAGGAGTCCGTGACCTGACGAAGGCAGTGCCCGGAAAGGCGGAAATCTGAAGGAAGGGACCCAAACAAACATTCATTGCATTGGTTAATGGGAAAATTTACAGGAAACCATGGATTTTCCCATCAAATATAGGGGTTTCCTGTAAATTTTCCCATTAACCAATCCAAACAAACATATATCATGTTAGTTTATCTATAGATATACATCTAGTTCATAGAATGGGATCATTGCAATTATCTATGATAATGGATAATGGTGGTAAGTATGTGGGATCGATGTTTTTGGGTTTCTTTATGAACCCATTGTATATTACTACAATCTGGTTTATGAATCTGAGGTTAACTGCAGTATATAACATAATTACAGTATATAAAAATACATATTCAGAATAGTGTTGGGTTCAAAGTTGTGAAGCCATCCAAATAGTTGGATATATGGATGCTAATAGTAACTACAAACAATCAATTAATCAGCTATATTCATATATATATATATATACAATTGTATATATATATATATATTACACATGAACCAGATCATCTAGTTATAATCGACTTGGTGGAGCAGTGCGCAGACCGCATAGGGCATAGATTCCAAGGTTTCAAACATAATCTCACACCGAGACCATTGACTGTACCTGCAGCGTTCGTTGAAGCGTTTGCGGCTGCAGATGCCGAAAGTTTCGTCAAGATGAAGAAAGTACATGTCGAGCACTGTGTGGAATCAAGCTCAGCATTCTGAGCTTCCCACATTGTTTCGCAAACAAACACAGTGACATCGACAGCTCGGAAAGCTATAAGCCGACAGAGCAGTCCGAAAGAAGCAGCTTAGCGCAAGTTGCACATTGGCCATGGACACAGGTGCGGCAATCCACTCCGCCAAGCTTTGAATGTGTGACTCTGTAATCTCCTCCAAATAGGAAGATGCGGCCTGCATCTAACCACCATCCAATTTCCGAACCTTTATGCCAAGCAGGAGCAACATGTGTATACGAATGGTGAGTAAATGGCTATATTAACTGGTGATTAACTGATTATTCTGGGTATATATCATGTATTACACTTGTTTATTTGTGTTTAATATACTGCATAACATGGACTAACTACTGGTAATCCCTTCCCCCTTAAAAAGAAAATACAAGAGCCGGAGAATTCGTTGGATGGGTATGTCACTTAAATTGTGGGGTGTGATCACATCAGGTTTAGTTCAAACGAAACATGTTACCTCACCATCCTCCAGCCGGTCCACCCAGGATTGCTTACATCATTCATTCCCATGTACTCTTCTGGTTGATGCAACCCCAACGATTTCGTGAGACCAACAACAGTCTCTTTCTGTGAACCACAATTGTCCAAACAAAAAACACCAATGTTTAGGACCCATTCCGCAATAATATTGGTGAGGTCAGGTGAGTTGCAACCCCCATGAATACTATGGATGTATCTATCATAGACCATAGAATGCACCTAGTGAAAGCAGCTTAGCTATCGTTTGGGGGCCCCACATTGTAGGATACCTTCAAATTTGAGGGTAGTTGGCTATATATCTACATTTTGGGTTCTGAGAGTAGCTACAACGATAATTCCCAGCAATTACTATCTTAGATAGTAGGTTAATACACCGCATATTACTTGAACCGCCAATATGTCGGTTATTTCAGTTTGCCTGAAAAAATGGTGCCCCAAATTTCCATTGTTTATCATCATGTTCCCTATGAAATAGCCATATTAGCTGACTAACCCATCTAATGTGTATACCACATTTTTAGACACATCCATTTGTTAATATTTGGCTCACAATAACCAACAAGTATGCCAATACTGCTAGGATACCTCCAAAATTGATTCTAGTTTTAGTTATATATCCCATTCACTTCCCATTGATGTCCCATTCATATTCAGGGTTCATGTATAACCTAAACGTTAATCTAGAATATTAGGTTGCAAACCGCCAATGTGCAGGCTATTTACATTTATTTGCTATAATAATTTCTGGGGACAGTACCATGTTTCACTAAGCTGAAAAGTTCGGCTAAATTGGGGGATGATTCCCCCAAAAACATGAAAACCGTGATTCCGGTGAGGTCACAGTGAGGTCACTACACTGAACCATATATTTGGATTATACAATGTGAGGCCCCCTAGATAGCTAAGTTGGTTTATAACTCCAATAACTATGGTTTATGATACTTATAACTATACTTAATGGGGTTTATAAACCACCAGAAATAGGTGGTATAAACCATTCCCAAAGGGGTGGTTTATTACTGTTTTACCCACATTGTTTGGTTTATATAAACCATTCTCTGAAGGTGCCTTCGGCCTCTGACGCTGCGCGGGCTGCGCAGCTGGCAGCACCTGCGGTCTGATGGTATGGAAGTCGTCCGGGTCGGCACATAGAGAAACCATTGGAAAATGCTGATTCAACCAAGACAAATTGGGATTTAGTGGGGTTTATAGCTGATTTATGATAAGATTAGTTGGTTTAGTTCAAGTAGGTAAACAATTGGGTTTATAGCAGGTTTATCGAATTAGTTCATTGGCTTTGGATTTCAACTTAGCTAACTAAGAGGTACCACCTCATAAGCTATGGGAAAATATGCCAGTTGGTGGTCGAGACTCTCCCTTGAAAATTTGCTTGACAACTGGGATTGTCATCCCAAATGTGGTTTAAACTTTAAACAACCGATATGTCAAACCACCACCGAGTATGATCCATTTTACTTTGGAGTTTGTTGGTGAAACATGGCAAACTGTTACACAAACATTGCATTTTTTTAAATATTATATTCTATTATATGTAAACTATTTATTCCAGGAAAGCACTCCCTCCATCCATCTTTGGGCTATTTACGTTGATATCAAGGTATGTTTTGTATAAATTGTAGCTAGATGGATGGTCTGGTGACATGATTTAACCAACATTTCCTTAGGGATTCAACCGAATTGAGTCGAACTCACACATTGTAGGGTAGATGAAATTCAAATTGGCGCTTCTCAGGAAAATACATGACATCCAACCACATGTTTGTCGTCAAAATTAATTTACCCTCCGGTAATCAAACGTGGCAATTGGAAATCCCCTCTGAATGGAGGTTTTAATGGGAAAATCATCTATAAATGGTGGATTTTCCATTGCCATGTTTGATTACCAGAGGGTACATTTTCCAACTGACAGGAAACGTTGCCTCTTAGACATGGGGTGGATCAGCAATGGCAATCAGGACAACCCGGGGTGCCCCCTTGCATCATCCATTTTTGGTTGGGATTTCCCATTATAAACCATCCATTTTGGGGCATTACCCTTTGTGGAAACCTCAAATATATGGCTAAGTGCCAAATACATGCTTTTGTTTCATCATGATTTCCATTTGTTAATAGCATTTAATAGCAATGTTCTGGTATGACCAATAAGTTTCCCACTGAAAACTGCAACATGTTTGGGGTAAACACCAAATTGGCAAATATTACCCTCCATTAGTCAAACTTGGTGAATGAACATTTAGATTGAAGAATCATGTGTGTGCATAGGGGATTTACTACCATTGCCACGTTTGATTACCACAGGTGTATCCCCAAACTAAGGCTCAAAACTGGCATCCTACGCTGGTGGATTCATCAATCACTCCATTTCACCACACGTTTGATGTTTAGCTCATCCAAAATCATGGTGAAGAACAGTTTTGAATCTTTGAACAACCATAATAATATGGTCATGGTGGTTTCCTCAAATGGAGGTACCCAAAAATGGATGGTTTATAATGGAAAATCCTATTAAAAATGGATGATTTGGGGGGAACCCCTATTTTAGGACACCTCCATGTTAGTGTGCGTCTCAAAAAAAGTCTTCCCCCACAACGGAAATTCCATCGGAAAAAAAAAGATGCGAACAAACCATTGAACTTGGGGCCTCGGACTGCCGTTCTCACCCCGCCTCCGCTGCTTCCAGGGCGCTTTCGGGCACACCGCGGTGTTGCGTTTCGTCCGGCCCCTCGATGTCGAGCTCCTGCGTTTGGGTTTTTGGAGGTGATTGAAAAAAACATGGGGAACGACTAGGGGATTGTGTTTTTTTTGCAAAGATGTTCATACAACACATGTTTCCTGCATCTTTCCCCACACAGTTGCTATCAATTGCCATAAATTGGGGTCCGAATCCATGTTTTCCACCACACAAAACTGTTTGATAATTGAACATAATGTGAAGAGCCCAAATGATTACTTGATCATCAGTACATATACCGGTTAACGATTAAAATTGATAGTTTCGGAATATAGTTTGTCCGCATGTTTTCAAACAAATAGTGTACCAACAGTGGTTTTGAATACTGATATCACCACTATATCCCCATCATATCCCATTTACCACCACCGTGTTTATTAGCTAGATATATACACTTGTGTACCAATTCCTAACCCCCGCAAACTATGTATATAGATATATTTACCATGAATATAAAAACCCTAGATGTTGTAGTGAACCAAAGAACTTTTGCTATGCTATCCAAATATCCCCACTATTATATCCCATGAAATCCCTTTTCTTGTTGAAATCCCCATTAAATCATCGTTCATCTCCATTCTTGATGCCTATAGATCCGCATCCTTGATGGTTCAATCACACATTTTTCTGGACAAATTCTTCAAATCATCTTCTCTCTGTCTTGAATTTTTCCTACCCTCTGGTAATTTAACAGTTCGCTATGGAAAATCACCATGGTTTTTATGGGAAAATCAACTATTTCTATGGCCATTTTCAATAGCTTTTCCCCCAAATCCTCAGGCCCACCGGTGTTTGCTCCTCGTCAACACCTGACAGAAAGTTGGCGACGGAGCGGCTCATCGCGCGGCGCAGCTCGCTGTGTTCGTCCTGATGGAGGGTCTGAGGAATCGTTGGGATCAAACATGGTGATTTAACATGACCTATGCATCAAACATGGTGGTTTAACCATCACCAATGGAAATCAATTTTGATTTACTTTAATGAAGATTCAACCAAGAACAAATGTGATTTAACTATCCACAAAGGAGATTTATGGTGATTTGATAGGGATGAAAGGTGACACAAGCACGGATATTTCATGGAATATCTATATTATATAGTCTGGATAAACCTCAACCCAAGTACAAGGTGGCGCCTCAGTTCGTTGGCTAAGTTGGTTTAGTTCACTAGTTTGTTTAACTAGGATGTATGGCTGGTAAATATGTCGAACTAATGAGTTGGCTTTCCAAACCAACTTATATATAAGTAGGGACACCACCTTGTAAGATACAATATCTTTGAGATGTGATACAATGAAAGACAAGTTGATACCACATGATACAAGATGTAGTTGCAGCATGTAGACATGTATTTCGACGACAAAAAGATTAATGTACACACGGTATCATACTGTTTTTCTTGAAAAAATGATTAGCACACTGTCAAGTATGCATACAACCAATGTATCTGTAATATAGACACATTGTATCTTAAATGGAATTAATACAACATGCAAAACAACACAATGACATGTACATGCATGGCATTTCTTATTCATACAACATAGCATTGCCCAGGAATACGAACACAGCGGTACCGAGAAGGATTTTGTTGCTGGTGGGCCGACATGCGCCAATGCAGCAAAGTACCTTCCTTTCTTCAAGTTCTTCAAGTAACATTTTCCAAACGAACACTTCCAGCAAGACATCAAATTTGTCGTTCACAGCGCATAGAATGTGATGTGCATGTGACCTGAATCCGCAGGTATAGCTATGCCCAGATTGAATTCGATTAGTGATGCTCCATATGTCACACTGTTACACCAACACATGTAGACATGCATCATCAACAATCTTGATACTCTGCAACCAACAAAAAGCAAACCGCTTGGAGAATATGAGTTTCCTCCATGTGTGCGTGTGTCCAAAAGCAAAGGACGAAGCCTTACATACTCATGTAAAAATCTATCATAGTCTATCCAACAAATCTAAGTCTGTGTCATGCTTGTAGCAACCCCCGAAAAGATAGAAAAAACAAAATGCTACTGTCATAGTAATAAATGACTGTTCTCTCTGTTGGAGGGTTACTAGAAGTTATAAGTGTGTCTTTATCCTCCAAGAAAAGACTATGTGCCATGGTCAAACCATGGTATGAAATATTGATCCGTCCCACTACATAATGGTGGGGACATGTGGGGACTAAGGGAATCCTTCCAATGGGTCTCCGAATCACTATTAATGGATTGATGACCATCCCACAATCTAATGTAAGCCCAGTTAGTAAGTCCCCCATTGGCGGGCTTATTACCACGTATAAATGGTTGATAAGTATGATTACATCATGTTACATCTCCTAATATGGGTACAGTATATGATCCAACTTTTGATTATAGTTGATCACATTTCCTATATATATATACATACATACATACATATACATACAATATATGCCCATTATATGTCACTTTACCCAAGCTTTGAGCCACATAGCATCTCTTTTTTCAAGTGCCAAGCCACGTCTTGCGGAGGAAAGCCTTGGAGAAGGTTGAGCAATCTCAGTTCCTGCGTCGACGTGAATTATCGGTGGTTTCAAGCAATAGAAACTGGGATTGAACTTACCCTCTGGTAAACTAACATAGCTATTGAAAATGGCCATAGAAATAGTGGATTTTCCCATTGAAAATGGTGATTTTCCATAGTCATGTAAACGTTTACCAGAGGGTAAAAACTGCTTGTGTAAGTTTGCTTAAACTAGAAAATGGGATCTTCCTTCAACTTAGAAAAGATGCTTCGTGTAAGGAAGACTTGCTCACATGTGTGCGCTTGTTTTTCTTTTTGGGGAGATAAATGTAGGTAAATCATCCATGGAGCATCTGGGTTAGTCAACAAAATGGACAAAACAAAGAAACAGACTTGATGGTGTTTCAATTCCAGAAAGGAAACCTATATAACCATCATGGTTGAAAGACACGATATTTCAAACCACCATCCAATATGATCCAGTGTGCTATCGAGACTCCACCATTTATAGATCATTGGTGAAAGTATACTAATAGTGTCAATCCCTAAATACAATTACTCCAGGGAAGCAATCACACCATCTTAAACCTCCGTTTAGTTCGATGACCCCCATTTTTTGGATCTTCAATTTGCCACATTTGACTATGATGAGAGGGAATTTGAGAGCAACCCACCAGTGATTTTCAATGACCCAGTTTGGGTTGCGTGTCAGTGACCCAGTTTGGGTTGCGTGTCAGATCCTGGTCTTTGGAAACATCCTCCAATTTTAGTGAAAGTCCATGGCTGGTTTCTTGTCCACCTGATACACACATAGTACCAACTACCAACTGCTAGCGTTTTTTAAATGTGTACACAGTTTATATATACATATTATATATATATATATGTTATATATATATTGTATTATATATATTATATAATGTATATTACATATAAATACACAATTACATAATGTCAAATATATATATATATTATACATAAAATAGTTTTATATATGTATATATATTATACATAAAATAGTTATATATATATAATTACACACACTTGTAGTGTTACCGCTGAGCGGCCCCCAGTCTTATGCGAACATCCTGATCCAATCGCAGATCTTTTGGAGTTCTTTTTGCATAGCCGGAGTTTTTTTGCGCTGGCCAGTTAAACTTGCGCAGGGATGAAAATGAAAAATCTCTCTCTGTCTCTTTGCAGTTTCGGATGCTGGGTTTCCTCATCAGGATGCCCAAGCCCAGCAGAGTGGGCACCGGCACCGGGTATGGCTCAAGATCATTCAAGATCAGATCATGATATAACTCGAAGAGCAAGATCATTTGCTTCATTTTCGGATGGATTGTCTCCAAACAGATCAGATCGCCCAGATTCACCCATCTCTACAGACCAAAGTCGCCCTCCACAGCTATGGCTATGTCGGTTTTTAAAGGGGATAGCCAGGTAGCCACTATTTGGACCATTCATGGCTTTTCTTGGTGGTTAACTTTTAAACTTTGAAGGTCCATATGGTATGAATCAGAACTTTCCTATACAATCTACTACACCACATTTGGAGGGTATGAGCATCCGTGTCCCATCATTTATCAGCTATTTTGGGGTTCAGCATGCTTCACCATGGGTCTTAACCCGTGGCTCCTCGTCGGCCATTGCGAATTCCTCAAGAACCGCAACCAGAACCCCCAAGTCTTGGATTCCGGGCATCTCAATCTTCGGGTAGACGTCAAATATGGAGGCCCCAAAATGGATATTTGAATACTTGTGAATCTCTGTCTCGAGTTTTTCTGTGAAGATATGCCATTTTTGTCAGGCTTTCAATTGCATACTTGAATGCTCTACAACATGGTAAAACACCTTCTTTTCTAGGGGCTAAACAGTTCGCACCCGTTTCTTGGGGGTTAACGAGGGTCTGGGAAAAACAGACGCATCTCTGGGTCGCCTGGGAGCTACACAAAAGATGTGACCAATGAGCCCAGAAAGTCAAACCGGACTTTTCACCAGAGTCATCATATGGATGTGTCTGGAAATGGGGGATCATATTGGAAATCTATCTGCTTAATATCGTTTAAACGGAGGATGATGATAAACCATCAGTTTTGATTTGGGTGCCATATTTTCAGACAAAACCATATCTCATCCCAGACGCAAATGTCACGAACTGGCTCAATACAGCCGCTTGACCCTTCACAAATTGTTGGTGGTTCTGCGAAGAAAAAGGGCAATGAATGTCAACCTCTGATTGGTACTGTAGACCTCTGGGCTGTTTAAGTGTGGGGTACCAGTTTCGTACGAAAGAATCTCTTGTTTCGGGGAAACCCAAAAATCATAAACCAGGATTTATTGATCAGGGGTTGAACAACTACATTTGTCCATCCATATTGATCCACATCCAGGTGCCTTGTAGGGCTAATGACGTCCAACTTCCAAATTTCATCATATTTACATGTATCATGTATCCATCCATACAACTATTTCAGTTTCAATATCATATGGTACAGAAGCCTGAAGCAAGGGATACACCTGCGAAGCTAATACGATGGAACCTAATCCAACGCTGGAAGTATCCAACAACAATATTATGATATTAGACCCAAATTCATCTGAATCCGTGTTTTTTTTTCCCGGGAGGTTCAGCCACGCATGCACAAATCGACAGAGATCAAAATGCATTCCAGGCACAGTTGAGGACGGCGCAGCTTTGCACTGTCCGGAGTTGTCGTTGAGTTGAGTGTTGTCAGTTCAGAAATGGCAACACACTATGCTTGAAATCAGCTTGGTGTACCTCCAAAGTATATGTGCAAAAATGTGCAAAATATTTTCCATCCACGTGGCGATAGGCATCAGGATTTTCAAGGCTACAATTTCGAAGATGTGGCATCAGAAAAACTTACTTTTACCGATTGACTATTGTTGGAATCGGTTGGTACTAAAAAAACTATTGGAATCTATTGCTTCTCTGATAACAACATATAAAATACTTTATTTGATGCTTGGATGCGTAGCCAATGCATAGCCATGGTAGTCATCCCATTGAGTGAGTTCCCGAACCGTCGAACCACGGATCGGCTGCAACAGAGACGATATGGCGGTCTGCTGAACGACACACGACTCCGTGGAAGAGTGCCAAAGAAATGTGCATTTGGATAACAAACCAATGGAAACTACATGTAACTACCAGGTTGTTATTCGTGATTCCATACTGGAAACTCATACAGACCATATTCTTGGCATTGGATATCCTAAGATGTGCAGCCATTTTAGAAATTGGATATGTGTTAAAAAAAAACAAAGTAAAATAGGCAAGAGTTCTTATCCCATGTACCGTTTCCTAAGCGGGATGTACTTCCAAGGGACTAAACAGAAGCTGGAACCCAGTACATCACCGGCTTGGATTTCTATATTCATAAAGGTAAGTTGCAAAATCAAAGATGTTTTCTTGGTTCTCAATGCCTATAATTGTAGTATTACTTATATTGAACAACCACCAAGTATATGCGCCCCCCTTTTGTTTTTTCTTGTATCAGAACCTTCCAAAAAGTCCTATAATAGTAGTCTGGTCGGTATACCATAGTAGTCTATATCATAGTATTACCATAGTACTACTATACTATTTATAGTAATACCAACAATATTTATAACATAGTAGTCTAATATTCATCTGATCTCATCCGGTCGGTGGTTTCCTCCAAACCAAGCCGTGCCAGTCTGGTAAAATTACGAAACAATGGGCGTCTTCTGTGCTAAATAGAGGGGAATCATGATGGCTGATGGCCAAGCTCTGATATATTAGGCACGTATATAAGGAATATGGTGGTTGTGCTTAATTACCCCAAATACCCATGGCTATTGCACAAACAATTGGTACTTGTATACGCTAGAAGAAGTTAATGTTTTACAACCATCATACTTGTTTGTACCAGGATAAGGTTTGTAGGTTCAAACACCAAAAATTATTGATTGCTATTGATTGCAATTACTCCCAGCATTTGCTGGTCGAGACTGTCAATGTTAAGCGCCTTGATGCTGTGTCAACATTTTGTCGTCTCGTTGACCACCGCATTTTGGATCATTTTGGCCTCTAACTCACTGGATTGGTTTATGGGAAAAATTACAGGAAAATATTTGATGTTAAAAACCATGGTTTCCTGTAGATTTTCCCATCAATCAATCCAGTGACTAACTTGACTCACGATTGTGTCTATATTAGATATATCTCCAGTATACTCAGTGGGGCTTATAAAGCAACAAACATAACGCGGGGGCGCATCACCTTGCAGTTGGGTCGATAGTTCTCCCTCTCCCCATGATATCCAATTATATCCCGAATTTTGATCGTTAAATCCCAATTGAATCACTATTTTTCATCTGAAATTTCAAACCTGAAACCAACCAACTGTGGCCTGCAGTGACCTTCCGTCGTTTCGCGGAAGAGCCTCGGGGATGAAAGGCGGAATGAACCAACACACCTGGGAAAAACATTTTTTGTTTCTTTCCCGCACGCCATGAAATACTACCACTTGTACACGTTTTGTTGGTTTCTTGTGTGTCAACAGCAGTTCTCGATCCAGTGATCACTGCAGAACACATCCCACTACTAACCCCGCTCCTGCAGCCTTTTCCTCGCACAGCGCCACTTTGGTGCGCCAAGGTTGATCCATGGGTCATCAGGTCGCTTTGGCCCACTGATAAATAGAGGAATAACGAATTGTATAATATGGCGATTGACTGGATTCTTCACAGATTATCCACATTCCAAATATAGCTCGTTTCAACAACTCATCTCACTACTAAATGCTCGCAATTCAGCAGCGTTGAATCTTTCAAAGTATCTCTTGTTCCAGCTTTGCTCCAGCTTTTTTTCCTGGAAAAATCCACAGAAATCCGCCATTTGCCCATGGAAGACTCCCTTTTTGTTCTGCAGAAATCAGGCACCCCCAAGGGCTCCGGCGCCTTTCGGCGCCTCCACTGTACGACGGAAGAACTCCGCGCTGTGGGCGTCGAGTTCGGAGCCGGACTGCACCTGGGGTAGCAGCAATGGGGATGGTAAATACAGGGGAGGAATGTAGGTATAACCATGGAAATCATATGAAATCATGGGGAGAGAATTGGAGTCAAGAATGGGTAATAATGATTGATGATCTTGAAATTCACATGTGATTGTAACTATTTTACAAAGGATTGGCAAATAAATATATAGATATATATGTATATATATATATATACAATGTGGGGCCCCCAAGATAGCTAAGTTGGTTTATAAGTAGGTTAACTATGGTTTATGGAAGATATATCTATGGTTAATGGGGTTTATAAGCCAACTTATAACTAGGGGGCACCACATTGTATAGTTAGATGGGTGAAACAGAACCAACTACTGCATGGGAGTGCAGTTGGGGTGAATATTGATGGGGATAACAATGGGGAACACCTACAACTCTTGTTATATAACCCGCTGATCAGTGGAACTAGCCCCCAAATAGATTTTGATATCATAGGATAATATGGGATGAATAACCACAAGATAAAAAGAGCAGCATACCATATTATCGCACAACTGTCCCATATCATCCCAGCGTGATCCCTTGCAATATGGACAATAATTTATGTATATGTATGTTATGTCGCGATATGCCGCGATAAATAATGATGACTAATACGGGCATACAGTCCCATTATAATAGTCAATATGGCTGATAAGTAATCTGGTGATTTCTTTCAAGGCAATCATATACCTATATGATTTAGATGCAATTTATGTCAGCTACAGGAAGTTGGTTTATAATTTTAAGAATAAAATTTCACTAGTTTCTTTTGGTAGATATATCTATAGTATTGGAATGTATTGGATAACCGGAGGCTGTAGTTGATATGCTATGTGATTGGTTGACCGCATCTACGGTTCCCCCACCTGGGCCATGCACTCCCCCAGTTGCCGTAGCACGTTCGGATCCGAATCCGATCCTTTTAAAAAAGTGACGGATTCTCTTTCGAAAACCGTTTAACGGAGGTTGCTATGTGCTAGACCCAACAAGTTCAAAGCCATGTGGGTTTGTCTGAAAATAGTGTACCCCAAAAAAAACTGATGGTTATATATTGTTAGTTTTCCCATGTTTTCCCAGTATATCAATGGATATAATATTGAAGATATACCCCACTTTTAGACATTTAGACAATCCCATGTGCTGCCCCAGTGACCTTAAACTTGGCCAATTTGTGCTGCCCCGCTTGGATGGCCGGGTACTTTGACGCTTCACCAGGAGGGATGCACCTAGGGTGGACTGAATGGACATTGATTGGACAATAATGTTGGTAAAACAATAATAAACCACCCATTTTGGAATGGATACCACCTATTTATGGTGATTTGGGGGATGGTTTATTATTGTCTTATCCACATTAGTGAGTTAATTTGGACCATACTTAAGACCATGACCATTCCAAGTGGAAAGACATGTTTCTGAGATTCACAGTGGAACGAAAGAAAGCTACCAGTCAATGCTCCATCCTACTCCCGAAGGGTTTATACATACTTTGATCCAGAGTAAGCAGGGCCACGCGACTGATAAACAGGCATGCAGTCTACATGGTAAGATGATTGAGCCACTCAGAACGTGTCTGTACATCTGATTGTTTCAACTTTTGACGTTCAAAGATGAGAATCGCCCCTACTTGAATAATTTTCAAACAACATGGACACCCTATAAACATATGGCCGTTTTTTTCTTAAGGGGACAAGCAACTAAGAGAATAAGTAGAAAAGGACGCCACTCTAGGCTGGAAAGTACATTCTCCACTGCCACAAGGAAGCATGTCAACTGATGCATGTTTTTCTAGTGGTTGGTTTTGATCCCTTCCCATACAAGGTCGTGCAGCATGGTTGGGTTTGGTTTATGACTAGATTCCTTAGGTTTTATGCCATAATATGTATACAGTATATGTACATATACACAATGTATACAGGTCAGTGGGGTTTATAAACCAATTTGTTACTGGGGGGTACCATCTTGTCAGGGCCAAAGCACGAAAAAAAAAGGACCGGAAAAGTCCATCTGTCGTTTTCTGGCTGCTGTCAACCTCTCCACCTACTGTTTCGTTCCCCACAAGTCAGCCAGTTGCTGATGACATCCTCTGTTGCTGGTGAAACCCTGGTTTTGTTGCTCTTTTGTTGCTTGAGCCCCCCCAATCTTACCGGACGAAGTCCACACTTTGGCTATAGTAATCCCCAACAAAGATTGAAAAGTAAAATCCTGCTGCAACAGTGATGATTTACAGGATTCAACGCTAATTTCATCATCAATCTAATTGGGATATATAGTAACCTGCATTTTCTAATAGGATTTCTATAGATTTTTTAGTCGTTACCCTCTGGTAAACTAACATAGCTATTGAAAATGGCCATAGAAATAGTTGATTTTCCCATTAAAACTGGTGATTTTCCATAGTTATGTTAGTTTACCAGAGGGTACTATAATTCAAACCCCAATTTTTGTGGCGGGAACAGTTGAACCCCGGTTTTCTTCGCCTTGGCAGGGGCTCGATGACGGCATCGAAGTTCGCGTCCTAGGCTCCCAGAGCATCCCGGATGCTAAGGGGTGGAAAATATGGATGGAACCAACAAAAATATGACCCAATACAGTTCACATAATAATAACTAGGTGAATTATTGGTTTATGGTAGATACATCTAGTGAATTATTGGTTTATAGTAGATGCATCTAGTGAATTATTGGTTTATAGTAGATGCATCTAGTGAATTATTGGTTTATAGTAGATGCATCTAGTGAAGTATTGGTTTATAGTAGATGCATCTAGTGAATTATTGGTTTATGGTAGATACATCTATAGTTGAAGATGTTGAAGGGAGTTCAAAAACCAACCTATAACCTGGGGGCCCAGTTGCAACTCGTTTTTAAAGCCCGTGACCTTTTGTGATATCCTGCACAAGGCCTTGTGCACGAAGTTATAAGTCAACCTAAAACATACGGATAATCATGGCACAAGGGGGAACATAATGGAACAAACATGAATGTATATATATATATAGTTATGTATATATATAGTTATGTATATATATATATATATATATGTATTCCTATTTTTTGGACACCGCTATAGTCAACAAAGTGGAAATGGGCCGGTCACATGTAATGTAGGAAAAACAAACAATGCAACACATTCGTAAACTAGTCTTGCAGCAATCCCAGAACAGGTAGACAAGTTGTAAACCCGGAAATTGCGAAGTAAATGTAAACTATCCTTGATTTGTTCCCCCCGTGTTTGGGGCATCATACCCTATTTTTCTGCCCAGATTTCGTCTCAACCTGCGCAGGAAACAGGGATGACTCTCATCTGTGCCAAGTGTTCAAGAGTTTTTGTGATGCCCCATTGTTCGCTAAGGTGGTTGTATAGAATAGATAGATGGTTTCCCCAACTATAGATCTATATATATATATACTGTATACTGTGTATATGTATATTATATATACATACACATATGGAGGTGTCCTAAAATAGTGGTACCCCTTAAATCATCTAGTATCTATATTTATAGATGGATTTTCCATGAAACAAACCATCCAGCTAGTGGGGATTTCCCCATGACTATGGAAACCTCCATACACTGTAGATGTTTTCCCACAATCCAATATACACGGTATATATCTTAATTGTACATAAATGTAGATGATCTCCCAATCAGAGTTCCCATTTTCGCATATGTACATATAATACCCTATGGATCCAAGTACCTTCTGAGGAAGCATGGCTGGGGGTTGATTTAGGGGGTTAAGTACCTTCTCAGAAGGTATTTGGATCCATATGGATAGTTATGGGTATCGGTATGGCTCAAAATCATTAACCCTATAATTGGTTTATCTTGATATTGATTTACCATTAAGAAAATGGAGCCATTTTTGGTACCACAATTGTGAGCCATAGCCATATATTCAAAACTTTAATGACATTCCTGTTTGGTGAGAACATTACCTTTGTTCCCATTTTCCTATATATATATATATGACACATTTTCTTTTCTCAACCTCAGAAGGCTTCCATTGATAGTGGATTTTCCATCGCTATGGTAAATAACCAGAGGATAGATGTTTTCCCCAGCTCTTCCAAGATCTTCCAAGTCTCCAAGAAGAAGCCGATGCACTGCCGCCTCTGCCCCGGCTCCGGCGGCAGCACCCGATGCACCGTGGACTTGAAGCGGCCGTGGGTCCAGCGCTGCATGAGGTCGCCGAGGTTCACCACCAGGGAGCCAGGTAAGGGGTCCACATCCATCCAAACCTTGGGGAAAAATGGTCGAAAAAACGGTGGAACAACAGTGGAACATGGTGGACAACTGATGAAATGATAGGGAATGTTGGACAAATGATGGAAAATGATATGGAAAATTATGGAAATGAAAATGGTGGAGGTACATATGAAGAGCATCGGTTTTAACCTGGCAGACATGGGTTCACTTCTTGTTGGCCTACACTGGGAATGAGCACCGGCGGCAATGATCGCTTCATGGATGCCACAAATGGATTTCAGGAAAGTTTGCAGGATACCCTGGTTCAAGAAAAGAATGGGATTTGCAAACAGGTTTAGGCAATTTATAGCTAAATATCATCAAATAACCAATAAATAACCTTATGATACCTTATATGACTTCTATGCGTAAAGTACTGTTCAGTAGCATTCTAGATTCCCCTGTTTATGGCAAAAGTATCAACCAAGCTGCCTTTAGCAGTCTTTGGCGACTTGCCTTTTCCAGATTCTTTCAACCAAACTTCACCCGGAAAAAGCCCCCAACTAATCTCATCCCAGCGGCATTGTCTTCCGCATGCAGCACCTGTAAGCCCTTGGCCGTCTGATGCAGCAGCGAAATCAGGCCATAGTCCGTGTGCGCGGAGCAGCCCAGCGCCGCCTCGTCGAGTTGAGCGTGGGCACCCAGAGGGGTGTAGTAATGGAGGCCGCGGCAGAGGACCATGGGATCATCACCTGAGCTATGGACACCCTGGCGAAGATGAACTTAAATGTGGAAAATCTGGAAAATCCATTGAAAATGCCACAAATTCTGGGTTCTTTGTCAAAAATTGTGATTTAGTGAACACAAAACAAGTGGGGCGGGCCTTTAGGGGATTCATGATCAAGAGGATGGGATTGTGAAGAGTTTGCGCAGTGCTCACATTCTGAGGGAAATGTACAATTCAAACAGCTTTGCAGCACAAATGGAGGCGGGCTTCTTTTGAAGCAGTGAAAGGAATGGCTGCCATACTATGACAGATGATGATGTATGACCATTTTTGCACATGTATGGAGCAACAAAGCAGAATATGGACAATTCTTGGCCATTTCAATTTCAACATCTATGAATTAACCCCAGTCAGATTCAATCACTATGCTTTGTTTGCATGAAATGATTTTTGTGCCTCCGCTATAGTTGTATTGTCATATTGTCATAATATTGTGGAACAAACAACACATCATATTTGTTCAACAGCTTCAACAAACTAGCCAAAAAGAAATTGGCTCTGGCCATTTTTGAATGTACCACAGTATACATGCTGGACCGCAGTTACTAAATGTTATTAATTCATCATATCCAGACGGCCGAGGTCAATCTCAAACGTCTTCGCAGATGCATTCGTGCAATCAGGCGGCACTTCTTCACAAAAGTACCTGTCAGCAAAAATAAAGGCTGGGCGGTGTGAACATCTGAGGTTCATGGAAACAAGATGTGTTGAACTGAACAATTCTTGATTGGTTGCAGGTGCCCACAGTTGCACATTGAAAAATGAACATGGCAAGTGTTCCAAATGCAGAACAAACTTAACATTGGATAACATTGGTATATACACATCATATGCCAATCCCAAACTTGGGGGCCTCTGTCAATTTGTACAAGCATATATCACATGTCCAGGAATTTCTGGAATATGTTGCTGTTTGTGAATGCACCCATTTTGGCTGGTAGCATTGTATTTCTGCCATGTATCTCTCAAAAGATCAGTTGCCACAAGAAGGGCCCAACCAGTTATAGATTGGTAGCCTCTTCCAACTGTAGCTATATCCACCATAAATCTCAGTTGGCCAAGTTAACCAACTTGGCTATCCTTTCGTCCTGCATCATCCACCAATTTCAAGAGATGTGGGGATCAAACCCAGCTATCCTCATTTGTTCACCAGGGGGGGGTCCAATGAAAAGCCATAGCCACCAGCTCCATGGCCCAGAAATGGCTCCACCGATGGCACCTGGCTCCACCTCTAAGCACACTTCCAGCGCCGATGCCACCTCCAGCGACAACTCATGCAGAGCGTTCACCGCAGCCATGAACTCCTGGCAGAGACGACATGTCGCGCGGCTGCGGGAGCACGGCGGCATATGGAGGAGGCTCCTGCCTAGGAAGCTCTTTTAAAACAGCCTAGGAGAAAGCTTGGGAAAATGTGTTTGTTTGTAGCATTGTAGGAAACTCTGACGGCCTTGTAGGAGGCTACTACAGCCTGCAGTAGAAGGCTCGTACAGCCTAGTGGGAGGCTCTTACAGCCTGTAGTGGGATGCTCTTGCGTTAGGAGGCTCTTACAGGCTAGCAGGAGGCTCTCCTTTCTTTTTGGGCAATCAAACCTGGCTGGGCAATCAGATCTCTTGTGGGAGCATATGCAGTATCATCCATAAATAGCGGCGAGCCATATTTAAGGGTGATTGCTGTAGGATATGTCATCTCGCTATAGTCCCATGAGCCCCGCATGGAAAGATCTTGACGGTTGATCATTATTTACAATCTTGAGTTTGCAATTGGTTGGATCAAGTCGGTATGATCCGGTGCAACATTGTCCCATCATGGGAATATAAGCTACGAACTTCGCGATATGACAGGGTCTAAATGAAGGAAGGGTGAGATATCAATCAACAACAACCGAAATGAGGGTGACAGAACCAACATCTTTGACAATGTAATATACGTACACTCGATGTATCAGAAATTCACCAAGCTGGGAGATCCTGTACCAAGTGACTGGACCAAAAGAATCCACCCTTGAACCTATCCACCCAAAAAAAGAAAGTCTCAATCTATGTCTAATCCCAGCTCTGTCAGAAGTCGCCTCCACATGGACATATCATATCAATTTATATCATATTTTTGTACATTTACATTTGCACATAAACATTTACCATCTGGTTATTTAACATAGCCATGAAAAATCCCCTATAAATGGAGGTTTCTAGCTGGGAAAATCATCCAAAACTAGCTATTTTCCATGGCTATGTTAAATAACCAGAAGGTATACTTTCGACCTTTTACATATACCTGCGCCTTCCTCAGTGTAAAAAATCTGTCCATATCTCAAAGGACGTAAATTGTTGGTTTTCCGGGAGTAAAATGTCTTACTGTATATACGGTATATATGACCTAAGTATATATGACCTAAGTATTTCTATACATATAGATGTATATATATATACATATACATATATTTATATACAGTATATATTAGGCCTAAGTTATATATCATCATATCTATATCTATATATTCAGGGTATCTTTATATTTGTGGGTCCCCAAAAAACAACATCCCTTGTTTCCACCTCGCCACCAACGGCGCGCACCTCTTTGAGTTCCGGCACTTCGTCGGGCCAATTGTTGGGTCCCCGGAAGGGGCGCTTCTGCGGATCCGCCTCCTCGGGTCTTTCCAAGCCCACCTGCCAAAAGTTGGGATAGTAGAGTTTCATACAGTTTCATATGTCAAACTAGTTAATGTCAAGTTCGTATGAATAAACCCAAAGTAGCATTGCCCAAAAAAAAAGTATTGCCAAGAAAAAATGGGCATCTGGGTGTTTATGAATCCGGGTTGACTGTTAATGTGAATTTAACATTATTAGATGAGATGTTATTAGCAATATGTATGTACATGACTGTACATGGCGATTTATGCATATACAAAATCATACAGAGGGATATCTGTAAAAAAGAACCCATTTAATCGCTGTTCATTATCTCAAGCAGGAAGCCCAAAACCAACAGCTGCTGCTGTGGAGCAAGTCCATTGAGCTATTGTAAGATATTGGAAATATTTATTTATGATTTCTTTAAGTGCCTGTGTTCGTTTCTTTATGACTCCTGTTGTCTTCTGCGCAAACTTTATTTTGGCATTCGCTGTAACAATCTACTAGTTTTGTCACCCAAATTCTTCACAAAATGAACCATGTGGATGGCTGCAGTTGCGTGATTCACTACAATTTGCTCAAAACCCTGTCAAACTGGATTTCAATCTAAAACTGTTGGTTTGCAAATATCCTAAACCTTATTTCCGTGTAATTCCCTTATTTCCTTGAATTACGAAAATTTACAGCAGTGGGTTTACACCTTTGCAACCACCAAACTACACAGCTACCTCATTTTTTTCAGTGCTTAAACTCCGTTGAGTCATGATATGTCATGGTCGATGCCTTCATGGTGATATCCTCGTCAGTGACAAAACCTTTGGGAATCAAACACGGCAATGGAACATGAACATATCTAGTCTATACATAGATTATTTTCTAATATCTTCCCATACCAGTAGCAATCTAGTGAAGTTTCTCATTGTCAGGTCAGATTACTAAAGGGATGCCAATTGTGTGTGTGAGTGTGTGTCTATGTCTGTGTCTTGAATCGGGTTCATTCAGACCTTTCTTTGTGCATCCAAATGCTTCCTGAGAAGGTGACCCCTAATTCATACTCCACTCTGCAGCGACAATGAAGGCAAATGAATGTTTCCTAAGTCATTCATGCGGGTACCACCAAATCATGCAAAATCAGAACATGATGTAATCTTGAAATCCATGGTGACTTGGGGATCTCCCACTTTCAGAAATCCCCAAATATCAATCTGGCAGATCTGAAGCCGTGACGACCCCCGAACCCGAGGCCTCCAAGCTTTCTTTCAGGTCCAGAACACCTTGCCTCGCGTGATCAAAGGCGTGCGAAATGAAACAGGTGAGGATAGAACCAACAAAGTCATCAATCTATCTAACAATATATGCATGTATATATATATATATATCAACCGTTGTCAAGCATAGTTTAAAAGCAATCAATGATAATCAATCATATATTAATTCAATACCTATACAGTAGACATATGTATATATATATATATACATGTATATATAATATGTTATATAGATATGTATATAAATGTATATAATTGTACAAATGTGTGTGTATATATATATATCATATGTATATACACACACCCTGCAAATATGTACAACATCTCCACAAATCGACCAGCGCGTTCCAGCCTGGATGGATCCAGCGTCTCATTGGCCACCCATCCGCGGGAGTGTTGTGGGAAGACGCGTGAAGTCGACGTGCCGACTTTGGCCTTGACCTGCGCGTGGATGAACTACCAAGATGTAGATATAATCATAATGTCTATATATATATATACATATTATTATATATATATACCCTCTGGTTGTTTAACATAGCCATGGAAAATCCCCTATAAATGGAGGTTTCTAGCTGGGAAAATCATCCAAAATTTGCAATTTTCCGTGGCTATGTTAAATAACCAGAGAGTATATATAGAAAATATCAACTATAAGAGACTTTAAGAGACTATACATATATCAACTATGGAGGAAATCCATCAATTGTAGAAACCTTACTATGTCATATAACTTATACTAATAGAACAAATATAGGAAATCCATCGACTATGTATTATATCACAAACGCATGCATATATGTATAACTATATATCAAACATGGCTGGGATATGGAGGTTAAACCACCAACAGACAGGGATTGATAGAAATTGAAGGGAATATAGTATAGGATAACCAAACAAGGCCGGCAATGGAAAATAGATTGAAATTGGAGGTTCATCGCCGGGAAAGTCATGAATTAAATGGTGGAAAATTTGCAGACAGTTTGATAGTTTGTTTTCCCCTTATTTGCTTAGAGTTGGTTTTATTCCCCATTGGTAAAATGTACCCATCAAACTAACATAGCTATGGAGAATGGATCTACCTTTGAAAATAGTGCTTTTCCAATATACATATGTATATATATATATATACACATATTTATAAATATATATATATATATATTCATATATATGTATTTATTTATATGTATATATATATATAGCTATGTTAATCTAAAAATAAAAAAGGGTCACCTTCCAGAACGTCTAATATAAACGCCCCCCATCGCCTCATCCGGCTGCAGGAAGAACTTCCGCAAGGCGTCCTGGGCGCGGCGCAACTTCTCTTCCAAGCCATGGTCCACCTAGGCGTTTTGGGAACCTTGGCTTAACGGGGTTGTTGGATCCATATCCATATTAATCCTATTCAATTTACCTCAAAGGATGCATCGTTGCCATATTTCATCCCATTTGGATTGTCCTTCAAAATCCAGTTCCACTACTAAGGGGCTGATATAGCCATAGTTCTAGGTGTTATCAACTCGGGGAGGGAAAGAGGTAAGTGGTCCGATACAAACATATCCAGAATGTGAATCAGGTATAATCAGGTATCCGAGGAATCGAATTTACGGAAACATCGCATTAGGAAAGGCAAAGAAATAATATGTACTGTATATATATATACATATGCTTGTTTTCATTTTCTCTATGCGAAATGATATGAACAAGCTATACCCGTAACCCAACGAAAAAATAAATCGGTGTCAAACAGAAAAAAACAATTACGTTTTGCTGCTAGAATGCCAGCTGTTGCTGGGAAAGGAGTTCCTGTCCATTTCATTCTGTGTGTTAGCCTCTGGTATTGACTATAACAGTTTATAGATTACAGGAGGGCTTAAGTTTGGAGGTACCGTTACTGTATCCAAAGACTTCCTCAGAAGGTACGGCTGGCTCCATAGGGCAATGGGAAAATACGCAATCATCTGGCCTGAGCTTAAAATCGGCTCATAACTAGTACCTAAACCATCTTTTAGTGAAACTTTGCAACGATCATGGATTATTCTCTGCTGGGACTATTTGATCTATTTGACTATGACATATTATGATCATTCTTGTTTAGACTCCAAGATACTCCAAAACACTGAAGCCGCTGCTGCCTGGACACCAAATAGAAAAAACCCGTGTGTTCGCAGGTTTTTCGCAACAGCTCCGCGTTCGCCAACATCGTCTTGCGACTCAACACCGGCAGCGCGGCGGGTTTGGCAAACGTAGCACTGGCGGGGCTGAACTCCTGGGCCGAAACGTCGTGGTGCTCCTTGAGATGAATACATTGGTTCATGAACGCTTAAAATCTGTTAAACCTCGTTATATAAATATGTGTATATATATATAATATTTATATATACATATACCCGCAGGCCGGGGATGCCGCCCAGAGGTTTATCCTGTGACCAACTCTCTAGGGATTGTGTAGGGTTTATTGATGGTTTCATTTGTCTTTTTGTTAGGTTAAATAAGATTTTACTTTCAAGGTTTACTTAGGGTATTTAGATTTATTTAGATGTATTTAGGTTTTTGGGTTTAAAATTTTAGGGTTTAGAATTTAGGGTTTTATGTTTGGGAAACAAATCTCCTCACCATATGTGTATATATATAGATATGTACAATAATAAACATACATATTATCATAAGTTATAAACCAACTTAGCTACTGTAACGAACTGGGGCACCACATGGTACAAAAATGATCAAAAATGAGCAAACGTGGTGGGTTTGATGATCTTCTGAGTCCATAGCCTTGATAGGAGATCCCCAGTGGTGCCCCATAGTAAGCCAAGTTGGTTTTTGGACCCTATTACTAACTAGTTCAAATATATCTGTCATAAACCCTAGTGAATTACAACATGCTGCAAATCAACTTAGGAGTACCAAACAATCACTGGTTCGGTTTCAGGAAAATTTTACAGGACACCTCTATATTTCATGGGGAAAACCATGGTTTCCTGTAGATTTTCCCTTTAAAAAATCCAGTCAACACAGTCACTCGCCTTGAGCAAATCCTGTGGATCGCCCATGTCGCCCTTGACATCGACCATTCCAAGCACTTGTCCATGGAGAGAATATCCTGAGATGGGGGAACCCTAATGGCGATGAAATGGGGGATGTATATAATATTATAAAATGGGGTTTAATATGGGGATATCATGAAATTGGTCGAGTTACCACAGATATGATGTGTTTAACAAACCTCCCATAGGCTCAATTGGCAGTCATTGGGCATGGTTTGGTGTTTGATTTGGGGTTTACCATTTCCTAGATTGCTCTTGATGCAGTTGTAAGGGATGGCAACATTGTAATGTAAAAGGACTGACAAGGACAAGTTTGGAGTTCTGAACTTAGCATGGACAATTCAGGGTGAATATTGCTAGACTCTGTGGACAGAAGAGAAAAACATGCTGAAACTCCCCAAAGAGTCACCATCTCATCTTGCGGGGAGCAAATCAAAACATCACAAGTGCCAACAGATCCAACAGTTGTACATCAGATCACCCTGGGCTCTTGCGCTCCTTTCCACCACGTAAGAACAAGTACAACTTACAGCCGGCGGAGTTTTGGATCTTCAAGTTGGTATATCTCCCATGTATACAAGTGTGATGATCATCACAACACTGTAAATCCAATAGTTATACAGTAAATCAACTTCCAACATCTTCTATACAACTCTCTAAGTTTCCATTTTGGAGTCACAAACCATTTGGGTATGCCTTAAAACATCTTGAAATCCATTAAAATCCATTCAAAATCACCCAAAATTTGGGGGGATGAACATCCATCATCCACCATATGGCCTTCCATCGGCCCAGCATCCCAGCAGTTCCTGCACCACCTGCGGCAGCTTCGCAGCCACCTTCGGTGGTGTCGTCAGAAAGAGGTTCTCCTCTTGCCGCACCCAGGCCTGATCCGTGGACGTCGGGGACGTCGGTGGGGAGAAAAACAATGGAGAAACACAACTGGGGAGTTTTGATGGGTTTATGGTAGATGATATATATATATATATAATTATATATGAAGATATATCTCTCTATTGTGGGGATGATAAAAATACTGGAGAAACACAAAACCTGGATGTCCTGGGTTTATGGTAGATATCTCTGTAGAGTGGGGATTATACACTAACATATACTAACAAAGATTAAATCTGGGTAAATTACAATATTTCACTAACCTGAAATAAGACCATTTGGGGATGATTCCCCATACTAACCATATATTCCAGTGAGGTCACAGTGAGGTCACAGTGAGGTCGTTATAATTTACCTAGATTAAATGGAAAGGCACCAGCTGGTAGAACTGAGGTCAGTACAGAACTTTGGGCCATGACGTGACCCATACCTAAACCTGAATTGAGGGAGGCTTCAAGTAACAGATGATTGGGTTTAAGCCTCAAACACAACGGGGTTAATCCAAAACAATTGGTGTTTGACTCTGAAATAATCACTACATAATACAGTATATATTACATCAACAAATAATGGGTTAAATTGAAACGAGCCGAAAATAGTGTGGGTATCAGTCGAATCATACCCACAATCTTGACCACACTGGCCTCTTATTATGTGCTTCAAAAATACTGAAAGAAGCAAACCATCCAACCGTTGCGGATCGTATCTCTCTGGGTCTAAAAGGATCAACGCAGCTGAGTTGCAGGTGAGTAAGCAAAGAGGCACACGTCACGGACCCCGTCCGTTTGATTTGCAGACGCACCGTGCACAGTGGCAGACGGATAGAGCAAGACACTGCCACGCGGCATTGTGGCTAAGATGCAGTCCTTCCAGGGACAATCAAAATGATTAATATACAGTAACCAACACCAATTAAGGATCCAAGGGACACTGGGAATCGAAGTAATACATGTGTGTTTGTTGAGCAATCATTGAGATTTAAGCATATCTAACCAAGAACAGGACTTTGATTCACATATAAACCAACATGGCCGCAAGATTGAACTCCTATTGTCTCATCAAAGTTTGTAATGCATGCACACACCCAGATTGAAATAACGATGTACATACAATTAATTATGAGAGAAAATAAACAATCCAACCATATCCAACCACAAATTTGGCATGTTTTCAAACATGAATCTAACCCTAGGCTTGCATATCCAGTAATCCAGCCAAAGCCGGACTTGCGGGATCCTTATCAGATATTCCAATCATGACTGGCGGTCCCCAAAGGCATTGCGGTTTAGTGTTCTGTCAACCCCAAACTAATAAACCCCGGTTGATTTAAAATCAGAGGTCACCCCCAGCAAAGAAATGAATGATTGAGCCCAATTAATCGGCCAGGGGTTCATCAACTCCGTGGTTGACATCATTCATAAAATCAAATTACCCTCAATACATGCATAGTACATATATATATATATGTGTGTGTATATATATATATATACACACATACACATATAATTATACATCTACAAATTTTAGTACGGTAATCAATCATGTATCTGTATATGTCGGTTCATCTTAGCGGCTATGTCCTCCAAACCAATCAGTCCCAATCTCCAAAACATCCAGTCCACAGTCTTTTCATTTCGGGTCCTCCTCACGTGGCGTCCAACCAACTTCCTGCTCCTGCGCCTCGGTCCTCTTCAGCGTCATATCCAAGTTCACATCGCTGCCTTGGCGCGGTAAAAGAGACCCAGGACTGGGGGAGGTCTGACATTGGACATTACCCTCTGGTTATTTAACATAGCCATGAAAAAATCCCCTATAAATGGAGATTTTACTGGGAAAATCATCCAAAATTAGCCATTTTCTATGGCTATGTTAAAAAAACAGAGGGCAATATGGACCAACATATTGAGATGCAAAAACTCGGTGGCTTGCTGATTCCAAAATTGGAAACATATGGAAACAGACTTAAATCCATGGGTTTCAGTGTTCATATTGCACCATTCTCTATGGATATGTTTTTCACCAAGCCACACAAATGGGATCCCGGAATCAAGCGTGTGGCACCATTGTGGGCTGTGCAATCCGACAAGGCCCACAGGGCCTTAGAGGGACAACGGTGCATCCCAGAATTCTTTGGGCTCCAAATGATCCAAGATTTCAGGGTTTCAGTGGAGTTTCGAAGGTGCCAACTATATACACCCAGTCGAATATCATGGTATACATATGTAAACATGTTATAAAATATCATATGTACAATTGTGTACATGCACGTTTGTATATCATAGAATATATAAGCATATGCAGTGTATATATATATAATTATATAAATATGTACTGCTGCTATTTATGAGTATCCAACATCGCCTCACCACCTTCGCTGCCATCTTTGCCCAGCGGCTGCGACTCCCCACTGGGCTCCAGGGAAATAGCCCGGCTCGCCCCTGGTGGGCTTCAGCTCCATAGCTGGCACCGAGTGGCGATCTTGGTGTAAGGGCTGCATGCCCTCTCCTGCCGGGAGGCCATGTGGTGGATGATGGTTGTTGAGAGGTGGTTGATCATAGCCATAAATGTGAATTTGATATATGTTGATGATGGTTGAAACGTGTTGAAACATGTAGCCTCTGGTCATTTAACATAGCCATGGAAAATCCCCTATACATGAAGATTTCTATGGGAAAATCATCCAAAATTAGCCATGTCCCATGGCTTTCCATTTGAGGGACTCCAGGAAAGATGATTTCCCTTGTCCGAGCCCTCCATCTCGAATTTCCCACGAAAACATCATCCCACAGCAGATGGACAAGGTTTGATTGTGCTTCAAGCTTTGATATCAAGATTCCCCCCCTGGTTACTGGTTGCTGGTTTTCACCCATCCCAAAAATATGATGGCCATCTCAGCCACTCATCTCTTCTGTATGGTTGCATAAAAGAAATCTTTGGAACCCCCAACCAGCCCATTTTTTCGTTCTTTTTAGCGCCCATTCCTGTTGGTTAACACCCCACATGTCGCTGCTCAGACCCTGATTTTGGGTGGTTAAACATCCACATGTTGACTTGAGATTCATCATTCATTAATTATTGCAATTTGTCACCCATATCTATCCCAATCTATATGGGTGCTTTGAGGGACTCCCAAAACCACCAAATGTACAGCAGTGCTTCTAGTAGGGAATGCCATGGTTTTATGGGTCACTAATTCATTTGGAAACGCACACACACACACACACGCATCTAGATATCTGTATAAATGTAATCATACACATATTATCTGTGTATATGTATATATATATATATTATAAATAAATATGTATATATATATATATAGTTATATATATATACCCAGATGCAATACACCTACACCCTAGTAATCAAGTGTAACACTGCAATAGGAAATCCTCCATAAACCGGCATTTCAATGAGAACATCATCGAAAAAATGATGGATTTTCCAGCCATGTTGGATTACTGATTACCAGAGGGTATGTTTCATCATCCAACCCCCAAGCTCTTCAGAAACATCCCGTTTTGCTCCAGGACTCGTGTCGCGCTCCTGGACACAGGCGACGAAACATGCCGATGTGGAGCTGGATGCGTTCGCAGTAGGGTGCCAGTAGCGCATCGGCCACGCCCAGTACCAAGGGGTGGGCAGCCATCCTCGGCCCAGTTGGCGGGTGAACTAAGGAAGGACACCTCCCTAGATAGATATGTAAGTTGATAAATTGCAGAGTATGGTTTATGGTGAACATGATGGTTACCAACTATTGATATAGTAGGAATAAGTATATATAATTATAGAATGATAGGGATAAAACCATACAACATACCAGTAGCATATCCCGTCATATCCCCATCTCTTCGTCCAAAAAGTTCATCCGAAGCATCTCAGACATCGTGGGGGACTTCGCCAGTACTCCCAACATTCGTTTGGTGCGATTGCCCATGAAATCTGCATGCTCGCGCAGCATGACATCGGCACCGTCCGCGGGCAACACCCTGGCATCAAAAAAATGATGCCCAAGAGTTGGAAATGATGGGGGGAAACGTCATCGATACTATCCTGGAAACACGTGCTGCTATCTTTTGAGGGGTTGCTGTACAGTCAAATGTAAATCCCTCAAAAACCTCGCTAGTGTTGACTAGTGGTGTGCAGTTCCACAGGGACATTGATGGTCATGAGTGCAGGAATGTGTGATTTCAACTCTTAAATTTGACATGATAGTACTATCATGTAATATCCTCTACAGAACCGAGAAATAGTCAAATAATAACTATAGACAGGTATGTAGGCCTGCTGACTATGGCACCACGTTATCCGTTATTATGTTGGGCCATGCTTGAGACTTGAAAAATCATTGGCGGCTAATGATTGTTTCCTTCCAATACCTCTCCCATGAATAATACATAATACATAGCAATACATAGCCAAGAAAGCAGAAAAAAAAACACATATACATCCATCAAAGATCAACAATCATAGAAGAACAAAGGCAAAAGCATGCAAAATCACATTTTGTTTCATTCACCAAAAAAAACATAAGAACAAAGACAGTCATTCGCAATGTAATGCTCGCCTTTTCAAAGCGCTCCCGCAACATAAATAGTCAACAAACATTGCCATGAATCTCCAGCATTTTTTTCCCAGTTGAACCACGTTGAAGCCACAGTTTTGATATGCTGAACACACCATTTCCGATGGTTTTTTCTATACCGTCCGGGAATCATTTCCATGGCTTGCTGGAAAATTATCCATTTCGTTCGATGATTTTCCCAGCGAACTAAACCTCTATCTAAGCTATATCTAGCTATATAGTTCGAGGATTAGATAGCCACGTTCCGGAACGTAACCCATCTGGTATATCAATATAGGGTATCTCCATTAATCTCTATCCTATTAATCACTATTAATCACTATTACTGTAATCACTACTAATCACTATTAATCATTACTATTCCCTATTAATCACTATTAATCACTACTTAACCTATCTTTTCCTTGGGATAATGGGGCTTATAAACCAACTTATAACTGCAATGTGGTGCCCCCTAGTTATAAGTTGGTTTATAAACCCCAGTAACTATAGGTATATCCACTATAAACCATAATATACCATAGTTATTGGAGTTATAAACCAACTTAGCTATCTTGGGGGCCCCACATTGTAGGGGGCACCACCAACGTCATCATCACCTCCCTGGTCCACCTTGAGGCGACGTGTGGTTCGAGCTCAGCGCTGATGCGCGTCATCCGCGGCTCCGGAATCAGGCGCTCGATGATGGCGCAACCTGCGAAACGACGCCACTTAAAATAGGCAAGACTTGATGTAAACTCATGTTGGATACTGATTGATATAAGTCAAAAAAGTCAATCTATATATAATTATATAATATAGTGTAGTTGAATCTGATGATTACTTAATAGTGGATTGATCAAATTAATATGTAGAGTTCTTTAATTTAATATTACAGATTGATATTTCGAAAAGTAACATGGTGAAATGGAGAAGGTTTTGGTGTGGACCAAAAATCCAGGGAGAGTGACCGAACCAACATCAATTTATAATTTGGGTTCAAAGATGTTGAAAACAGTTTCAGTAAGATTGGACTTGACACACCAAACCATATATGCCGGGGGTGCTACAGGCAACAACAGTTGGAATAGAACTCTGTATAAGCAAATCCCAAGAGGTATCCAAGGTGCACAAAGGTTTGAATCCGAAATATACCGAAACTCTTACACTACATCTGCATCCCCCCCAAGCATTTTCAGGCATTTTCAGTCGCCTTGCACACGCAAGGCTTCCATGACCTTTCCTGGCGTAGCATTTGCAGCACTAAAACGGGGGATCGTTTTCCCCCAACGACTTGCCATTGGCTTCAGCATAGTGCCCTCTTGGCACCGTGTTGCCAGAAAGAGTGCCAATAATGGGAAGACGCAAGTCGCAAAGACTAAAAATGCCTTGGGCCAAGATGCCGGAAATTACGCGATAACGTCCAAGCGTGGAGAGATATCATGAACCAAAAAAAATGAAGCTGCCAGTCGCAAACTGTAGTGTCGGATTTTTTGTTGTCTCACTAGCAAAACAATCTGGATTTACAATACCTCTTGTGATTCTGTTGATGATTGATTCATTAGAATTAAAGATATATACAGCCCTCAATACCTCAAAACCACATATCATATATCCAAACAAAATAGTTGTTGAGCCATGAACTTGATTTCGGACATCGCAACCATAATTTTGGTAGACATCTCAACCATAACTATGGTAAGGAATCGGCCACAGTTCTGTCAAATATTCTGCATGTCGGAACAAAAATGAGCGCATGTGGATGTAAAGCCCAAAAACAATCAGACAAAGACAGGCTATTTGGAATGTGTTGCTAATCAAGTCTAGCTACCTTGCAACCTGTACATTGGAGTTGCATATGTTGCATTACTGTTGCATATTGATCTAGAATTGGAAATAATTCAAGTACACGTCCAAATTGAACCAACGACCATGTTTCAACCAACGACGATATTCAAACTACTTGTCAGGAGGTTTGTGCATAGACCATCAAAAATCAGAAAGTATCTTTGAGTGGCAGTGGCCCAATGGACCATGTCAAACATCATACATACATTATAGAATTGTAGATATGTAACGCCTAATAATCAGATTGATAGTGTGTTCCTTTTATATACCCTCTTGTTATTTAACATAGCCATAACAAATGATCCATTTATATATTGATTTATGGCGATTTACCCAATAAAAATGGTGGATTTTCCATGATTTTCCATGGCTATGTCAAATGACCAGATGGTAGATCCTTCCAGGAGTCGATCGAACACCGGACCTTCACGAAGGACACAGCACGGGGCACCCGGCCATTGACAGTCTCAGCCTGCGTCGTTGAACCTGATATCAATTGCTGTGTAGGAATCATGTGGGAGTGCATCAAAACCTTAGGACCATGGTTTTCACAGCAAAGAAACACGCAAATGGAATCATAGGCTCATACGAGTAGGTGTTGAAATGTTTGGAAAGCTCTCAACCTTCAGAGTTAGGGACAGCCACAGCTGTTTGATGGCAGAAACTGGCAGAAACCTTCTTTGGTGATTTGCTGAAGAGCAGATGCATAATTTCTCTAGGTCGGCCATCTGGACCGACTTGAAGGGTAGCTTCACAGTCCACACATTTTGACAGTCACACCTATTTTCAAAGATCCAGATCTGGCTTTGTCTGAAAATAGCCCCGAAATCCAATGGTGAATCATCATTTTCCACATTGAATGGCTACAATTGGGGGTATACTCATTGGATTGGGCTAAGGGAAAATTTACAGGAAACCCCTATATTTCATAGGAAAGTCCATGGTTTCCTGTAAATTTTCCCTTAGCCCAATCCAATGAGTATACCCTATTTTCAAACACACGCTTATTTTCAACGGCCATATCACCACGGTGCTTCAAACCCCCAGGTTGTCTATGGTCGATCCACTGGATGGTCAAATCCTCATCACTTGTGTGAAAAAATGCCCGGTTTCAGAAATCCTAAGGGTATCATTGCGCCAAATTTCAAGTGGGGATTTGTCAAAGTTCAATTCCGCCAGCGACTTTTTGATCCCAACTTTAACTATTTTCCATGCTGGGATGGATCAAAATCTACTATAGCATATTTGGGGGGTATGAACATCTATGTACAAACTATTTTGGGGTTCACCATAGTCCCAATTTTGTTCGCCATCTAGCCACACCCCAGGCCGTACCCACAGCGCCTGGCCGCAAGCGCTTGCAGTACAGGAAACGGCCCAAGGCATGGAACAAACCCAGGGATGCAGATTTCAATCCATCCGTACCATCAATGGCCTGCCAGGTCGGGATATGTCACCGGTTTGACAAAGGGATTTGTAATAGGAGGGATTTTTTTAGATACATTAAACTACTTCATGATTGGGCATTCTACATCGTACCCAACTGCAATCCCATTCAAAACATGCTATACATATACACACATAGTTGTAATTACATATACATATTAAAACAAATCAAAGAACAGTTTCCCATTCAAACCCCATGAAGAAACCATTCAAAAACACCGCATTGGTCGGTCAAGTCCACACCTGGCCCTGCTCCTGCTGGGTAGCCTTCTTCCCTGCGACCGCATGGGATGATAAGGGACTGCGGTGCGATATTATACATATATTTATGTATTATGTGTATATATATATATATATATTAGTATATATTTATATTATATATATATACCGACATATATCATATATATTTGTATATTACATATTTGTATATGATATATATATATATATATTACTATCCTATATATTTATTTCATGTGAATGTACACTTGGTAATTGCAATGTGAATTGTAAATGTATAATACTATATATATATATATCACGTGACGATATCATATGATGGCTCTCACATATCACACATATCTTTATGTGCATGTTTGACATATACGGATGTATTCCTGTCTGCGCTGACATCTGGTAAGTGATGTGATGTGACTGAACAGCGGTGATCTCACATGATGTATGTTTACAGAACTCAAATGCTCAAGTGAAACACAGACAAAAGAACACACTATGAACAAACAAACATGGTGATGCAGGGATGCAGGCAAAAAAAAGCCTCGGCGTTGCCAATGCATCTCGTCCTCTCTCTCTCTCTGTCAATACATGAGTGTTGTACTGTTCATGCAACAAAACATGTATGTATCTAAATGGTACCTATGTCACTGATATGATATAGGATAAATACCGAACATATACGCATTCCCCCAAAAAAAACAAGAAACCCTACCTCATGTTTATACCCTACGGATCCAAGCACCTCGAATTTACCCCACATATCTCCTCAGGGGGGCCTTGAATCTGTAATATCACTAATCAACCATTTTTCAACGGGCAATGCAGATTTTCCCATAGATGAACATGTTTGGAGGTTTATAGATGTTTACCCTCTTACAAACTAACATAGCTATGGAAAATCACCATGTTCAATGGGAAAATCAACTATTCATGGCCATGGATAGCGAATGTAAAATAACCAGAGGGTATAGCTGGGAAAAATCCCCTCCCAGCCATGAAAACACCGCAACAACCGCGGGTTTATCCACCAGGCGCACCTCGCGTACTACGGCCATTCACCGGTCTTGGGGGAGCTCCTGCGCTGGGTCGTGGGGGCACTCCACTTATAGCCCCTATTGAGTCTCAGAATCGCTGGGAGGATTTGGAGGTTTCACCCATGTTTTTCTCATGGACAAAAACATGTGCTAATATGTGCAAAAAAGATTCTCCTTCAAGTATCTTGAAAAATATCAGCTAGACATTAGCTAGAGTTTTTCGAGCAAGTGTTCGAGACTCCATCCCTATATAGTGATCCTGAAATTGATTATCTATCTACTTTAGGATTACTATATATATATATATATGGGGGTTTCTTAAAATGGGGGTATCCAACAATGGATGGTTTATAAGGGAAAATCCTATTAAAATGGATGATTTGGGGGTACCCCTATTTTAGGAAACCTCCATATCCCATCCCTGGATCCAGCCGCATTGAAAGGGCACACAGGTATTCGTTGGACATGGGGAACCTATGGACCGGTCCTTATGATCACCGACCCTGTTTATTTCAAGGTTCAATCGTTTGGGGAAATTTGGGTAGCCCAAAATTTTCTTGGTTGATCATTTGTTTTCCCTGTCAACATTGGTATTTCTTTCCCAATCTTGCGCAATCCTAAATCATATAGGGTTGATTGTATATCCGTACCATACATTTTTTGGTGGTTCTTTCAAATCTTGACCCATAGTGGTCACACGTTCGGGTTGTTCACACAAGTTATTGATGTTATTGCAACTATTATACCCAAGTATTGGGGGCTATGTTGACCCATGTTGATTTTTTTGGTGTTGTTGCACCCCTTCTTCAAAGTTTTGTCATTACAGCCCAATCTTATCCAACTTCGGTATGATTTTGACCAATGTTTACAAATCGTTTGGCTTCTTGCATCCCATTAGAAATAATTAAGTGTTTATCCATTCTTGGGTCACTACACCCCATCAAATTATGCGAAATTCTGAACCTATTTGCAACTCTCAAAATCAAAATTATATGTACCCGTTTCAGCTGATTAGATCCGCATGTCTGGTCCACCCGCTGCCTCCGTTCAAGCGCATCGAACCGCCCAACAGCAGCTGCAACGCATTGATGGCCTGACGTTTAGGGAGGGACAGTTGAGTTGCTCCACCTGCCTTGTTTGAAAGATCCATGGTGAGAATTCAATCAAACAAATAGTTTTCTGGGGTAAACTCAATGAACAATGGATCGAAAATAGGGACTCAATCTGCAGTAATGGGTTTGGATACAAAGCTACTGAAGATGAAGGACATCCTACCATGCATCTTTAATTTGGGATATGATATAACTCCATGCATGCCTGTAACATGATGAACATTTGCGATCTGTCACCAATTTACGGTTGATCCTGCCCAACATTATTGACAATACTATGCTACAACTACCGCTGACTATAGGACTATATTATAAATCCATATAAATCCTTTAGTTTTGATTCTTCACATTGAAACACAGCCGAAATAGCTGGAAAGTTGCCGCAAGGCTTTTTTTGGCACACCGGTGGCTGGGGTCTTGTGGCACCAGCTTGCGCATGTTCAATGGGGCATGGGATGTGTATCATCTGGCCAAGGATTTCTGGAAAGGGCACCAGACCTTGGGGTCCGCATCTTCCCTAAGATGCTTTTTGCATCTTAGGATCATCTTGGAAACGCATTGGGCACTTTGCAAGCGATAGGCATAAGCATCAACAAGTCATTTTTTGCAACACAAAATACTTGCACGCCAGCCTTATGCTCATTTGAGGAGTCATAATAGAAGTCACAAAAGATCACCAGTTCTTGGACCATTCATCTTGAATACACTGCCAAGGTTACAACCATAGCTGGTTACAGGTTCCAGCCAATTAGTTGACCCAATGAATTTCCATTCGTTTCCATTCTTTATGGGTTCAATCCTCATCAGTTGCTCGCTATCCCAAACAAGTTTATACATTCATCAAAAATCAATTACTAAGGCTTTCGCAGGGACAATTTATCCAGTAAAGATGGATCATCTTAGATGATGAAGCCACCTTTTTGTGTTGCTTAAGCCGATATGTTTGATAGTTGCAGTACATCTCTACCTAGTTTCCCCAGCTAATATATCCCAGCAATATCCCCAAAATATTCCAGCAATACAAACATCAAACATATATCCTACCCAATATTTACGGGTCAACTCCCGTTCAAATTGCTGGTTTATATCCCCATTTTCATCACATGTGCTTCCCATATTTCAGGATTACAATATTACAGTAGTATCCCATTGAAATCAAACTCTGTGGATCCAAACCCCCTGAATCATACTCTAGTCATATCCCTTGAATTTCACATCTAACTGTAGATATTAATCAGATTGTCCCATTGTTCAAGGGTAACATCTTTTCCAAATCTAATATAGATACATCCCATTCAAAGTCATCATCCCAGTCATATCCATACCTCAAAAAACTGATCTGGCAAGTCATCTAACTATAGATTCTATCCCATTTTTCAATATTTTTCATGGTTCATACCTGATTCATATCACAGCTACCCAGCCTGTCGCAGGTCGCCTCCACACTCCGCACCCAGCACTGCGGTCTTCGCAGTGGGGGGAAGTCCCTGGGTTTCACGGAGATTTTCCATCCAAAAATTGATGATTCTTAGTGGTACCCCTTCATTTCAGGAAGCGCCCAGAAATACCAAATCATAGAAAACTGTGGATTCAATTGGATTTGCAGCGAATGTTTGATATATCATCATACATCCGACAGTTGAGTGATAAACTAACAGAAAGCTATTGACTAGGGGCACCCTAATGCAAAAATGTGGAATGTATGTACAATCCGTTGTCTTGAGATCCCAGAGCTGGCCATAGTAGAGGACATGGCCATCTTATATATTGGAAGGGTCATGATTCTAAGGGTATTGAATATCTGATGAATGACAACCATGCCACTCTTGTTTGTGGGACATCTTTATTTAAATAAGGGTCACAAACCATTTTTGAGTACAGTAATTATACTGAATGGATCGGATGCAATGAAATCAAATATCGTTGGTCCGCAATATATTCAATAGTTTGGGATATGATAAATCTGGTCTAAGATACTGCAACCAGAATGGATGTGAACGACAAGACTCTGAGATAATAAGTGTATGATGGGTAAAAATTAGTGACTGATTGGTTTATATATGGGCTAGAATTGCTGTTGTGCTGTGGATATAGAGGAATGATGAGGAATGTTTTCAATCTTGCTAAGCAGGTATTGCCGTGCTTTCTTCTTCCATTGGTACACAAAGTTCGCCCTGCGCTCAATTGATCTAAAAGAGAAATGAACAATCAACAACCGGGTCATTTCGCTTGATATACGCCAATCATGTTTGGGCCCTCATATCATCATAGTTGTTGACTACGTATCGACCTCATCGTTCCAATACCTGATCAGTGGTTTTGGAATGAGAGACTGAGAGAGGGGTTCTGTCTAAACAGAAACAACTCTGCCCCCCACTACTTTGAAAGTGATTTGCTGCAAACACTTCTTGGTTGATAGGTGGTTTCCGCAAACTATATCGTTGCATTTCCATACCAATGTTAGTAAAGCAATAGGATCCACCATCCCCAATTTTACCATCTTTATTGGTGGTATAAGCCATCAAAATATGAGTGTTTTATTATTGATCTACTAACAAGAATATATATATATATATATGTATATATATATATATATTTCAGACACTGTTGAAGATCAATTGTAAAGCAATGATATCAAAAATGCCCAACATCAATCAAACATTAATCAGCCGTTAAATCAGTATGTTTCCCAGTGTACTTCCCATCGTTTTCCATTCCGAAGCCTCGTTGGCCAAAATCCGATCCAGTGCTTTTTGCACAAAGGTCCTCTCGCAGAAGAGAACATAATTTTTTGGGGCTATAGTGGGACAATGTTTTTAGATGTTTTTAGCATTTTTTAGTTATAGCAACAAGAACAGAGATAGAACAAAATGAGGGTTTCCAAAAGTAGGGGTACCCCGAAATCATCCATCTTTAGATGGAGTTTCCATGAGATAAACCTGGAAATTATGAGGAAAACATCACTCAAATACCATCCCGGACGTACTTTTCTATGTTTTTGGTGGTTATTGAAAGTAGTACGCATTGGTATATACAACCTATTTTACTCTATGAAAAAAGGTACTACAGTAAGTGCTAAACTAACCATCCAAGGTTGACCTCAAATAGGCCAAAACTTCATTCATACTTCGGGTATGTTTGGGGGGTTCAAGTATCCATACGCGACCATTCAGTGGAAAATAAATGAGATACCCGGCCATTGTTTAAACAACGATTTAGTGGGGCTACAATGCTACAATAAACATCCATAAACACACAAATTTTCACCAGGAATCTGGTATATATCTACCTTGACCATCCTTGATCCTCCAAGTACCCACTAACGCTATAAACACTGCTATAAACACCGCAATTCTCGGGTAAACACACATTTTTGATAGGGTCAATGAGGGTCTACATACATGTGCTAGTCAATGGCTTGAACGCATCTGAAAAAACCATGGGGCGATTGACTAGGCAGCTACTGTAATATTTACGTACACCTCATGGATCTTCATTGTAACTATAACCTTGTTTCACCCCCTCATGGATGCTACTGGACCCCGGGCTCTTGGATCCTCGTATGAACCTAATTTCAGTCACATTGATTCCCATGATCAATTAGTGGAGGTTGATTCATTCAGGGCGCTCTAGAAAAAAAAAAAACAAAATCACTGTTGACCCGCTTGACCATCAGGGGAAAGGCGGTAGTAATGTGGGAAACCCAACGCCATCAACGTACCATTTATGGGGATGGTTTCAATCCCAGCCATAAAGATAGTGATTTTTGATGATTTTTGGGGGTGGCTTAGAACAATCCAGCACCAGTACGTCCAGCCATGTCCACATGGCCTCGGAACCGTGTCAAAGACCACTTGGGAAACGAAGTGTGGCTGGACCGGATGCAGTAGCCTGGCTCAACGGAGGGATCCTGCTCTTCATGGCCACCCCACAGCCCCTAAGTGCAATGCGTCGGTCGTCCCGACGCGAGTTGGTCAGGACGAAGCGATTCAAAGGTGCAAAACATCGACAGGTCGATAGGTTTCTGCGGGTTACTCCCGAGCTAATTTGTGGTGGTTGTACCTATGCCGGAATCTACCGATGAATGTATAAATGAAGAAACATACAATGTGGTGCCCCCTAGTTATAAGTTGGTTTATAAACCCCATTAACCATAGATATATCTTCCATAAACCATAGTTAAGCTAGTTATAAACCAACTTAGCTATCTTGGGGGCCCCACATTGTAACTGGGTGAACTTACCTTGTGGGACCCCAGCCGTTTGCAAGTGAACTTCCGAGGTTTTATGCACGGGAGTGGTGTTGCAAGGTGGCTGCCCCCCTAGATAGCTAAGTTGGTTCACAACTATATAGGGTAAGGCTAACTATGGTTTATGGTAGATATAATTATATATATATTATATATGTATATATATCGATATTATATATAATATATATATATATATGCAAAGCTAATGGTGTTTTCAAAACCAACTTACAACTACCACATTGTAGACATCCCACCCGAGTTTTGGTGGCACTCCTTGGTGGTTTTATCCCTGTGAGCTTCTGTGCTGGTCCCCGAAATACTCAGGAATGAACTCTCAAGACCCTGTGCGTTCTTGGATTTGAAGATGCAGTTTGTTTCAACCATGACACTTTTGAGGACCGGTTTCTGGAGTATGAATATGTTTATGTATATATATATATATGATATGTGATATAACGCCCAGTTCTCATCCATTTTATAGATGGGATTTTCCGTGAAATAAACTTTATCCATCCCTATTGGGATACCCCCCATGCTCAAAGGGAAAGAAACCCATATTTTTGCTCTTTGGTGGATTCATGTTTTTGTTTTTTTGAAGTTTTTACAGCAAAACACGGGAAAACAATGGGAAAAAAAAACATGGAAAACCAATGAAAACCATGAATTTCATTGGGAAAACCATGAGAAAAGCTGATGTTTCCGGTGAAGATTTTCCCTTCAATCCAGTGATTCCATTTTTGCGGGTCAAACGTGCAAAGAAAATGCCAACTTGAGCCATGAATGGAACATATCATATGTATGCAACCTCCATGTATCAACATCTATAAACCAATTGTAGTAGCCCCTTTCTATGAAGATAGAACTTCGGTTGATGTTACCGCTATGTTAAAGTTGATTCTTGTCGGATTATTCAACATGGTACATCTATCTTAAAAAGGGGTCAAACTTCCACAAAGCATCCAGCCAAACTTTGCCAGCACCACTTGTTCACAATGCGATTGTCTTCTCTCGAGTCGTTGAAGCAAAGCCTCGGTCCGAGGTCGGGGTCTCCGAATTCCAGATCCGCCCGTTCTGAGAGTTGGTCAAATGTCCGTTAAAAAACGGAGGGGGTTATATTCACATAGACTTGAAAGTTAGCATCTGCTGAAGATTTTGCCAAATGCCCTTTTTTGTTGGTGAAGACAGTATGACACTTATCAAGTGTTTTCAGACAGTATGATTGGGGTTTCTAATCCCATGGGGATATTGTTTTCATATTCTCCCCTTGGTGACATATGCCACTTCCCAATTCTCTTTGATCCCGTTCTAATGATAGTGGCAACTGAATCATATAGGGTGAGGCCCCCCAGTTGTGTTTGTTGGCTTATAAACCCAGTAACTTAGAGTATATATCGCCCTAATTAACCCAAACCTTAACCCATTTTGGGGGGGTCAACTAAGCGATTTCGTCAACGGGGGCCTCAGCTTGCATGTCCAAGAGGTTGGGGCCACCTCCGCGTCTCACTCTATACCCTTTGTTAATTCAACATAGCTATTGAACATGGCTATACAGTTGATTGACCTGCTAAACATGGGGTTTTCCATAGCTATGTTAGTTTACCAGAGGGTACTCCAAATGTCAGAAAACAAGGGTGACTTCAGATGGTTCGCTATGGTAAGGTGCAGATAGTGAAGTAGTCAGGGTCTCCTTGCCCGTCAGTAAATCCACTAAAGATTTCCCATGGTTACTTGCCAGCCAAACAAGTTGTACAGCAGATTAGACGTTCTTCTCCTTGTACCCCCAATTCATTTACCTCTTACAACTCAAGAAATGTCACAACATATTCCCTGCACCTTGCAAAGAGTCTCGTGTATAATATCCCAAAAATGGTTGCGTTCACACAGAATCAACCGTGCCTTGGAGGAGCCTCCATTTTGCCCAGCATCCCAGCATTTCTTCTGGGTGCCGCACGCTGCACGGGAAATCGATCCACTGTTCACCATGGCCTTACCAAACCGAAGCTACCGAATATGAATGTCTTGGCTTTCCTTGGGATTTGATCAACAGCAGGACTTCATCGACATCTGGATTTGATCGGAAACAGATTGATCAATCGACTGGGATTTAATCATGGGGCTCGATCAACAACACATGAATGGAATGGTCAACATACATATAATTGAATCATTTGAGAAAAATCATGGGAAACCAAGGTTTTCATGATTGTCCATTGAACCCATGATTGGAAACACATATATGAGATTTGGGATACCAAAACAAACAAACCGAGTGAGTTTTGTCAATCAAAAAACGGCAGTGTGACCGCCTGACCGCACTCTCCGGACTGCTGATAGGTTCCACAGAATTTGGGTCAAGTACCCTCTGCTAAACTAACATAGCTATGGAAAATCACCATTTTTGATGGGAAAATCAACTATAAATGGCTATTTTCAATAGCTATGTTAGTTTACCAGAGGGTATTGATATTTACTGGTACAAACCAAGAAAACATGTGTTGTTGACAAACCACCAGTTGGTATTGCTTTCCGCATTTTGTGTGATATTCTCTGGTGGTTTAGCCACCGAAAGCATGGATCTCATGGACGCAACTTGGGAGATCATCATCCCTGCATGTCGGCAATTGAAACAGTGAAGTGTGACTTGTATGTCTATACTGTAATGTTGGTAAAACAATAATAAACCATCCCCAAAATCACCATAAATAGGTGGTATAAACCATCAAAATATAGGTGGTTTATTATTGTTTTAAATGGTTATGATCTAATGGGATAACCAAGTATGATATCACCATGATATAAGTATATTAATATTTGGAATGCAATTCTTTAAATCTACTTTGAATGAGCAGTGTTCAAAATCCCTCTGTCATTTCACTATACTGGTTGGTGAGTAGGAATTCCCATAATGAATTATGATAATCCCTAATATATTGGGTAGAACAATCCCCTGCAATAATCAATGAATATGTGTTTAGCAGCCGCTGCACTAAATGGCCATGATGGCTATGGTCCATATTTTCGTCCATATTTTCCATCTACCCTCTGGTAAACTGTTACATAACTATGGAAAATCACAATTGTTCATGGGAAAATCCACTATTGCTATGGCCATTTTCAATAGCAAACTGTTAGTTTACTGGAGGAAAATGGCCCATTTATAGATGATTATGGTGATTTCCCTATAAAAAATCGTAATTTTCCATAGCTATGTTAGTTTACCAGAGGGTAAACATGGCCACAACATCTCTCCCGGATCTGACATCACCCACGGCGAAGCGTTGGAGGAATTCTCCGGAACCGGACTGCGCTTCGCCTAGCGCAAGGAGCGAGTGAAGCATGGCCAAAGACGACCAGCCAAAACACAGCCACACAGCTATGTTGTTGAGCAATTTATCTGATCTAACACAATGCAATACATATATTATTTATATAAATTATTTTTTGTATTGTATTGTATTGTATTGTATTGTATCGTATTGTATTTGTATTTGTATTTGTATTTGTATTTGTATTTGTATTTGTATTTGTATTGTATTGTATTGTATTGTATTGTATTGTATTGTATTCTGATATAGTGTATCATATCATAGTGTAAAGTATAAACACAAAATCACAAACATCAGATTAGTTAAGGTGTTCTCAATGCGAACAATAACAGTTTCACATCTGGATGGTGTCACGAGACATTCTTTTGGATGCTCGAAATCATCCAAATGTTTCCCATTCAGAGCTGGATTGGAAGCCTGGCGACCAAAGCGAAGGGGCAGTGAGGCCATACCTGGCCGACGTATTCTTCTTGCTATTGGCATCCCCATGAGGTCTGCGGCTTGTCGAAAATCTAGGTCTGCGGAATGGATGCAGCTGGCGTGCCAAGAGCAGCTTGAAGATCTGCAGGAAGATGCGCATTTCCGCATCCACTTCTGCAGAATTGCCTTCTTGCCAGGTAGATCTGCAAGATTGCCACGAAATCCACAGCCACCCCGTTCGCGAAGGTGTCTTGCAACGGCCAGGAACAACCATTTACGAAGTATCTAAGTGGGATACCCTTCTGTGAATAACCATATAGATACCCAGCATCATTCAAAAACCACTTAAGATAAACCCCATGAACTTGAACTCTAGATATATCTACCATCAACCCTAGTTTTCTTAGGTCAATCACTATGGGGGACCGCCTGGCGTAATCTTCCAGCAGAATCGTTCCGCCATTTTTCGCCTGAAGACTTCTCAATGATCGTGAAGGGGAAGTCGCGCACCTTGAACCCCGAAGCCGAGAAACTGGGGGACTGTTTGGTGGGTTCAACCTCCAACCATATGGCTCCAACATGTACGGGTAATTTTCGATGTATCTGGTTATCGGTTTGTCAACTTGTTGTAACCCCTCACATTCTTTGGTTGTGGCCCCAGCAATATTTGGAGATACACCAAAGCCTTGGGACCTAAAATAGTCATCAACAGTCAAACATCGCACATCAACCGCAGGGATGGTTGCCATTGAGCCAGCCAGGCATCTCGCTCATACATCAACCATTTCCTCATGAAGTCTCGGCGTCGCTCATCAGGGCATTGTTCTGTACTCCAGCCTCAAGTGATATGGTCATCCCCACACAGATGGCAAGAAGCTCAAGGTCCTCTTCTCCTCACTTGTGGCGCCCCACAATCTGCAGGAAACGAGTTCCACCACGTCCAGAGCGCCAAAATCCCTTGCAGTACTTGCACATGTAGCCCCCCGTCGTCACATTATTCTCCTTAGTGATGATTTTCCCAGCTTCTGATCGACGGGAGGTTGCCGGCTACCGAGGGCACGTTGTGGGGCATGAGAGGTGCAGCATTTTTTCTGCACCCAGCATGCAGTACCATTCATTTTGCACAGCTGTGCATGTTTTCCTGTGTGCCGCCATACCCAGGACATACCTGGGACAGTCTACCTCTAAGTCCACTTTTGAATGGATATCCCCTCATATTCAATGCTTGGAACACCATAATGCCATAAACATGGCCATAATGGCCATAATGGCCACATGTTTCTTTTCACACAAGAGTCATGTCGAGAGAATCTTCCAATTTCACCCCCGACCTGACCTACTTCTAAATTGTTAAAAACCACCTCACCTATATACAAGGGGTGGTGCCCCCCCAGTTATGCTTGGTTGGTTTACAAACCTCATGAACTACTTGGATGTATCTACCGTGAACCCAACCCTTGGCCAAGTTATGAATGTTTACCAACTGATAGCCATAAAGCTGGGACACCACATGGCAGAACATTGATAGTTGACCTACTTTTAACATATACGCCCCAAACCAAATGTTGCACCATGAACCAATTAACATTATCACTGTTTGGGTTTACATGAGGGATCAATTTCCCGCCCCAATGGAACAATCAACCATACTGCTATTAGTAGGGTCTTGGAAAAAGAAACAAAATCTCCAACCCGTATTGGATCACTACTGGATACACAACTGCTCGATATTCAGATTCTTTAGAGACTAAATGTCAAGGGCCAACGCATTGAGAACTTGATTTAACATGCCACATTACAGTAATGTTGTCTGACTGTGTCTGATATGCTTGACCTCTAGGGGGAAACACATTACTCAATCCCGAGCAACATCAGGGTTGCAGCGAATGTATTAAAACAAAACAGCGTGTTCTATTGGGTTACAACAATTGTTCAGTATGGTTAGTTCATGATATATCTATTGATGTTACCCTCTGGTAATTCAACGTAGCTATTGAACATGGCCATTTCTAGTTGGTTTACCTATTGAAAATGGTGGTCTTCCATAGTTATGTAACAGTTTACCAGAGGGTAAATCACATATAATCCCACTATTCACCATCAACCCTTTGTTGAATCATTAAATCCCATTAAATCACCATTTTCCTATGGTTTTCCTATGGTTTTTCTATGGTTTTTCTATGGTTTTCCATTAAATCACCATTTTTGATGGTTAGTTTACCGGCAAAAATCCCATGAAATCCTCCGAACAATCCCCAATGGGTTGATGGTTTCCCCCCTGAGGCGACGCACCAATGACACCCTGGGAGCGCGCACGCGCGCCTCAAAGCGAACGCAGATCCTACGCATCTACCCTGGAGGCCATAGCGGATATATCATGGATATATGGGTTTGTCTGAAAATAGGGTACCCCAAAATATGATGGTTTGATCATCATTTTCCCTATTAAATGGCCATTTGGAGGATATACCCCATTTTCAGACACACCCATATCATCGATAGGATAGGATAAGTCAACAAGCACTGAATATATAGTGGACATGTCTGACATGAGTGATTTTCTGCTTCAAAACCAGTGTGATTTCTCTATCATTCCAGAGATGAAAAGCAACTCATGGAACCCCAAACTGATCGTTTCCAAGATGAAAAACACAATGCGATTGGTGGATTACAGAAGTGGAAAAGTGGCAAGTAAATTGCATGCATACAGTACATATTGATTTCGGTTTCACTGGTAGCAATGCAGCTGCAAACGTGAAAGTCATGTTTTCCGTGTCTTTGCGGGAAAGTGAATTGGGGAAATCGTTGAAACCACCACATGCTTGGTTGGAGGTTGCAGCTCTAAGGGGTGTCTGAAAATGGTGCCATTGTCCTCATTGTCCGAAATGTTTGAGGCTTCCAGGTTCCATTATCTCTCTGTTTTATCCACGTATCATGGTTGGGTCTCCCATAGAAAAGGGAACCCGTCACATACCCCATCTGAGCCATGAATACATCGCTTCCATATTTCCTGGTTGAAGTTCATTCGTACCCTCCGGTAATCAAACATGGCAATTGGAAATCCTCTATAAATGGAGGTTTTAATGGGAAAATCAACTATAAATGGTGGATTTTCCATTGCCAGGTAATTACCAGTAGACCAGGTAGTATCCAAACAACAGTGGCATTCTTGACTCCCCTCAGGGCTCTCGGGCATCTTGACCAAGGGCACCATACCTAAGCCAACTGGAGGCGCGGCTAAAATATCCCTTGCAAATATATAGCTGAACATATACGCATGTGGGGATTAGGGGGGATAAGATATGGGTAAAGACCCTGGTACCCTGGTAACCCCCAAAAAAAGTTGGTGTTTATACATCTTCATCTCCTCAAAATATGGTATTATAGCTTTGACATGCCGTGACCCAGTCTCATATCCCCAAAAAATCTATCCCCAACTCTGTTGAAGGGAGATGACCCACCATGACCAAAGTGTGGACTCGACATTGAGCGGTGATCTTGGGTAGTGACACTTCCCATTTTCCGACATTAACATACATTAACCACTTTGATTTGCGACATGATCTTTAACAATCACAAGGCAATGGTTCGATTCCCCATACCGGGGCAGTTACCAACTCCCTTCCGGAAAAAAAAACTCACTGATCCTTACTGAGCTTGATGGTATGGTTGCTGAAGTCATCTCAAACATATCCATTGCAAGGCTCATGGCCACTCGCCTCGATAGTTTCGATTGCACCCACGGTGACTGCGCTGGAGCTTGGGGCTGTTGAAATCCTCGGTGAACCCACTGGGATGCCAATTTCTGACATCTCTGGCCGCCTGGCACCTGCTTGCACACTTTTCTCCACGGGTAGAGCGGCTCGTTCTCTGCCCACGGATCATGCCAATTCCTCCAGTCAAGATAATCAAGAAGAAAGCCCTGTTCATCGTGGCGATTCAACCAACCCCAAGATGTGTTGTTGATGATTCACAAGCCTTTATGGAACCCACAATAGTGGGGGGATGTGGGAGGGTTACCTGACTGGCGTGGGTTGGCTGACTATGAAAGTAGAGGCCTAGTGGTTCCAACATGGTCCAACACCAAGGGAAACGCATATTTGGGAACTACCTTTCTACACACCCAAAAGTAGGAAGTGCCAAAATGATCCTGTGAAGCCGAAGCAAACAACTACTAGATACTACTAGTTTAAACATGTTGCACCATGATATATGAATGTAACATGATGTATATATATAATATTATATATATTCATTACAATATATATATATAGACATATATATATATAGACATATATATATATATTATATATAAGTACAGTATACATATTTACTATCATAGTATCGTACCACCCCCTGTGATAAGCATTTGGGTGCCCCAATTTTTCGGGGGGGGATGGCGCAAAATTGTATTTGCAACATGCTGGCACCCATATCTTCTTAGCTCTGTCCTCACATCATGGAGTTATAGCATCCCCAGATGGGTTAACAATCCAACATTTGACTATAGTTTGTCATTTTAAAAATATAAAACATATATGGAGGTTTCCTAAAATGGAGGTACCCCTAAATCATCCTTTTTAGTAGGATTTTCCATTATAAACCATCTATTTACGGTACCCCAATTTTAGGAAACCTCCATATACAAGTACATACAAATACCATACCTCCCTTAGTATTCCATTCGCCTTTATCATTGTTGCCGCCTTAGCTGACAGCTTCGTTTCAATCGTACCCCTGGGCTTCCCCACCGATCCGCCTGTGCCAGAAACCGCAGGAAGTCTTGTGTCAGGGAGTTATCGTCCCCCTGCGAGCGCCATGCGGCGCCGTTTTCTGTGGGATTGGAGAGGTCTCTCAAACCATGATATCCACATGGATATGTTGAAGGTACACATATAGTTTGATATACCCTCTGGTAAACTAACATAGCTATTGAAAATGGCCATAGAAATAGTGGATTTTCCCATTAAAAATGGGGATTTTCCATAGTTATGCTAGTTTACCAGAGGGTAAAATGTTGGTTGGGAAAGGTATGTGAAATTACCACCCCGCTCAGCCGCTGAGCGTCCATAGGATGGACCGAACATCATCCAGCCGCACAAGTTTTCGCAGTGGCCAAATGTCGAGTCTTCAGGGCAGGTTTTTGGCTCAGCTTCATCGTGTCCAGTGTCCAGTTGATAAGGGTCCCACTTGGGTTGTAAACCCATCTTAATTACTATAGATGTATCTACCATACGTCATCCTTTGCGCGATTCTCAACTTAACTTATTTAGGGTGGCCTCTTCCTTTGGGGGTAGCCACACATGTAAAATTGGACTCATTTTGGTATGGAACCCATTGGTTTGAAAGGTTTGGAGTGAATCCCCTGAATGGGGTAACCCCAGCTATACGGGATTACCCTCCAAGTACACCAAGCTGAGTCAGTTTGGGATGGTCGACGTTGCGACGTTGCAGTGAGGTCGCTGTAACTTTTCCAGAATTGATGTTTCTTTGTGAAATGTTGGGAAAGCAATGGCAAATTATCCCCAAAATCACCATAGTATAAAGCATCAAAATAGGGATGGGTTCATTATTTGCTTTACCAACATTCAGTATTTTCCGTGATTCTCTGATTTTTTGATGACCAACCCATCCCAAAACCATCCAAGCTAACGCGTAATGCTAGAGAATGACAGGGTAAGTTGATTTAAAACACCAGGCTAAATAGGACAGTGGACTCAAAGTGGATAGATGTATACCCTCTGGTTATGACAGTTCGCCATGGAAAATCCATCATTTTTAAGAGGCAAATTTCACCTTTGAAATCATCTACAAATGGGCCATTTTCCATGGCTATGTTAAATAACCACAGGGTATCTGTAAATTCGGATGGATGTGGATACAACTTCAGAACTGCTGGAACCTCGGAAGTCTCCCTTTCTGCAGTGGATATGTCCAGCTAAATTTGGATCTGGCACCACTCAAGCGATGTTGACTGTGAATCTGAGACGCCACAGGGTGGCCTGCTATGTACACTTCTTGCGTCATCGCCAAGAAATCAAAGCCTCTGGTGGCCTACATTCCTTCGGCACCATTTCAACTTGCTGAGCTGCAAACAGATTCAGCAAATTTCTCGGTGTCTGTTTCCAAGACAGACATCTAACAAATCGGTTTCTCGCAACATCGAAACATATGGCAGCCTTAGATTTGCTTGAGACCAGCCCAAAAACAACGTACCGTCGTGGTTTTCTTCCGAGATTCCCCAAATGGTGGCTATGTCGAAACAACACACTTTGTCAACTTTGGCCAACCCAGACTGTTCCACCGAGAAGACATTCCGGTCATCCACTGCTGCTGCAGACATGGGTAAGCACGAATGGGTACCCACTGGTTGTTTAACATAAAGCTATAGAAAATACAATATCTAGGGATGATGTAAGTTGCTTTACCTATGAAACATGATTATGTTCCATAGCTACGTTGAATAATCAAAGAGTATTCAATGTTTCCAGCCACCGTTGATTCCATATCATTTATGGCTGAAAATTAGCCTCCCCTGGCAGGGTCAAAATTTGTTGATTTACTGGCAGGGTCTTCATTTTTACAGCAATCCCCAAACAGATGCAGACCAGTTTCAAGTAGTCACTATATATTTGAGATTCGGATTTCACTAAAATCTATCTACTGTAGTGGGATTTCACTTGTCTATCTTTTTATGGCTGAACAGAAACCGTTTCTGGCGCCATCGGTATGTAGTTCACCACGGGAATTCGATCAGCAACGATAATTCACAGGTCTCGGCTGCCGCTTCACGCCCAAATGCCTGCTGCGTCATGGGAAATCATTCTGGGTATACATCAAGTAGAAGTGGTATATCAGTATATCATGGGATTGTAACACTCAAAAATATACGTAATTGTATATATATATATATATAGTTGTATATAATTATCTGGTATAAATTGGTACAATCTATTGAATTGCTATATATATATATAGTATTTATACATTAAACTGCTGGGTTGTTAGTTCCAGACATTGGCGCTGGTGCACGTGCGTGCAAACCATGGCTTTCACATGTCACTTCCTACCAGAGATGGTGTTCTGGTCATCATTCCACACTTGACGTACTTTTGTCACCACACTTGTCCATTATCCCATGATTAAACCATACTTCTCAAATACTTCTCCGATTGTTTCATGTTGTGCTGGATCTCCCATGCCATTCATTGATTGTGTCAATATTGAGGAAGGGATCATTTGGCCTCAGGTTGGCTAAGCAAATGTCATATCCAAAAAGCTCAGTACATGTTTGTGAGTGGGCAAATGATTGACTTTATGAGTTTATAATTTTCCTTATATTTCTCTACCCCAAAAAAAGGAATTCACTATTGTTCAATGGGGCACCCCAAGGTTCGCCATGAATAGACCAGTAACATGAAATTTCTTGCCAGTTGAATCGGTTAAATCCCCAGCATGTTTGGACAAACTACAGTTTCCAACCGATATAGCATTTAGTTGATTACACATTCCATTATATATATATATATATATATACCCTCTGGTTATTTGACATAGCCATGGAATAGCTGGCTAGTTTTGGATGATTTTCCCAGCTAGAAACCTCGATCTATAGGGGATTTTCCATGACTATGAAAAATAACCAGTATTATATAGTAAGGAATTGCCATTCACTATCCAACTTATATTCCAAGTAAATATACGATTCCTCCGGTTGCTCCCAACACCCCAGATACACGATGATACAAGGGGTGAACATTCAAATAGAGGTCGAATTGCAATTTACAACCCCAGAAAGGTGATCTTGGGCTCCATGGGATGAGCTGAATAGAAGTTCCCTCTAAGGACAGTTCGCAAGAACCATTGCCTCAATATATCTTTCGTTTACATCCACTTCACCTCTTTTGCTAGGAAGGTAAAAAATGATCAAATGGATTCAGTTTTAAACCAAATCCATGGAATTCAACATGGCATTCAGCATTACCCTCTTGCAAACTGACAGTCCGATGGGGCAAATCTTCCTTTTGGAATTAGATCATTTTCCGAACGGCTTTCCCCATGGGTGTTCCACATCTTTCGGCAAACGTTTACCCCAGTGTATATTCCATATGATGTCAGTAAAGCAATAGGATCCACCATCTCTAATCTTATCATCTTTCTGGCTTGTAAAAACCATCTAAAACCATGAAAAGAAGGTTGCTTTATGACATCTTAAACCATGTTTAAACCATATAAATAAGCACATTACTGTATCCGAGTGTACCCCATATATCTGCCATGCTTTCCCCCCCGGCTTCATCACGGCTCTCCGTCCCAGGTGCCTCAAGGAATCTTCGTATGGTCCTGGGACGCGACGGTTCTCCCGGTCGTTCACAGAGCTGGGTCCCTGGCGAAGCGCGGTCTTTGTTGTGTCTTACTAGGGATCAGTGTTTAACATTTATAGTTGTTGCTAGTAAACACTAACATATGACCATTATATACCATTATCTATATGTATATGCAGTATTTATATACATACAATTACAATAAATTTATATATGTCAGCAAATACATCCGCAGTGTTTTGTTTGTTTATAGGATTGTTTACCATCAAATACTACGAATACAAAAGGATACATCAGGTATCGTGCGAAGTTTTGTCCCATCCAAAATGCAAAACAACTTCCGAGTTCCCACCTTCATTCTTTTCGTTCCACACTCACTAGGTTCCCAAATCCCCGTTTTCAAACCTCAAACCTTAATGAACATGGCGGTGTCCGCTGGTGTTCAAAGTATGTAGATATGTAGTATCCATCACTGCTCGCGATTCAACAAAAAAAGCACGTACCCTCTGGTAATTGAACACAGCTATGTAAAATCACAATAATTTTTGGTAGGTAAATCAAATATAATATGTATATATATATATATAAATGATCCATGTTGCATAGCCCAGATGATAAATTTGTTCAGTTTTATGGATCAACTTGGAAACCTTCCCAGTTCCTTCCCCCCGACGAACAGATTTCTCTTCTGTTTTTGCGGCGCAAGGCAGCTCCATCCTGGTACAAAACATGGAAAGAATGGGCAAGTGACGGTTGTGTGTTCATCTTTCCTACAATGTGAGTAGATTTGTGTTAACTTTTGGAAACATAAGTTGGTTGATAATTTGATAATTGCAATCACCATGGTTTGTGGATGTTTGTGGTAGATATCTCTGTACTTAGATGGGGTAACATCAATCAACAAGCATTCCTGGGGGCATCATTGTTCATGGCGAAATATCACAATGTTCGCTGGTTGTCCTTTTTTTGTGCTAGTTACATTACCATTCCGTTGTGGCTGTTTAACCTCTGTTTTTGATGCTTATACCTTTACTAAAACACCATTTTGGCCGGTTAGGTCACCATCAAACAATATATAGATATAGCATAATTACATGTCTACCACAAACCATACCCTATGCATCCAAATACTTCCTGACCAGGTACGGCTAACCCCCTGAATCATACCACACATACTTTCTGTGAAGGTACGACTGAATCCCCAGGGTTATTTGTCTTCACATATTTTTTATGATCTGTTGGTTTGTTAATGTTACCCCATCTCACCATAGATATATCTACCATCAATCATGGTGATTGCAGTTCCAAACCAACTTATTCGCTGCACAAGTCAGAATGAACCTTAAACATCCTTAAACATTAAACATTGCTCGTCATAAACCATAGTTAACCCGCCTTAGTAAACCTGGTTGTAAACCAACAAAAACATGAATCAAGTCTCAATCACCAGATTTGCATATCTATACCATCATCCCAATGATGTCGACGTAGCTGCTGAAGGCGCGGATGTGGATGCCAGGACCGCTACGGTCGCCGTACCTGTAGGTGCCGGACAGGCCGCAGCCGGCGAGTTGCTCGGCGAGCATGCGGGCATGCCAAACGTCCTTGTTGAGGAAGTTCACGGTGAGGTTCGCCGATGCTGACGGCGTTGGCGTCAGCGATGCAGGTCATTGAATCCCCAGGGTTATTTGTCTAGATTTTATGATCTGTTGGTTTGCTAGTGTTACCCCATCTGACTATCTGACCATAGATATATCTATCATCAACGATGGTGATTGCAGTTCCAAACCAACTTATTCGCTGCACAAGTCAGAATGAACCTTAAACATCCTTAAACATTAAACATTGCTCGTCATAAACCATAGTTTGTCGACCATTTTCGACCCACAAACCCGCCTTAGTAAACCTGGTTGTAAACCAACAAAAACCATCATAAATCAAGTCTCACCTGGTTTGTATATCTATCATCATCCCAATCGTTGCCACAGCTCCTGCAACTTCTCCACAGCCTCGGCCGCCCCCATCTGCGACATCTGTGGCCACAACGCCACAGGCTGCGCGTCCAAGGAGGAGAAACTCAGCGTTGTCCAGCTGGGGCCATACAAAATGCTGGGAACATGTTGGGAAGATATTGGATAACATAAAAGAAAAGGAAAGCAGGTGAAACATGCATAGTCGAAAATATTGAAACCTGACGATACAATTGAAGTGTTAACCCACTAATCACGGAAAAATGAAAATTTAATTGGCAAACATGGAGACTTATCCAGTCAAAACGGTGATTTAACAATCAAACAGAAGGATTGGATCAATGAACAATGGATATGGGTTTGTGCAGAAATAGGATAATTGTCTCAAACACAGATTAAATGGCAAATGTAATGGGCGGAAACTTATCAACCACTGGCCTTTTGGGGTACTGTATCTTCAGACAAACTTACACCAGTGGAACATTCGTATAAGATAGATAGATATATGATATATATATATATATATACATAGATTGGAGATACCTACCATATGTAAGATTGTTTTGAGCGTGATATTGCGTAATAAGGTCCGCGTAAGGCATGGTATCTTCTTGGTAGCCATCTGGCCATCTGGGATAGTACCTCTATTCTAAGCACCTCAATGAACCATTGAAATGGAGATGATCTCAAAGTGTGAAGCGATGGGAAAACAATGGACCAGCAAAAGGATGCAATATTGGCCGTCCTGGGAAAAGTTGGTTGTAAATGCACCAAGTATGGCTTATCGCAGATGTATCGATAGTTCTATGGGCTTATGCACCAACAAGATCCACACTTTGGTCATGTTTAGGATTTGAAACCATCCGACGATCCATTCTGCATATCAAAAAATCGAGCCATGGCCATGATGGTTTCACCGTTTCACCATCCATTTCCGTCCATGTGATTCATGATCTTTCTATGCGTCAGCCTCTGGTAATTGGAACATGGCTATGAAACATCACCAAGCGTGAAAGCTAAATCATGAGGTAAATCACTTATAAATGGGCCATTTTCTTGACTGTGTCAAATTACCGGAATGCAGTATTTCACTGGTTGATCAATATCCCGACTATGGTTAAAGATACACAACATGAACCACCAACCGGTTTCGGTTTCCCATTGAGTTTCTAGGCTTCCCATCATTCCAGATTTGTTAAATTTATATAAATGTATATCATATATCCCCATCAATCGAGGATTCATCGCCCCTCATCTTGCCAATCCGTGTCTGATTTTCCAAACACGCTTCAACATTGAGAAAAGTAGAGCGGCCACCAAGTTATTGCGATTTACCATAACCTTCATTCTCTTGGTATAAATCGGGGATAGTGATCTAATGAGATACCCCCAGTCTCGTGATTACCATGAGATTTATTATCACTGTCATACAGAACATGGTAAACATTGCCTACGTTGGGGTATCTCATGGTACTGTATCCCGCATTCTCGGACAGGACCTAATATCATATTCTTGGTTTACATAATACGTCCGATCAAATATACCCTTTCTTGTCAGATACATCGCTATTCCGTCCCAAGCATTGCCCAATTATAATCCAATTAGAGCAAATCATATCCCAATTATAGTACTCATATGCAACTACTATCCCAATCATATCCATTAGCCAGTAGGCATTGTTATGCAAAATATCCATTGTTGTCACTTATACCCGATTACATCCCGATTACATCCCAATTATATCCCAATAAAATCCCACGAAATCCCACTAACTAGCCACCACCATCCCAGTTCCATCCCCCTTCTTATGCGACATATCCATCTACTGTACCCTCGAGTGAACTAACATAGCTTTTGAAAATGGCCATTTATAGTGGATTTTCCCATTGAAAATTGTGATTTTCCATAGCTATGTTAGTTTACCAGAGGGTACCCTCCAGTAAACTAACAGTTTGCTATTGAAAATGGCCATTGAAATAGTGGATTTTCCCATTAAAAAGCCATTTATAGTGGACTTTCCCATGAAAAATTGTGATTTTCCATAGCAAACTGTAACAGTTTACCAGAGGGTAACGACCCAGGAAATGGGGATTTACTAACTATTGTTATGAATCACTGAATAGGATGATCCTCCAAGTAGGGAATTAACAACATAAGATAACATACCCTCTGGTAAACTAACATAGCTATGGAAAATGGCTATTTATAGTGGATTTTCCCAATAAACATGGTGATTTTCCATAGTTATGTAACAGTTTACCAGAGGGTATCCATCTAACTTTCCAAGGCGCTCGATCTCATTCAGCTCTGCTGCCCTTTGCCATTGGCCACCCCGCGCCACCGCGCCACTCACCGCTTCCATGGTGGCGCCAGCGACCTGGTGAAAGAGGTCTCACCGTGGAGTCCAACGTGGGGAAACCATGGGAAAATGGTGATTTCACCGATGAAAATGAGGATTTCGTGGGATTTATCACTGATTTACGCTTGGTACCTGGGGTTTCTATGGAATATAAACCATAAAAAATTGGAAGTTCACCAACAACAACAGCGGTATAAATGGTATAATGGCATATGGAGTTGATTGAAAATAGTGTAGCCCTAAACCCAATGGTTAATCATCCATTTCCCAACAGAAAATGCAAGTAGCTACAATTGGGGTATCCACGATTTTCAGACACACCCATGTAACGGGCATACAAGGATGCTATCTGATATGTAGTCAGACTATCAACCCACCTAAAATAATGTGATAACATGCGATAACTATCAACCTACCCTAGGGTGAATGAACATAGATGTGGACGGATGTGGAACATCTGTGTTTTCCTGGGAAATGATCTAGATTCATGATGGGTTTTCCACATCTATGTTAATTTACATGAGGTATAAATGTGGTAAAGCCAATGCCGTAAACAATCCCATTGTCCAACCATGACTGGGGGCCATTCTAATTCATCCCATTGCTAGGGGTATCCCCAATGATAAACCGCAGCATCCCATCAAAGATAGAATAGACAAGTACAATCTTACTCAAAGAGTGGTAAAGATCTCTTCGATCTTTTTGGGATTATACTCAAAACTCCTGTTTATCATAATTTTGTCTCACTGAAGTTGTCTTCTTGAGGCATGCCGCATTTGGGGACAAATCCATACTACAATGTAAAAATATGCATGCTTGATGGTGAAGTTGCTCTTTCTTGTCGGCTAAATCACTCAATTCCCTCATCTTTGGACAATCCAAAATGTAAAGTTGTTGTTTCCTTTTCCTATATCCTATATCATCCCATTAAAATTACGTCCCAATTGTATTTCCACTTGCTTTATTGATGCGATTATGGTTGGTGTTCTACTAGTGTTCTACTGACATGTTTCATCATTCTTTGAGAAACCACCACCCCAAGAACCATTTCAAACGGCTAATTCATCTTAAGTTCCTATGTTTGGTGGTTTTAGATCCCAAGTTTTGTTGATTCAGTCTCAACTAAAACCATGGTTAGGCCACTTCTTGATGCTCAAGTCCCCACATTTCTCGGTTAAATCCAGTGAAATCCCACAGCCACCCGTTGCCAGCCCCGCTCTCCGTGGCCTGCAGCCCCCTCTGCCCCAGCCGCCCCAGAGCCGCCCAGGCCACTCGCCACGCGGTGCTTGCGCTGCTTGGCAGCGCGGCACAGCAGGCGCGTAGCGCCAGGTCGCTGGGGAACGACGAAGCCTGGAAAACGGCAGGAAACTTGGACCGTTCACTGAGGAAATTTGGGATGTTCCCCGATTTTCCCATGAAGAATCATGATTTATACGGGAAAACTCATTAAAAATGGGAAGTCCAACTGAGGAAAAAGGAACATTTCACATCAAGAATGGTCATTCAAGTGATTGAACCATCATACATAGGGAATCAAAGAAACATGATCATTCTTTCTCTGGATTGGTTTAAGGGCAAATCCACATGTTTCATCGGTATGGAATTTCCATGGTTTCCTCGTTGTCCTCAATTCACAATGGTGGTAGACAAAATCCAGGCCTTGACTGGCACGTGAAACGCATATTCAAGATATATCAAGATACCCTCTGGTAATCAAACATGGCAATGCAAAATCCATTATTTATAGATGATTTTCCTATTAAAACCTCCATTTATAGGGGATTTCAATTGCCACGTTTGATTACCAAAGGGTATATCAAGATATATGATTCAAGGAAAAAGGACATGACTTCAATACTGTTCCCTTTTTTTGTTTGAGCTCCATTGACACGAGGGCATTGATTCACCAGCTACAAATATGGAGTGCCACCAGCTGCAAATTTCATGTCGATCACCATTCATCATCATTTCATCATCTAAAGCTAATTTTTGCCGATATCTCCATCTTTCTCTGGAACTCCCAACAAAAATGATGACAAATTCCTCTGGGATTACCACAATTCCACTGGGATTGTTACTCTTCCCAGCCCATCATCTGCACCTCTAAGAGCCATACGGCGGATTGCCAGGAGTTCGCGTTTGCACAGGCAGCAACCGCGGCTCCTGCGAGTTGAATTGCCGGCTCTGATGGATGTGATCCCGACTTTTTTGGGGAGGGTTACCCTCCAGGAAGCTAACATAACCATGGAGAATCACCATGCTCATATTTATACAGTGTAAATCATCCATTTTCAAAATATGCTATTTTAAGTTACTGGAGGGTAAGTCCTGAGGTTTGTTGATCTCAACATATTCCGAAAACGCAGCATGACTGTGGGGAGTTGGTCAAATTCATCAAACCGATTGGATAATTCCTCACCTGGGACACAGTGGACCGACATTTTACATACCATCTGGTTATTTAACATAGCCATGGAGAATGGCTAATTTTGGATGATTTTCCCATTAAAACCTTCATTTATAGGGGATTTTCCATGGCTATGTTAAATAGCCAGAGGGTATGAAAACTTGGCCTTTCCTCTTGCCAAGTTAGATTACTTGAGGGTATAAGTTTGCATTAAATACTGCCCATGAAACCAACATGTTGGGTAGAGAAATGTGGAGAATTCTTCGGAATACATCCTGCACATGGTTCCTAAAAATGTTGCGCTACTTTTACAGTAAATATACCCTCTTGCAATTGAATACAGCATAATTGCTATATGTATATAGACAATAGCCTCATTAATGTATGATTTACGTAAACATGGTGACTTTCCATAGCTATGTTGAATAGCTATAGTTAACAACCAAGTGCTTTGATGACTCGCCTGGACACACCTGCTGACCAGTATGGCTAGCCAATGGTCCTGAATGACGTTCATTGGAGGTCCAGGATGAATCATCAGCTAACCTCCGATCACAGGTAATCAAACATGGCCAATGGAAAATCCCCTAGGACTGCAGTTTTTTGAATCGGGAAACGACCTATATTCACGCGGAAAAATTTGAATTTAAGAAACTCTGAAAAAGGGTGGCCTTGCGTTAAGAACTCCTGAATGCATCTTGATAATGCCTTTATTGTTTTCAGGTGGTGACCATACAGGGGATGTGGTTGACTCTGTGTAGTCAAGCAACTGGAGAAGAACCATTGGCCATCGCAGGCCATACCCGAAGGCAGACATCGCTGCATTGTCGCTGACCAAATCCTTGGGGCACCACTATGCCTCTATTGTTGGTTGCATCTCAGCTTTTTAACGGTATTTGTTCCGTAAAAACCAAAGTTTACTCACCATAAAATCAATCATAAATGCCATGAAATCCTCATCTTTTTTGATGAAATCACCATTTTTCCCATGGTTCTCCCATGGTTTCCGAGCGTCCCGCTCAAGGCTCTGGCGCCTCATGTCGCGCAGGCGCTGGGCGCTGAGTTGCCACTGCTGCGCCTGCGAGAAACCATTGGGAAATGGGGAGTTCACCAGCAGAAATTCACTGGATTGGTTAAGGGGAAAATCTACAGGAAACCATGGTTTTTACCATCAAATATAGGGTTTTCCTGTAAATTTTCCCTTAAACCAATCCAATGAGAAATGTTGATTAAATGGTGATTTCATGGTGATTTGTCATGGTTATTTAATGATTATTATTGATTATCGGTGAACAATGGTGATTTTACCACGAAAAAAGGGAATTTGATGGTGGTTTACCAGTGATTTATGGCTGATCATGGGTTTCTATATATATATATATATGTTTCTATGGAATGTAACCATCAAAATAAAGGTACATCGGGATATAATTGGCATGGAATGAGGATAAGTATCAGCCCAAGCAGCAAATGGGGTGATGAACCAAGACAAATAGCTAGGGGAAACCAACTTGTAGATATGAGTAGGGCAAGTGGGGTTGATGATGATAGTGGGTTCTACTACCCTTCAATATCCTTCATATATCAGGACTATGATCATCCATGGACTGGGAATCATGCAACGACTCCTAAATGCTTAGTGACCATAGTTATAAGTTATAAGTTATTAAAGTCATTATTTGTAGGTTGGGATAACCAACGGATCGGGGACTTACTATGACTGACTAACCAGGGTGATTAGCCTGTTACTTCAGTTCCCCGCAATTAGAAGTGTAGAATAGTATAGATGTGGCATCTACATGACACAAAAAAGACTTGGATCCTTAAAAGGAGATGAAGGTAGAAACACCATTCAAAGATCATGTCCATACACATATCAAAATTGAATCTTGCCATGTCTTGACTGGGTTTTCAATGGTCTTCTGCGTGTACACTAGACATTTATGCTTTGAGGGCAGAACCAGCAACCCCTGGAATTCATCCAAAATGCACTTGGAAATCGGTGAAAACCGTGGTACCTTTTAGTTGAGGTCGTCATTGTATTGAGATTTGAATACCAACCCAAACTTGCGATTATGTAAGGTATTACCCATACCCACTGTGTGGGGCCTGAACATGTTTAAGGCCACCCTCTGGCAATTTAACCATACCCAACAGAAGGCTGAATCACCGAACAAATGGACCTTGATTGTGGCCATGTTCCTTCGCCAAGTAAGAAAAAAACAGACGGTATTGTGTAAATATATCATAACCAAAGCTTCACGGGCTGTATCCTAACTTCTGGGGTTACAATCCCATGAATAGTATTGTGTTTACACATAAACACGCAATAAATAAAAAATAATCACCCCAGTCCTGCAATACAAGTATCAATGAAAGTAGTAGTTGCTTGATAAACCCATCTACAAATAGATTCTATCTACTATAAAACCCTAGTCACATATTGTAAAGCAACTTGGCTATCATAAATCATCTATCAACCCCCGTTTCTGCTAGTTAACTCATGTTAGATCCCTATTTTTCATCGCTGAATCAAATATGTTTTTCCGGTTTAAACATCCCACAGCAAAAGCTTCCCCAACAAACTCCCCTATCGCCTGTGCACATGCTTTGGCCAGCACATTGCTCGACACGGCATCACAGCGAAGGTGCCAGTGGCCCGGGGCCAAGAAGTGAAGAGCCTCAACAGCACAGGCAGTGATGGGATTGTAGTGGATTAATAACGAAGGATTTAGCCAGCCAAAATAGTTCATAGCTAATTTATGTGCCGTTAAGAATGGATATACCTGTAGTTGGGTTGGGATTGTCAGTTTCTTGATGTTGGCTAAGTTGGTTTTAAATCATATTGTCACTAGGGCTTCAGGGTCAACGCGCTCTATAAACCAAACGACCAAACGACTATCTGTAAATTCAGCATTGACTGAGGCAATTCAATGGGAAACATAAATGAACATGATTAGCCAGTGGATGGAATGAGTGTATCGACCTTAAGAACCTGTGCATTGGAAATTCCCAAATGTCTACCTGCCTTGTACATTTGTGGATCACTGGCGGTTGCCAGGGCTATATCATCTATACCCCGTAGTCAGACAAACCCCAAATGATAAGATCTGATAAGTCATCAACGAGGTTCATCGAGGTACCATCCGCCCGATCCGAGCCGGCAAGCTGGTGTAAGTTATCCAGACTGTGAGAGGGAGGCTTTGCTGGCTTTCAACGGAAACAATGGAGGATCATGGAGGTAAGTACCAGCCAAGATACGGATTTAAGACTGTGAATTGGAAAATGGGGGCTCAAGAGTAACACAGTGACACCGAGATAATGGGGGTATGAGACCAACAACAGTGGGAATATCATGGCATACCATCGCCAAACATTTAATAGCAGCCGGGTTTCGAGTGGCATGTGGGTTTGGATGTCCAGAAATTCCGGAGATAGACTTGCAATCTATGGGGATCTGATCTAGCCGTCAAACAGAATCAAACGGAAGGACTTAACCAATGAACAATCGATGTGGGATGGTCAAAAATGGAGCATGTCCCTCGATATGGCACAGGCAATGACTTTGGACCTTGCCTTGTGCTTCAGCCAGCTGTGGTGATTTGACATGGCAGTGGAACATCATGGAAAATCCACCTCTGCCAATGCTTACAAGAGGCTACTTCAGCATGTTAGTCAGTGGGCTGGTTGAAGGTTTATAATGGTTCATATAGATGAAAGATATGGAAATTCAGAAATCTCCCCCCTACCCTTATATTCGTTTTAGGGGATACCGCATGTTTATAGTTTATAGAAAACCGGTGCCGAGCTTTCCGATCCTTCCCAAAATGTAGAGGTAATCCAAGGATTTGGGGGGTTCAATGTACCTGCCATAAACCCAATCGTTAACCCATCGCAACCACCCCACAAAAAAATCTGGTTTAGTGAAATCCTACCAAAACAGTGAAATTGAAACCTGTTCTATCGTTTTGTGAATATAGTTGACGGCCAACTTACCCTCTGGTAACTCTGGAAATCAAACATGGTGTGCTGGAAAAGCCACCATTCAAAATTACCTCATGGATTTTCCCATTTACATGTTAGTTCGGTGGGGTCCCAATGGCCATGTTTGATTCTCACAGAAGGTACTATGGAAAATCACCGCTTTAAGAAGTAAAAACTTACCGAAAAAAATGACCTGACTATTTTTTCATAGCTATGTAGCAAATCACCAAAGGATATCGAAAGGTATTCATTGTGCCCCAAGTCGTGTTCGACTAATCTTGTCAAAGCCACGGAATCCCAAGCGATGGCTGTCGCCAGGATGTTCTGCAACGTCTGACTGGGCTCTACGTCCCTCTGCCGCCTTGGGCTTCGCAACGTACCCATGTGGGTTAGCACAATATGGGTGTGTCTGAAAATGGGGTATACGCCCTAAATGGCCATCTTAATAGGAAAAATGATGATCAAACCAATGAATTCCATATAACCCCATAAATGGTCTCAGTCAGATGTGGTTTCATCCCCAAACCACGATCTCTTAGGGGTGATCCTCCAGGTGGAGAGTTGTGGCCACCAAGGCAAATATGTATCGTTAGAATCAGGAGTTTATCCACAAAACTGGATCCATGATCAAACCGGCAGATAGGATTCACAATAAATATATTTTTGTTTGTGTATTCCCTAGAGGATGTAGACCCAAGCAACCAAGGTCAATTAAACATAATTAAAGCATGTCAACCATATTTCATCGGCAAAACTTGGGACAACTGCTTTCAAGGTGAGCCAGGACTCAGCCAGCTGGATTTTCTGGGAGTCATGGGGTGGGGCCAGCAAATGATAGCTAAGCTGGTCAAGGGTGTATAACTCCAAGAAATAGGCGTTGTGGCAACTATAGTGAATGGAGGTAATAAACATTTATAAACCAAAACACATTAAAAAAAAAAAAACTGGCAAACCCCACCTTGTAATCTGTGGTTGGCATAGTAAGTTATGTAATCTACAAACCGAATTGCATCCCATTATCCCATTGCTGTAGTATGAAATCCACATGTTTGTTCATTATTCAAGAAACTGGAGGAGTCCCATTTGCAGCTTTATTTCCCTTATTGTCAGCATAGATATCTAACCATAAATTCTCCTGTATAATATTGGTTATAAACTAACTTTGCTATCCCCTTTTCCACGACATGAATTCCATTGCCCCTAAAACCAAACATTCGCTAGAAACCGTGGTGTTATAAAATTTCATGACACATTGAGTTGAGAATTCGTTGTAGACCATGAATCATTCTACTTGAACCAATTCCCAGCCAACTGAGAAGTACAAATAAGCTTATAGCCAATTGTTCAGATGATATAATACAACTATCCCACCATAACTTGTATCACACTATAATAACATCATCATGATAACTATAACTTACTATTTGTTTCCAGGAAATTTAATCATTCTGCTAATTGATGTTCGACCCTTTGTGTGGGATCCAACAATAATGTTTCAATAGGAACAATAATTTGGGTACATTATAATGATTCACTGACCTGAAATAAGGCTCTCCCATCTTCCATCGCCGGCCGACACCCCGAGCCCTGAAATAAGGCTTATTTGGGATAGTTGCCCTTACGAACCATGATTTCAGTGAGGTCACAGTGAGGTCGTTGTAATATAATATTGGTAAACAAATAATAAACCATCCCCAATTTCACAATACATAGGCTAGGTGGTTTTTCAACCATTTCCAGTCATGGGTGGTTTATGGCATTGTTTTACCCACATTGCATCACATTGCTGATTTATTTTACCCATATAATTTACCCAGATGGGATATTGAATTCCCAGCCTATCATTATTTTATATCGAGTTAGTGTTATATAACTATCACATTATAACTTATAACTATTATCACACTATAGAACTATAACTTACCGTCTGGTAAACTAACATAACTATGGAAAATCACCATCTTTAATGGGAAAATCAACTATAAATAGCCTTTTTCACTAGCTACTGCCAGCCAAGCTGCACATCTTCCAGCAGCCCCTCCGCCACCCCCGCCACCGCCGCAGCTGCCGCGGCGGAGACCGCCGCGCCGTAGGCCGCCGCGTCGTTGCGGAGCCGCGCCGTGCGGCAGCGTCGGAGGAAGGTCTCGCAGCGGCGGGATGCGCCAAAAATGGTGATTTTACCAGGAAAAATGGTGATTTCAGCAACAATCATGGGGATTTAACTAGTAAGAATGTGGATTTGATTCGCCAAAAAGATGGTCAAATCATTATTTGCTATACTATAATTAGTAGAAAATGATGATTTTTCATTTTTAATAATGGGGGTTCGACATGATTTAATCATATTTAACCATCAAAATGGGGGAATTGATAGTTGATGTGTGATAGCAAAGTTTGTTTCAAATTCTGGTAACTGTTCGGTTTATGGTGAGTACAACTATCGCTAGATTGGTAACAAACCAACAAACATAACTAGAGGCACCACTTTGTGACAATACAAAATCACCAGTTCAATGGCGGGAAAACCACCTATCACTAGATGAAGACAATCAACAGGGAAACAAACCCATTGCCATGCTAAATTACCAAAGGGTAGTGTGTTTCTTCAGGAAGTTTCGGATGTTGAGGGATTTTTAAGAGACATCCTACAGAGAGAACGTCAAGCCATCTATTGATCTAAGAAACAACACTCGGATGAAGCATGGGTTTCAACAATTGAATTGTGTCGGAGTGGTACAGCCAATTAACCCCATGATGAATTGATGAATGGGATTGAACAAGTCATAACCAAACCAACAAAGCCGACAGGGCCAATCAAAGTGGATGCAGAGATACTGTACGTGGCAAAGCTGAAATCACGTGACTCTTGCTGGGGGGGGGGGTCACCCTTAATCATCCATTCCACACTAATTTTCAATAGCCTTCCAGGATCCCTGGTTTGGTATTGCATCTATTCATGTGTTTTAAACTCTGAGTTTGTTTCTGCAGTTTCCACTTACACAAAAGGGCCAAACATTAGGGCTGAAGTGGAACATGGGCCACTTGAACATGGCCGAAGGAGAATAAAGACTCATATGCCAGTGTTGAGATAGTCACGTTGTAATGGCATCCTTTACATCCTTGACATCCTTTACATCCTTTACAAAACATGCAGATTGATAGATGGTGATCTACCATTGGTTAAATCATCTTAAATCCCTATCCTATCCTCATTCCAACATATTCCACTTGTTTTGACCTCTTTGACTCATGAAACCAATTAAATTCCAGATGGTGGCTGTTTACACTTCTTATCACCAGATCCTATGGCGTTAATCCACCCTTTTTTTTGAGAGAGCATCCGTAGCCTGTGATCTGCTGTGAGATCGCCAAGATCTCCATTCGATCCGAAGATACTTTGATGCCTTTCCTGATAAAACCTCCATATTTACAGTCGATTTATAGTTGATTTCCCAGCCCATGTTTGATGACACCGAAGTGATTCCCCCAATCCCATGAAATATACCATTGAATCACGCTTCTTGTTGGGTAAAACGCACCTATTCAATCGCATGATATTGCCTTTTCTTTGATTTCTTAGGCTCAATCTCGTAAAATCACCATTAGAATAGGAACCATTGAATTGCATTGAATTGCCATGTTGGTTGGCAGAATCTCATTACCCTCTAGTAAACTAACATAGCTATTGAAAATGGCCATTTATAGTTGATTTTCCCAGTGAACATGGTGATTTTCCATAGTCATGTTTGTTTACCAAATGGTAAATCACCATTTTTTCTATATAAATCTGCCCATCTTCAGCCGACTTCGCCGTGACCTGCGCTTCCTGCCACCTCCCGCCCGGAGTGCACGCCGCCAGCGCCGTGCCGAAGCACACGGCGTCGGTTTCGCCGGCGCTGTCCAAGACCTCCGGTGTTGTCCCGGGATGCAAAACACAAGGGAATTTCATATGAAAACGAGGGAAAGTCATGGAAATTCATGAAAATTCAAGAATGAATTGAACTAATTTAAATCAATTTTCTCTATCCTACTATGGAAAAAATGTGGATCGTTGGATTGGTTTGCCTGGTCTGATTGATTGGGAAATCATGATTTTGAAGAAGAATAGATAGGAAATCTCATTTGAAAATGTGGAGCAACTCCAATTTATGGCTCTTTTGATAAGGAACAAAAGGTGACCGTCAATGGCATAAAACTTCATTGGATTGGTTCATCTGGGATTTTCATCTGATTCACTCAGAAATCACTGCGTTTCATCGGAAACCATAGGAACACAATCTACAAAATGGGGACTTGAAAGAAAACATTGTGAGTGTCGAAGTCACCGGGTTTGTTGAAAAAATGACAGTCCAACATTGTTTTTCACAGTAATTACGGGGTGTTCCTCAAGAATTCCTTCATCCAATTCTGCGACTATAGGCAGTCCATGGTGATTCGTGTCTTACATCACCAGTAAAATCTGGTGATATGAAACATATTATAGATATACTTCAGGTACCAGGTACCTAATTTGATATAATTTGTATCAATTCATGTCACGTAAGGTCCAAATCTCAGGGGGAATATCACCCCCCGGGCATGTCCTGGACACAGAAAAATAATGTAATCCCAGCTGGTCTAAGATGTTGGTTGTATGTCTATAAATTCTGTCTGGGCTCTAACCCACTTCATTGATATTGTTGTTGGTGAAATCTTCCCTTTATTAATGGGCCCAAAGATCTGTCTTGACTGACAAATCAACATCAATTCGTTTAAAAGAACTTGGTATTTGCTTCCGTGTTCCATGCTTGCCATGATTGCTGGCATTTGCTGGCGAAATCCCAATATGTTCCCATGTCTTCTGGTTTTCTCCCACCTTTCGTGGCAGCTTATCCCCATCAGAAATCAAGGAACCGGTAGCAACATCTGCAACGCACTTGCCCAGTAGGACTGGCGACGACACGCGTCTGCAGCACTACTGAGCACCACCACGGAAGCTTGCCCTGGAAGAACGAGGTTGGAGAATGGTTCAACAGGTTGGCTCAAGGAAACTTTACAGGAAACCTACAGGGAAGGCCCGTAAAACGAGAGCTTTCTGTTGGTTTATAACTGGCTTTATGGGGCGTTTACAAGCTGTATCTTTCTACTCACATGCCTTTGTAAACAACCGGATAGGCTGTCCCTTACTCTATGGGTAAGTTTCTTCACCACGACTTTCTGCCGTGTTTTCCAGAGATGACACACCCATCGCCTTGAAATCTGTGCCATTGCTCCAGGCATAAGGATTGTTCCCATTGCGTCGCCTGCTCAGCTGAGTGGTCCGAATACTTTCTGCTTCAATCCGGTGGGTTAGAACCACTGGGGAAAACCAGAAAAAGTGACCTACAATCTACATTACACACTGGCACAAATAAATCAATAGATTATAGATATATATAGATAATTAGGTTAATACATAGCTGGTTAAACAGAAATGCCAATGATCTTCATTCTTGACTTGTATTTTCCTCCCACAATACCCTTGGTGGCCTATCCCATGAATCGTTAGTACAGTTACAACCCTATAAGTAGATATAAACCCTACCTGGAACGCTTCAGTTGCCTATTTCTATGGTCCACTTTGAGCTAGTGACCATTTTGGTTGTCACTCTGCAAGTTTCGGACAAAAAACCGTCACGTTTTCCATTTTGTTGGAAGTTGGCAATCCCACAAAACGTAAAAGTGGCATAGATATTTTCCATAAAAGAGACATAAATACCCCTACGTATTGCACTCCCACAAAAATTCACTTTCCAGTGACACCAAAAATGGTGCACAGTGACGGTACACTATGCTTTCCAGAACCATGAAACATTGCAATGTTCATGAATTGTCCATGGCTGTGTTTGATTACCAGAGGCTCTAGGTGTTCTAATCTTGTGTTTTTTTTCAGTAATTAATTGCGTAATGTCTGATGGGTAAACTGGGAATACGCGTTTATCATTTATATATGTTCATTTGATACGGTCCCCAAGCATGATTTCATCATCTTCTGGTGAAGTCAGTCGGCACCTTCGACATGGAGTCAGCACTTTGTCCGACCACCACGTGATTTGTCGACGCAAAGCTGAGCCAATCCTGTGGCAGACCGAACGTGGTGAAAGTTTATCCAGAGTGATTCACCACGATGTGTTGGGAAGCTCATAGTGAATAGTGGAAATATCATAATAGTGATGAGAGAATGACTTGGTATACTACCAACTTAACCAACAATGATCATTTTTGCTGTGATCGATATCTTACTATAAGGCATTTCTTGGGTATACGAGTAGGATCTTATAATAACGATGTGATGCCCGCATTAGTTAAATTTGATCGTGTTCTTCCCTCTCTTTTTGCTGGCACATTCCACCATGACGTCATGGTCGGCATCGACAGGGGGAGGTTCACTGGCATGATTTCTGCATGGTTTCAAGCGAAAAGCGAAAATGGTTGCTAAATCTCCCACGATAACGTTGTCATCTTGACAACATTCCCATTTGGTTGATTTCCTTCTCAGAGTTTTGAATCACTGCACACAATTGCTGATCACATTTACCATCTTAGATATTTTTGTTGACTGACTCCTCACACTGTTGTTGATCACTGTTTTGACTTTTTTTGACTGTATTACATGTTCGTTCATTCAATTCTGGCTATGACTATAATGTTTAAAATCACCATTTGTTTGCTGGTGAAATCACCAAAAAAATCACCATTTTTGCTGGTTAACTCTTCTGATTTCACTCCTGACTCCAAAGTTTCACCATCTTTACTGGAGGGTAAACAAATCCCACTTAAAATCATCATGTTTGATGGTGAACTCCCCAAAGTTTCACCCACTAAAAACTGGTTTCTGTGGCCATTTTCTTAGTGATACCCCTCTGCTTTGCTCAAACATGGCTGGAAAATCCACCAGCTATAGTTCGAGGATTTTCCGAACGAAACCACCATTTAGTTCGGGGATTTCCAAGCCAGCCACGTTTGAGTACTGGAGGGTAAATTTCATGATATCCCTATGACCCCAAGAAATCTTCCTCTCCCAGCCAAGCGTCCAAAGACTTTCGCCAGTCAGGCGTGGCGCTGGAGACGGCTCCAAGGGAGACCTACACAGCCGTCAACGCTGTGGAAAAAAAAAAAAATCCGAAACGAATGGGAAAGGAACTTAGCTCAACTTTCGTAAATATGGGGGAGTTGTTGATTTTGATGTTCTTTGAATTATGGAAATTCAAAAGATAAGTATATTCCCTTCTCCCTTTATATTATTCATCAATTAATATGCAATACGCCGCTAGAGATGCCTAGAGACCATTGTTGAGTATTCGTTGTTTTGGAGGTCCAGGCGGTCAAGGTGGTATTTTCAAAACCGGTACACTTATTTTGGAGCTATTTTCAACAACCCCAAAAAAGGAGTTTATATACTATTGGGCTAACCACATTACAAGAAAGATCAATCTTTTTGGGGAAGAACATTGCTAAGATGAAGATACAAATTTTATAGTAGATATAATCCCAAGAATGCAAACACATTGCAACCACACACATCCCTTGCCGGCTGCTATTCTGGTTATTGCAAGATTAAGCAACCACAGCAACATGCATTGGATGCAAAACAAGGCACAATTGAAAGCACCACCAGCTGATTGGAGGATTGGATGTTTGGAGGGTCTCAGGTCGAAGGAACATGTGTTTGGGTCGATTGATTTTGGGCATAGTGCTGTGCGTCGTTTCATTATACTTATTGGTTGAATAATACATAATTGGGGGGATTCCCCGTTCATGGTTGTGATAATCCCCAATCTATTGGGTAGTGCAACCTCCATTACAATCCCATTCATCAATCTTTTCACAACAGGGGTTTTGAACACTGCTCAGCTGTATTTTCCTTGTTGAAATTCATCACCATATCACGGACCATATCTGAGCAAAAGTTGGACATAGTTGGACGATGTTGGACGTATAAACACCCGATATTTGGGTTGTTGGGACAGTGAGGCTGCACAACCAATAGACATATAAACACCCTGTGGTTGCTTAATTGTAAAACATATACCACAACTGCAAGATTATTGCAATATTTATATTGGACGTATAAAGCATATTCCACATGTTTTTTTTTTCCTAGTGCAATGCGTACTGTGCTTATCTGGTTATGTCATACTCCTGCCTGTCTGAGTTTTGCAACGCAGAAGTGTGTGACCCCAAGACCATACCGAAACAGTCACATGTACGGCAAATTACGTATGGAACCTGGATCTTTAATTCCCAGTGTGATGATATATATATATATATATTACTCTGAAATGCCACCAACTATAAGCAAGTCCGAGACTGATGAACGACCAACAGGAGGACATGAGGGAATGTTCACCCGACACTCCGAAACCAATAAAAGTCAGCCGACATACTATTTTCTCACTTGACCCCAAAGTGCGCCTAGATGTACAAAAACTGATCCTGGACTCTGGAGCTGTCACCACCGTGGTTTGGATTTCCCCATGTCACGACAGTTCCATCTGCCAAGATCGCTGCAAAAGCTTTTCTTGTGCAACAAATCTTCTGAACATCTCTGAGCTGATCTTGGACTCTGGAGCTGTCACCACCGTGGTTTGGACATCCCCATGTCACCACCGTTCGATCTGACAAGATCGCAGCAAAGGCATGGCCTGTGCCAGAAATCTGCTGAACATCTTTGAGCTGATGTCGGACTCTGGAGCTGTCACCACCACGATTTGGAATTCCCCATGTCACGACAGTTCCATCTCCCAAAATCGCAGCAAAAGCTTCTTCTGCGCAACAAATCTGCTGAACATCTCTGAGCTGATCTTTGACTCTGGAGCTGTCACCACCGCGGTTTGGACATCCCCATGTCACTACGGTTCGATCTGACAAGATCGCAGCAAAGGCATAGCCTGTGCCAGAAATCTGATGAACATCTCTGAGCTGATGTCGGACTCTGGAGCTGTCACCACCAAGATTTGGATCTCCCCATGTCACCACAGTTCCATTCGCCAAGATCGCAGCAAAAGTACAGCATGCGCCAGAAATCTGCTGAACATCTCTGAGCTGATCTTTGACTCTGGAGCTGTCACCACCATGGTATGGACTTCCCCATGTCACGACAGTTCCATCGGCCAAGATCGCAGCAAAAGCAGAGCTTGTGCCAGAAATCTGCTGAACACTCTTGAGTTGATCCTGGACTCTGGAGCTGTCTATATATTGGCCCCATGTCACGACACTTCCATCTGCCAAGATCGCAGCAAAAGCACAGTGTGTGCCAGAAATCTGCTGAACATTCTTGAGCTGTTCTTGGACTCTGGAGCTGTCACCACCGTAATTTTGATGGCCCCATGTCACGACAGTTCGATCGGCCAAGATCGCAGCAAAAGCAAAGCCTGTGCCATAAATCTGCTGAACATTCCTGAACTGATTCTGGACTCTGGAGCTGTCACCACCATTTCCTGCACTGCCCCAAGTGACCACCCTATCAGCTCCCACACACCACAAAGCAAAGGCATGCCATGTTGCAGCTAATTTTGGCTGTTGTGCTACAGCAGCAATGCTGTCTCCAGGGTGAATCCCGGAAAGTCGTAGAGAGTCTGCTGCATGTAAGAGACGGCCATCAGGGGCAGCAAGCCTCAGGAAACTTTGTCCAAAAGATTGTTGTGCAGCGATTTTCAAGTCAGCAAGGGTGCCACACTGCGAGACGGATATGGTTTCACTCCGTCCACTTGGTAAGGAGACTTCAAGTTGGATGGAACTGTCTCCCTCTTGATCGCTCACGGCTTTGCGCTTCATGGCACAGCCGCACAAATGTAGCTCAACGAATGGAATGGGGAAAAAATGATGATAATGATGCAAACAAATAAGCATCCATAGGCATCAAATTCCACTAGTGTCTTTTTAAACATTGGCCTCTGTCGAAATTATCTTCATTGTCCATGATTAATTGTCTGCGTACACATATTATGTGTATACATATATATATATATATATACATAGTTCTATCATATTCTATCGTGTTTGTTGGCGATAATTCCATGCTGACTATGCTGTGACTTGGGAGGGACTAGCGCCAGGGGTGGCGGTGAAGACAGCGCCCACTAGGATACCTCCACACGTCAGCCGTCAACATGCCGTGGTTTTATGTCCCCCAAAAAAACATCCTGCATGAAATTAAAGGGGAAATTCACCCCCAAAGACCATTGTTTAGTATTGGATCTATTATGATCTACTATGATCTACTATGAACTATTCATTTTGGGGGTCCATATGGTATTTGATATTAGGGGGAACGGATTAATGAGGGAAACCCAATGATACCATATTCCTAAAAGAGTTTACTATTAGGTTTACACAGGAACTACACATCATGGGAGGCAAGATTAGGGGTCAGATCCTACCATGGTTTTCTGTGAATTTTCGCTCAAACAATTCCACTGATAACAAAAAAGAGGAGGACATCTTGTAATCATATGTAATCATTCTATGGTTTTAGTTCCCAATGGAGCAAACACACGCATAATTTGTGGGTTGCCGGATTGAACACGCAGAGCAAAGCTAGCTGCTCATCGGTCTCGTTGTTGAAACTATCCCGAAAAACGTGTATATAAATATATTATATCAAATCACAATAACATGCGTTGGATGCAAAACAAACACAGGCTTGAAACCACCACCAAGACTGGGGTTTCAGGTCGCAGGAACATGGATCTGGGTCTTTCGATTTGAGGTTTCACTTCCAAAAAATGTGTATCCATAGATGTTCCTAGTGTTGTGATGTGTTGTGAACATCCTCAGGTCTAGTTCCTCATACGCATGTTTTTTTCTTATACTCAGCCAATTGTAGCGTTCTGTACCCAAGTTGGACGTGTAAACCAAGATTAATCATGATTAATCATCATCTATGGCAAGAATCTACGGGGGGTCTGTCATTTGTTGGGCCAGCGAGGTCGCTATATCACACTTTCCCAATTTTTGTTTCTCGGTCTGTATAGTCTTGCATACCTATGTCATACACCTGATCACCTGAGTTTTGCAACGCAGAAGTGTGTGACCCATGCATGGCCCATGCCCATATGGACGCTGTCACCTGACTTACAGCAATATGGAACCTGGAAAAGTAGTTGTCAGTTCGATATTGGTTTCGAGTTTGTAACTGAGATACCACCCAACCAGCGGATCCAAGACAGATGAGTGACCAACATGAGAACATGGGGCAACATGGTTCACCTAATACCAATGTAAATTTGCCAGCAGGACTCTAGCAGGACATTTTTCATTTTGGCTGTAGCGTGCGCCTAAATGTACATAAACTGATCCTGCACGCTGGAGCTATCACCGCCGTCCCATGGATTGCCCCACGTCACTACGGTTCCATCTGCCAAGATCGCAGCAAACGCACCGACTGTGCCGCCACAAATCTGCTGAACATTTCTCAGCTGATTGTGGACTCTGGAGCTGTCACCACCAGCATCTCCCCACGTCACTACCGTTCCATCTGCCAAGATCGCAGCAAAAGCTTCATCTGTAGCAGAAATCTTTTGAACAGTCTTCAGCTGATCCTGGACTCTTGAGCTGTCACCGCCATTGGTTTGGGGGCCCCAAGTCACTACGGTTTCATCTGCCAAGATCGCAGCAAAGGCATTGTATGAGCCACAGATCTGCTGAACATTTCTCAGTTGATCCTGGACTCTGGAGCTGTCACCAGAGCAACAGCCCCATGTCACTACGGTTCCATCTGCCAAAATGGCAGCAAAACTACAGCTTGAGACGCAAATCTGCTCAACATTCTTGAGCTGATGTTGAACTGTGGAGCTGTCACCGCCGTAGTATGGATCGCCCCACGTCACTACGGTTCCATCTGCCAAGATCGCAGCAAAGGCACTGCATGTGACAAAAATCTGCTGAACATTTCTCAGTTGATCCTGGACTCTGGAGCTGTCACCGCCGTCGGATGGACTGCCCCATGTCACTACGGTTCCATCTGCCAAGATCGCGGCAAAAGCTCTGTGTGTGCCAGAAATCCTTTGAACATTCCTGAGCTGATCTTTGACTCGGGAGCTGTCACCACCAAAGGCTGGATTGCCCCACGTAACTACGGTTCCATCTGCCAAGATCGCAGCGAAAGCTCCCTTTGTGCCAGAAATCTCTTGAACATTCCTGAGCTGATCCTGGACTCTGGAGCTGTCACCACCGTGCCTTCTATTTCCCCATGTCACGACACTTCCATCTGCCAAGATCGCAGCGAAAGCTCCCTCTGTGCCAGAAATCTCTTGAACATTCCTGAGCTGATCTTGGACTCTGGAGCTGTCACCCCCAGAGTCTGCACAACCCCAAGTGACAACCCTGTCAGCTCCAACACACCACAAAGCGAAAGCACTCCATGTTGCAGAGAACTTTGGCTGTTGTGCTACAGCAGCAATGCTGTCTCCAGCTTGAATCCCGGAAAGTCTCAGAGAGACTGTTGGATCTAAACGATGGCCAACAGGGGGAACAAGCCTCAGGAAACCTTGCCCAAATTTTTGTTGTGCAGCTATTTTCAAGTCGGCAGGGGTGCCACACTGCGAGACGGATATGGTTTCACTCCGTCCACTTGGTAAGGAGACTTCAAGTTTGATGGAACTGTCTCCCTCTTGATCGCTCACGGCTTTGCGCTTCATGGCACGGCCGCACAGGTGTAGCTCAACAAATGCGAAGGGGAAAAAAGGATACACAAAAATATGCATCTATATTCTATATAGGCACCAAATTCCACTGTGTCTTTTGAATCATTGGCCTCTGTCGAAATTATTGTAATTTTCCATGACTATCTACATACGTACGATTACATACGTGTATACATATATATATATATAGACATACACATAATGCTATCATATTCTATCGTGTTTGTTGGCAATAATGATTCCATGATGACTATGCTGTGACTTGGGAGGGAACTGGGCACAACAGCTGCACCAATGTCCATGGCTCTCTTGCATCAAAAATGTGGTAGACTCAAGTCTTCTGGTTAGTTCATCATACTTCCCATTGTATCTGGTTGCCATGGTGGTATATGTCAGGTACTTGACCCAAATTGGAGGTACCTACCCTTTGAAAGGTCTATGTAAGGTCCATGTAAGTAAATATTCCCCTGAAAAGTGGCCTTATAAGGCACATCTTAGGTAGCCAAATGAACCAGATTTCACCATCTCCAAATTTCATCCACACAAACTTTGCTGGTGAACACATCTTTTCTTCCGATGAAAAATTGGCGAAATCTCCCATGTTTACCCTCTGGTAAACTAACATAGCTATTGAACATGGCCATAGAAATAGTTGATTTTCCCATTAAAGATGGTGATTTTCCATAGTTATGTAACAGTTTACCAGAGGGTACCGTGTTTCAGTGCTTAAACCCACCTGGAAGGCGCTCGCGCGGCGCCGTGCCTCGTTACACCGCAGCCAGGTCTGCCTTGCCCAGCAGAAGAGCGCAGTTCCGTGCTGCCAGCCGTCGCGGTGCCGTCGTAGCGCGTTGAGCTGGGTGTGGCGCGGTGCGAGGTTCAACCAACAAACAGGGTAGGTTACAGCCAATGAAGTCATGATGTCAATAATATCATGTTTTGTGTAGTATATATGTATGTCATCAGATGTATATGTGTAGAACAGATGTATGTAAATCATAAAATCATATATATAATATATATATATATATAAGATCTATAACATGTATATATATATATATACATAATGTACACATACAACCAATAATATTATATGTGGGGCTTGTCCAAAAATCGTCAATGTTTACAGCCCAATTTCTGCAAAGTGGGGCCTCTAGCAAAAGGTCTCAGTCGGTTTCACACTCCAATTCTTGCCAGATAATGTTGGAAGATAATGTTGGATAGGTGACTAGGGGAGCCCAATTTGTGACTGGTTGGTCTTTCCATTGGTCTGAGGCAACATCTACAGGAAACCATGTTTTTTTTTGCTTCAAAGATGGATCTTGGGGGATTTCACCAATAATCAAACCAGACTCAAAATCTCAAAGACGTTGTACCCTCTGGTAAACTGTTACATAGCTATGGACAATCAACATTTTTTTCATGGGAAAATCCACTATTTCAATGGCAATTTTCAATAGCTATGTTAGTTTACCAGAGGGTAAATGGTTTATGGAAGATGTACCAGCTGCATTACATCCCAATGTAATATACTACATGTCAATGTAAAACCTTCCAATGGTAATCATCAAACAGTTTGTATGACATCCAGTCTCTCATTATATCAACCATGGGAACATCTTGCCAGGACATTTTTCCCCCAGAACGATGATCTTACCCTGCACAGGGTCTATTTCTTATAATATCTTATAACATATTGGAATAATGCCAATAGATGTCACATATCATATATAGTAAAATACATTACAGTAGTTCTAACTACCCTAACGAATCCATGCAACATTTCCACTGAAAATATACAAGTGGGTTCCTAAAATGAGGGTACCCCCCAACAATCCACTTCCATCCACTTCCATAATATCATCCAGTATAAACCATCCATAAATAGCGGTACTCCCATTTCAGGAAACCTCCAAGTTGATATTACACCGGTATAGTCAACACCAGCAATCTGAGTGTCTGAGACTGCCCAGATTTTCCATTGTCTTCGGACCATCGAAACAGCAAAAACATGGCCACCAGAAGCAGAAATATGGGTATGGCTCAAAATTATAAACCCTATGATTGGTTGGTTTATGTTAATCTGCCATTAAAAAGGTCCATTTTGGGTACCTTAATTTTGAGCCATAGCCATATGTGTTCTTTGTGTTTCCTGAAGATGGAGTACCCCAATGTTTGCATGGTTAATCAATTGCGACGCGTCTTCCATTTTGGACAAAACCACATAGAATATCATTGGTTTGTATCCCCACAATATTCCATGACACTGTTGGTCTTATCACCTCTGTTTGTTCGGAGTGAATCTCCCAATCCCCTCTGGGAAACATGTGAGAACACTTTTTTTGATGGCTGAATCTACATCCTGGCTGTGTCTTCATCAGAAACCCATTAGATTCCACCATTTTAGATGCTTAAATCAAACCCATGTTTGGGCAACAACATTTTCCATTCTTCAGTGGTGAATCCACGTTTTCGATACTTCAACAACATTGGCTCACAATCTTTCTTTAACCCCCTGGTATCCCTAATTCTTGATGATTCCATACCCGTTACTTGCGAAAAAAACCCTCCATTCTTCCTGGTGAAATCCCAATGTCTTAATGGTTCCATCATTCACTGGATTGGTTTAAGGGAAAATTTACAGGAAACCCCATTATTTGATGGGAAAATCCATGGTTTCCGGTTACAATTTTCCCATTTACCAATCCATTGATTGATGGTTCCATCCCCCTCTGACAAAGCCATGACATCTGCCGGGATGCCGCAGCATTGGCCAACAACATGTTGGGCTCAGGGCCATGCTTCCTGGCGAGCACAATTATGGTGTCATCCTGGAGTAGATAACTAGATAGAATATGGACTTGTCAAAAAAAAGCACAACAATTGGAGTAAGTTTGAACATTGCAAATTCTATTTACCTTAGGATGATTACATACTGTACGTATGCATATATATATATATAATAGGATTTGTTGATGGAAAGCAGATTCATGAATGATAAGTGTTCCCACTAGCAATGTTTGATTACAAAAAAGGTAAAGGGAAACTTAATGGATTCTTTTTTTTGACGTCCAAATATGGCCTTTTCGAAACATATTCACATATCTTTACCATACTTTTGGGTAAATTACACTCGTTTCATCCAGAGTCCCCAAATATATTCAAAGATATTCAAAGTAATTTATCCAGATGTACCCTCTGGTGAACTAACATCGCCATTGAACATGGTGATTTATAGTCGATTTTCCCATTAAAAATGGTGATTTTCCATAGTTATGTTAGTTTACCAGAGGGTATCTAGATGTATGGTAAATAGAACTTAGAACCTCATCTCATTTCATGCAAATCTATTGAACCATATTTACATACGAATCCCCCTGATATTCAACGCCCCTGTTACATACGATGGGGATCTGTTTGGCATGGACTCCAATAGGGGCAATGAAGCATAGAGAACATTGGTCTACAACTAGCTTAAATGGGGTGTATGATGGGTATATTAGGATAAATCTATGGTGTATATATATATATACATATATATGTATATATATAATACATATATGGTATCTCTATGGTAATATTAGGTATGATGTGTATATATATATAGACATACATACATACATACATACATACATACATTACATTACATTACATTACATTACATTACATTACATTACATTACATTACATTACATTACATTACATTACATTACATTACATTACATTACATTACATTACATACATACATACATACATACATACATACATCATGATAAACACATACATATATACATATATAATATATAATACATAGTTTGACGGGTTGTTTAAACAAACTTAAAAGTGGAGGGGGGCGTTCCTGAAGCATGTGGGGTTGCCCTCTCAACCCTTCATCAAACATAGCGTTCCTGGAATGCCGCAGTATCACATCAAGTGGGTGAGTTTTTCTAGGCCAGCCATAATCTACAATGTGGTGCCCCCTAGTTATAAGTTGGTTTATAAACCCCATTAACCATAGATATATCTTCCATAAACCATAGTTAACCTAGTTATAAACCAACTTGACCCAATCATGACAATGCCACCAAGAATAGTTCACCACCGATCAGCAAATCCCCGGCGACCAGTCCAACATCAAACATCATGGGACCCTATGCTGCTGATCATGGGGCATTTGCAAAGATAAACATATGCTGTAAGACCAGCAGCCACCAAGAAGTGATTTCGTTTATCCAAGTTTTCGGTTGGCTCCGAACATTGTTGAGCAATTCACCAAGAAACATCAAGAAACCATAAATCCCCCAAAACAATTCGACCAATACTCAACCATAAGTCAACTTGCAGTATTTCTGTTGTTACCTATGAAAATCAACCATGAAATGAACCACAACAAAAATCGCCCTATAGAAACATGCAACTTGCGCCTCGCGATCCAGAAATGACGCAGGGCTTTCTGCCAATCCTGGGACGTTGGGTGGGCCCGTTCAAAAATCCCTAAAGTTTCATTATATCCTCCCTGGAGCCTAGTCAAACAATTTATTAATCAACTTATCTAGGCAGCACCACCTTGTTATATACCCGTTGATAAAGCGGAACTGCACCCCCAAATCCAAATATATAAATAGTTCAATATATTTTTTGGGATTGATTTCTCCCATAACAAATGGTGTGAACCATCAAATGGCTGAATCAAAGCAATTCACCAGCCTGAAATACAAATGACTCTGGTGGAATTTCCCTTCCTAGCCTGTAGATGAAGGGACCAAGCACTATTTTGGCCGTCTATGTTCCAGTCCATGGATGTAACCATTTTCCTGGGTGCACTGCTTGTGCGACCGAGAATCAGCTAAAGATCAAGCTGTACTAAAAAGTACAGTATCCATCCAGTTGGCTTTTCCCGAGCTTTTACCCATGATTTTTGACTACGTCTCACTCGTGTTTTTCTTGCTTTAACCATGTTAAACCAATTTTGATGGTTGAATCACCATTTTTGCTTCTGAAACATGGTTCAACCACCATTTTTCACGGTCAACCCATCATGTTTATTCATGTTTGATGACGAAATCTCGACCCGACATGGATCAAACACCGACCCAGCCCGCTTCCCCGCTCTCACGTCCAAGCTTCATGTCCCTTTCCCTCGGCCGCCAGCAGTGCACCACAACTCTGGCTGCTGGCCTGCATGCGAAAAACAGGAACTGGGGGGAAAATTGGTGAGTTACCCTCTGGTTATTTAACATAGCCATGGAAAATCCCTTAACATAGCCATGGAGAATCCCCCATAAATGGAGGTTTTAATGGGAAAATCATCCAAAATTAGCCATTTTCATCAATTTACTAGGATTTTAGTGGGGGTTTATTGGATTTCATTGGCTTTGACTGCGAATATCATGGGCATATATAATGGAAGATATCCAAAAAATTGAAATTTTGCCCCACCAATTGGAAGCCAAAGATTCGATGGGAAGCCATGAAATCCATGGGTCGGAAATCTTAACCGGAAACCATCAGATTTTTACCATCAAATACGGGGGGGTTCCTGCAGATTTTCCCTTCGTCCAATTCTTGGAAACATGTTAAAATGATAAACAGATTTGTGCATATAGATTTGAAACTATTCATTCACCCATTAATCTATTGGAAGAAACTGAAAAACATAAACCTCATGTTTATATAAATGTATACGGGTTTCTGGTGACGTTGGAGAAACTTGTCAAGTTAACGAAGGGCTACCATTCATGGTGCGATGGGAGAAACCCGTAAACAATCAGGGTCATTTGAGTTCTGAATAGCTACCATGTAAACAATGCTTGTACTCGTAATATCTACATGATACCTACCTAGAATTGAGATTATATATGATTATATATGTATATATATATATACGAGACAGCTGTGGTATACACCCTGCCTATACTGCATTCTTGATAAAAGGAAGCATATTGTCAGAAGATGTCATAAGTTTTGTTTCGTCATGGAAGTACCCAAAGCTATAAAGACTGTACTTTAAAGTTCTTCAAAATGCGATAAATCGCGAAATGAATGGGTCCTAATTCAAAATTCAGAAATGCTTCCCTGTACAGTACTAGCCATATTTACAGTGACATCATCAAGAGGTTGCTACAGTTGGCCCACTTCCATTCCCTTAATCAACATAATGTTGTTGTGGCGCTTGAACCACTACTTGACCACCAAAGTGTAATGTTTAAAACCCCGAATCAGGAGGTGCAAGGAGCACATGAGTGGGCGCCAGAAATTGGGTACCCATAAATCACGGTGCTTTATCCTTATTTCCCCATAAAACGTGTCATCGTACCGATTTATATAACCCATTTTCAAAGAAACTCAACTATCACACCCACATCATATTGTTGGCTATACAGTACTGTATATCAGTATATATATATATATATGCCACTGTAGCTGCAATATCCAGTATATCAGTATATATGCCACTATAGCTGCAGTGTCGTTGGTAATTGTTGGTTTTATAGCCGCCTTTTCTTTGTGTAACTTCTTACCCGCATTTTATTGGGATGATATATCCCAAATATATCTGCGTTTTTTATTTGATGATAATGATTGTTGGCTTTATACTCCCGATGCTTGTGGTCAAATCCGTAAGATAGATGGTTAATTCATTCATCTTTGCACAAAACCAAGCCCAGAACATTGGTGTCCACGTTTTTCAGCATCAAATCACCATGGTTTGCATTGAACATCATCAAACTCACCATTTCTGCTGATTAACCAGTTAAATCAGTCAAATCATGGTTAAATCCTCATGTTCGCTGGCGAACTCACCATTTTTTCTGATGTTATCTTATGTTAATTCCGTACTTGGAGGATCATCCTATTCAGTAAGTGATTCATAGCCATAGTTAGTAAGTCCCTATTTCCCGGGTGTTACCCTCTGGTAATTTATCATAGCTATTGAAAATGGCCATTTACAAGTGATTTTCCAATGAAACATGGTGATCTTCCATAGCTAACTCTTAGTTTACCGGAGCGTATCCAGATGTATGGTAAATAGAACCTCTCGAACCTCATCTCATTTCAATCTATTGAACCATGGCCATTTTCAATCGCTAACTCTTTGTTTACCAGACATTATCCCACACAAAAAAGTGGGTGAACGTTAAACCCCACTTCCTCACCACGACGGATGAGGACCGCACCTGCTGGGCATGTCTACGACTTGCAGAGTCCAAGGCATCCCACCAGCTCACCATCCATGGCGGCAGCGTCGAAACCCGGAAGGTCAGCGAAATGACTCGAAATTGGAGGATTGTTCGATAAAAAACATATAGGAAGTGAAGATGAATGAAGGTTTTATTTATAGGATTCTACCTTTCTAGGTGTTGAGTGAGTTTGAATACGCATGATCCCGATTGAGATTCGGATGAGAAGAATAATAGGTGTTGATATGTTTCTTGAAACCATGGGATTTCACCAACAGCCATGAGAAGCGTTTGTAATTAGGGCGTGCCTAGAAGTGCGGGATACCCCAAAATTCTTATTTGAAGGTGACAATTGACAATGATGATAAACAATGGGATGTTGGAGGCCACATTGTCAGGCAAGACCTATAGTAGACTTGAGATTGTTTTTGTTTGTCTCTACGTTCAATAAAAAAATACATAACTCATGGAATTTCAACATATTTCACCAACAACAAAGATGGGTTTCCATCCAAAGAAGAAACTAAGGCTTGGAACCAACAAAGGCATGTTGTTTTTTGTTTTGATGGGATCATACCTAATTGTGCAAACAATTTTGTTCAAGGTTCTACAGTTCATTTCCGACCGCAGCTGTGTTTGACAAAATGTCTTGGACGCGAATCATCTAATCAACTCCACTGAGCAAAGTTATGATTTTTGGGGTCCATATCCGGGTGGGGTACCTGGATAGGTGGAGCAAAATTCGATGGTTATCACTGGGCACTCAGCAGAGATGGGACCTGGTATGTAGCTGTAGGCATATTCAAATGCACATATATGTGCGCATAGTCATTATGTACCATAAGGCTACTCCAAACAAAATCTGATTGCGAATTAGTCAGTGTGTTCTCATGGCGTTTCCCGTGAATTATCCTCCAGATTTGTGTGGCAAGTCTGCTCTTCGTATCCTCCCAAACAAAGTATGATGCTCCTAAGCTCCCCAGCCTCAAACCTAAAAGTACGATACATCTGGATGAGAAGAAGAGAGGGAAACATGTTTGTGTGATCCAAATATGTGAAGTTTGGAGTCTGCATATCATGGATAGAGGAAAGTAAGTCCAAGTGTAGAGTGTATTATGTTTATTTATAATTACACACATTGTAGTATACTTACATATTCAAGTGTAATTATCATAGTTTATCCATACATCGGACACAGAACAGGCGAGTCAAATAACATGTCTTTTCTCCCAGTTGACCCCAATTCATGTTAAGCAAGTTGTGTAAACAGTGAGTTCAGTATGCGTCAACATCCCTGCTTCTTGTGGATATTCTATCACTACCTGTGCTTATTGGCTAACCCCCATTTTTCTCTCGGACCGTTAGACCAAGAAATTTCTCCAACTAAAGCAGATGTTTCCTCAACCACCATCCCCCCACTTCCGCACCCATGAACTCAGAGCAGATTCTGCATTGGATCCCGCTGCCGGCAGAGCCGTGCGCCGCCTCTGGGATGGGGAAAAAATGTGGCTGGGAAATCCGCCAAACTCAATGGAGGTGTTCATAGGATATTCATGTATAAATGGAGGATATTCCGGAAAGCCATGTTGGATTACCAGAAGGTAACGCACATGAAGACTGGGGTTGGAAGCACAAAACATAGGACTATCATGGATGCAATAATCATGGAAGGATATATGCAAAACAAGACACCACACAAGGATCAAGACCACTTTGCTTCAGGGCTGCAGTCCTTCCCTAGTGGTTTGAAGGCTACTGGGTAAATGGCCATGGCTCAAAACTGGTGTCCTTTGTCATGAAAAGGTAACATTTAGTTTGAAATGAAGCATGCCAGTTTCTGGCATGTTTATCTGGTTCATAAACTTGGGATGCTGAATTAGTCATCAGAATTGAAGACAATTCATTGCCACAAAAGAAATTGAATGCAAAAAAAAGGAGTCAATATGGAAATTCACTTGTGAGCTATTACAAAAATGTCTCCAAGATATTGCAGATGATGGTTCCTCCATTTTCCAGGTCTCCAATTGTTCTATGGATTTTGGGATCATGAGCTGCTGATAGGCATGGAGAAATACAGCATATCCATGGGTCATCTTCAGGGGACGAACATCCGACCAATCAGCAAGCTGTTGCTGTTCACCCATACCCATATATAATACGTTGCAATATATATATATAGAAATACATGGAATCATTATATATACATATATAAAAATACTATATACACATATGATATATCGCTTCGACCACCAAACAATGATTTCTTCCATACAACCCCCCCCCCATTTCGCAAATGTTGAATGACAAGACTTCTGGGCTGTGGTCCCATGAGATGGGGTGACGTGTTTTCCCATATATTTCCCCATGTTGAAACCCTCCAAAAATGAAGGCGGTGATTCACATCAATCCTAAAACGAATATCAGATCATCATCCCATAGGAATCCCATAGGGATGAATAGAAATAAGTATGGTCCTATATAGGACCACCAGAAAGCCATCAAGATGTGACCAGGTCCCATCATAGTTTTTTGTGGACTCACTGGATTGCGCGAGCCATCATGAACCTTCGGAAACGATGAGCCGCCTCACGCTGCGACATGAAAAAGGCGCTAGGGCCTGGGATGTTCTCGCCGACCTCCAGCGCGGCGTTCACATTTTTTTCCAAGTTTTCCTCTGGCTCCCGCTTTGAGCTAGCTGTTGAGCTGGCCGTTGATGGCCAATCTGCATCCAACTCTGCTTGGCCTCGTGCCAGCGTCCGACCAACCAGGACGGCTCTTCGAACATTCCGGAGAGCTTGGTTCGACAGGAAGTGTAGCACTTCCAGGCCGTGGCAGACGGATCAAAGATGATCACAGGACATGCAAACACTAAGGAGTAAACAAAGCTGAGACACATTGAAACACTGCACACATGTTCCCATGGAATGAGTCGAAAGATCAGCACACTGACACTGCATTTTTGGTCCATCTCCATATCATGGCCTTCATAACATTGGTGGTCCCCAAATCTGCTTGGTCAACCACTCCATGCTTACATCATTTGAGTTGATTAGACCATCAATCCAATCCTAAATCCAATGCTTGGTGGTTCAATCACCTCAACTTCCTGGAAACGTCGGGAATGGGGAAATGGGATGATTGGAATCATGATTGCTAATAGTTATTATATGTCATTAGGCACCTACAGTTATTGTGGTTATTATATGTTATTATAGATTATCTATAGTTATAATAGATCATTCCCGCATTACAAGGGCACCAGCAGGTCAAGATCGGTCTCGATCTGAACCTCTTCCTGGTGGAAGGGCTTCGAGGCTTCGCCTGGTCAACTAGTGGTGCCGCAGTCTGGAATCACTAAGTGAATATGATTTAGCTGTAAATCATAATCATCACTACAATGTGGTGCCCCCTAGTTATGTTTGTTGGTTTATAAACCCCATGAAAACCATAGATATATCTTCCATAAACCATAGTTAACCTAGTTATAAACCAACTTAGCTATCTTGGGGGCCCCACATTAGCAGGGGAGGACCTTCCGGAAATGTAACGAGCATTTTAAACGTCGTTTTGGGGGGAGGGTCTTCTAAATGTAAGATTGCATTTTCAACATTTTGGGCTCATAAATGTAAAATTTACTTCAAAATGTAAGATTACATTTTCAAAAAAACACACGTCAAAAATGAACGAAATACAAACAAATGTAAAAAATGATGGTACAAAGATCTTCAAATAGCTTCAGAATTGCATAAAACCAAAAATGTAAACAACAAGTTCGTAGGACCCCTAAATGCTTGTAGACCCTGATACATTCTACACTTGTTTGATTATTTCAACATGTAGTATAGAGGTAGTTAAGGTACAGAATCTCTTGCACATTTTGGGAAAATCCTTGAATATCAAAAAAATGACATTGATGTGTTGAAGGTCGTAACCATCATATACCAGAGGTCCATAATTCCTTGCAGAAAGTCCTCAAACAAGACAGTAAAAGATACAATTAACGCATGTAGTCATCATATACCTGAGGTCCATAATTCCTTTCAGAAAGTGCTCAAACAAGACAGTAAAAGATGTAATAAACTCATGTCTGTGGCTTCAGGCATGGATCTAATTGATTTCAGGTAGATTTCGACTATATCTTGAATGTATATAAACATACGTAGAGGTACATTTGAGGTCCATTTGAGGTACATTTGAGATACGTTTGAGGTACGTTTGAGGTCATATAGTTGCGGACATGGTTTTCCATGTTTTTGCATGACCTGGTTTTCGGAAAGTGAAACCTTTTTTTTTTGCTACCATTACTGTACATTTATTTCTACTTGGCTCCAATGAACAAGACAGCCGACATTTGGCAATTATAACCTTCCCCCCTGGGAAAGTAGTGGGAGGGAGGCACGGACGGACATTACCCTCCGTACCCCCCCCTGGCGCCAAAATGTAATCCGTCCGAAGGATTTTTTTTGACCTAGGGGGTCCTTCACCAAACTCAGAATACATTTAAAAATAAGAGGGGGAGGGGACCTAGAAATTGCCCGTTACATTTCGGGAAGGTCCCCCCAATTTCGGGGCACGTGAGGGGTGGCGATCTTGTAACTGTCTGGTTTACGGCAGATATATCGAACTGGTTCATGTGATTCATGTGGGTTATGAACGAACATTCAAACTAGGGGGCACATGGGGGGCACCACATCGTGTACCTCTCTTTGTGGCGATGAACATTAAGCTATACCAGCTATTTTGGCGTGAACAAAAAGAGTACCGGGGTCCCCCATATCCCAAATAGTCAAATTGGGTGGACACAATCAGTAACTGCCAAGGCGCAACAAAAACAGCCTGGTGGCGTGAAGGGGGATGTTTGAGATTCGCATATCAGATTTGTCAAATGACCCAGCGCACTTTGAGAACTACCTTGTGTGGTGTCCAACTTTGAACTGCAACGTTGTGTGCATGGGTCAAGTCATTAGGTATCCCAAAACGCGATAGTTTACATCTGACGAGGTGACCAAAATCCAAAGTTCCGATGCCCTTCAAACTTCACACAGAGCCATTCCAGCTCAGGTGCTGAACTCATCTTGAATCTCAACCTTAGTTGCTTAGACTTCTCTTTAGCTGGCTTAGCCCCCACCTGGAACCCCCAACCAGCAATAGCACTGGTCTCAAAACCCTATGGTAGGGCTGAGAATCTGCAAGTTTATCCACGGAAACCCCCATAGATCCGTGGCGGTTTCTGGTCTTAGTTGGGTTTCCAGGCATTTCTTGATCATTCCCCAGCAAACTTCGGCTGACCCCCCAGCCTCTAGTGATGGCAGGCCCAACTCGCGCCTAGCGGCACCAGGAATGGGGAGTGGTTGGCAAATATGGCTGACTCCAAATGGTGCCTTAGAATCAAAACAAGGGAAAATAAGGGACTATATAATCATGTACAAAAAATAGTATCAGGGTTGTGGTCAACAGGTTGCCTACATGTGTGGCAATTTTGGGATCTGTCTGTCAGATCCAAAATCAAATCTATAGGGGTTACATAGCACGGGTGACTTTGGGAATATTGCGAATCAAAAGGGGAAGTCATCTTGGAATCACCTTTCACTGGCATTCCTTCATGACAACCTGAAACAATCTCAGCTCATGAACAGTGGTTTGGTTGGGGTGCGGTGTGATCTGCTCTGGTTATGTCAATTGGGATCAGCATCCCAGGATGAAAAACATCATATCTACACATAAAGAGATGGTTCATGATGCATATACATATTCCATAATTACAGTATATAAATACATAGATGTGACATACATAGCACATCATAAGACAAATCCAATCAAATCCATAATAGTTGTTTTTTTTTTTTTTTTACCATGCGTTCATCAACCATGGTTTGCTGGATTTTCACCCATTTAGTTCGATATTCTTCCGAGGAGAGTCTCCATTTGGTTTGGGATTTACCAGCCAGCCACGTTTAATTACCGGAACATGAGGGAAATGATGATTGACCAATGCTTTCACCCAAATTTGTCAGGCAAACTCAAATAAAATCATGAAGCAGCCAAGCATATCTCATTGATACTCCCATCCGAATATCCCATATTCCATTTATATAATAAGAATCAACATATATCTCTTTGATATATATGTATATATCCTGGAGAGGCTGATTTTATACTGATTTTTTTATTATATATATAATATAAATAAATAAAAATCAAATCAGTATAAAATCAGCCTCTCCAGGTATTCTGAAAGGCTCCATCAGACAAGCCGCTTCACTGCTTAGGCCTGGCATCCGTGCACCACTCCTCCAGTCTGGCACGGCTTTCGGCTTCGCCACCTGAGATACGACCTATGACGTACTGGCGCTTAGTAGGGAATGGGGTTTCATGACCTATAGTAACCATTGATAATCATATTAATCATCCCAGCAACCCCCATTCCCTACTAAGCCACCAGTAAGATGAAAAATGGTGATTCAATGCGAAATATCGGGGAAACGTGGTGATTTCATAAGTTTTACATGATAAAAAACTGGTGATTTCATGGGAACGATTGGTGAAACGTGGTGCTTTCATAAATTTTACATGGGGAATCCGGACTACATGGGTTTCAATGGAAACTCATCCAACTAGTGCTGGGGGATTTTCCTGCCATGTGACTGAGTACCAGAGGGTATCCAATGAAAACAATTCGAAACAAGGCTTTTACCATCCAAACCCAAGGAAGTTTGACCAGCGCTGGTCAAATCCAATTCTTGGGTTTGTTAGCCCGCCCAATTTCAATGCTTTGTTTTTCGGTTTAAATCCCGGGGAGCTGGCCCAAGCGCTGCATGCGTACTTCGCTGACAACGCGCTCTTGCAGTGCATGGCACTGCATGCGTACTTCGTTGACAACGCGCTCTTGCACTCCACGCAGGTGAACTGCTTGCCAGTTCCACATGGCATCGACCTGGTCTTGTACCGGTCGAAGGCCGGCCTCCAACGCTTCTTCTATCATAGCTCGCATTTCACCTTCAGATAGTGCACAAGTCGACTGTGCTGGCGGCATTGACTCTGCACTACTGGCCGTCTGTGGTAGGAAGTGATCCCTCTGGAGCTGTTGGGATCAGGAACTGGTTCTCCTAGCGACTGTCTGGGCGAAACATGGCGTCCACATAATCGCCTCTTCTGCCACTGACTTTCCAGTGGGGAAGAGCAGACTTCCCTGACTTTTCCATCTTCAGGGCATGGCTCATGTCATTCCAAGCTGCTTGCAAGGTGTAGGGTTCACCTGCTCCTTCCCTTTGTCAAGTGAGTTTTCTGTCACAAGTCTAGAAAGCATTATTTTGGCGAAGCAAATCCAAGTTACATCTACCAATACATGGGCTTAAATCAGCCAGTTGAGCAGCGGTCAAAACCCTGAATGATCCCTTTACACTGTTATTATGGGCCAGATCATAATCCGCATGAAAGCCAGGAAGGATTATAACTTGACACCACTACTAACTATCAACCAAGTACATTTCCCGCATCATATCCCCATGTTTGATGATGTTTGATGGTTCGTTCAAGGATAAGTTCCTTTCAGACAGTAGCACCCGAAAAGGTAGAAAAGTCAGTATTTCAGTAGATTTGTTCTCTTCGATTCTATCTTTTTGAATCTTTGTGGGGGTTGCTATAACCATGAGCCCAAACCACAATTGGGATAGAAACAGAATTTTTCAGGATCACAACTGTGTATTCAGCCCACCAAAAAATCGACCAGATGGGTCAATCATGGCCAATCTTAGACGCCCTGCAACACACCGAGTTTATTCTTGTTGTTCGTGCTGGTTACCAAATATTCCAATCTATCCGGGAAGATTCTGGGATACTTGTGGATACAGTAAGTACTATGATTAATCAACCGTCAAATATGGCGAATTTCAACGATGATGCCCTAAACCAGCAGGAAAACGGCCACTTGGAGACGATTTTCCCAATCCAATTTCCATCATAGGACTTGGTATCATCCCATGGCTAAAACTGAACTACTGGACTATGAAACCATGACTTACATCCCCATGTTTGACAAATCTCCATTTTTTATGGTTAAATAGGGTTCAATCACCATTAAATCCATGTGGTTATTGCTAAAATCAAAATGTTCTATAATTTAGTCAGAAGATGTGAGAAGTAGATAATCAACTATCTTCATGATTTCATGGTTAAATCCCCAATGTCTGATGATTAAATCCTCTGTTTTAGCTGGTCAAACAACTCTCCCCGACCCAGGCCTGGGCCTTTCTTGGATAGCAGCACCAAGCGAGGCCTGGGCGATTTTGTTTGGATGGTGGTACCCCACGTTTGACCTTTGTGAGTGGTAGGTCCTGGGACATATAGCAGCACCAGAGTTCATACGTCTTGGAAAACTCTGCATCTAAGATGATGTTTTGTTGATATAAAGGAAGCTTGGATTCAGAAGTTGACTCGGTATGTGTCAGGCTTGCCACAATAATTCCATCGCCCTCTGACAAACACATACAAACACAACATCAAGAAACCATGGTTTAGCAGCCATATTTGGTGGAAATGGATTTAGTACCGTGTTGGTAACCGTGATTCACAAGGGCATGAACCAACAAGTTCATCCCACCCGAGAATCGGGAGATGTACGTATCGGGGAGTCAACGAACAAACATGGCGACAAAAAAGTATCACAAAGAGGTGCCCCCTTAGCAAAGCTAGTTTACACCTAGGATCAACTAGGTTAACTGTGGTTTATTGTGTATATGTATATATATATGATTATATATGTATATATCATGATATCATATCTATAGTGAATGTAGTTTATAAGGCAACTTATAACTGGGTGAAGGCACAACCTTGAAATGATGGGGACAAATCCTTCAGAGCTCTAAGGGTTTCTCTGAATCACCGGGAACCCAAGAATCCTGTGGTTCTGGGACAAACCCAGAAGTTCTACTACCCCATTGAAAAAGGGGGCAAATCTACCCACCTGTTAGTTGGGGAGACTGGCATCGCAAAAATACATCGTCAAAATTCGGGGTTCGGGTTCGGAGTTCATTGGGTCATGTTGGGCTGTTGTTATGAAATGTGCATGTTGCATGTTTTCTTGGCTTAATTTCACAGTTTTCTTGGAAAGAGCCGTTCCTCATGGATTTGCAAAAGGGGCCCCAACAAGAGCAACACATATTTCTTGTTGGTTCCCCAAATGGGGGGTGTGCCCTAAACCCATGGATTTAAAAACTATATACAATAAATAATGTCTTTTAATTACATATGGGTACCCCCATTCAAGACCAATCTTGAATACTGCGCAAAACATACTTCTTAGATCTTCTTAGATCTTTTTTAGTTAGTTAATATCATCATCAAATAAGCCCCAAAATACGTTGTACTAGTCAGTACCCATCCAATGCGTTTCCCCAGGAAACACCCTTTCTTTTTGTAAAGGTTCCTGCGGGAATAAGACATCCATATCCCCATCCATTCTTCATTGAATTGAATTACCATTTTTGATGGCTCAGCTAAACCTCCATGTTTTCCATTCAAAGCAACTATATATATATATATACCCATGTCTGAGAGGTATAGAAATCATCATTTATCATGTGTAAACCTCTCATGTTTCTCAAATTTTGGAATACCCATGTTTGATAGTCCTATATATAATAGGATATAATAGGATATAATAGGTGTGATTACAGTATAAATCTTCATTTATCATGTTCAACTCCCCGAATTGTATCAATTCTTGGCAGATGGTGGTTTCCTAAAATGGGGGTACCCCTAAATAGATGGTTTATCATGGAAAATCCTATTAAAATAGATGATTTGGGGGTACCCCCATTCTAGGAAACCCCCAGATCACCTACCTCCTTTTGAGCTGAGCGACGCAGCGCTTGGCTCAACATCTGCTTGCTCTGCTGGATCGGCCTGGCACGGGGGATTTCACCAGTGGGAGATATTGGGATGTCTACCCTCTGGTAAACTAACAGTTTGCTATTGCAAATGGCCATGTATAGTTGATTTATGTTGATTTTCCCATTAAAAATTGTAATTGTGCATAGTCATGTTAGTTTACCAGAGGCTAAGTGGCAAGAATTGCTATTGATAGGTGAGGTATGGTGAGGTATGATGAGAATTTTTTGTTGTACGAGTTGGCCTTCGCGACTGTACTTCACGAAAATTGTTGCGGATGGTGACAATTGGGCTTGTGGTTTATCAAACTATAGCTAGATGGGTGAAACTAAAACAACTGACATTACTGGGGGGGTCCCATTTTGTACCCAGTTGCTACGGTTCATTTTTTGTGTGTGAAAATTGTCCAATTATGGCTAAGTCACCATTTAGTGGTAAATCCCCACTTTGACCGGTTGGGAGGCCCTTCCAGAGCACAAGGCTTCCCTGACTCTGATCTCTTGCAGTTGACTTTTTTGCTCGCTCCCACACGTGGAAGTTGGTCGGGCAGGTGGCGGAAATCTGTTGGATCTTTGTGGGCATTGAACAGAATGGTCGATATGGCGCACTGGGTCAGAACCAATGGAATCCCCTAGTGTACCCTGGAATATATGGTCTAGCTGGTTGGCTCACACCCCAAAATATGGTTTCATAATATAGGCTTTGTTCCATTCTCATGCATGTATATATATATATATAGGAATCTTCATCTAGCCATCTTTGGTGGTTTTAGCTGTCCCTCTCATTCAGTTGGGGCCATACCTATGCTTCTGCTATGCAGCCGTACCATCTTGGTTCCTGCGAGATTTACAAACAATGCATCAACAAGTTCCTCATCACCAAGGACATATAATAGGTGGGTATTACACTCCCCCTTCATGGCAAAAGAGCATAAAGATGCATGAAGCATTATAAAATAATGTGGGTAAAACAATAATAAACCATTCCAAAATGGGTGGTTTATTATTGTTTTACCCACATTATTATAAAACTATGCACCACTGAAATTCTCCAAACGTTTTGCTCCCCAAGATCCCCAAGATCCAAAATCCAACAGATCACGAATCCGGTGATCCGGTGTGTGCTGTGGAATTGATCACAGGTTGGTGCCAACATGATATCAATTTAACCATCAAAACACGCCCGACTTCAAAGCACTTTAAAACACGAGTCGCACATGTTTTTTGGATCTTATATGGATATTCCGAAGAGTTTAAGAGTTCATGTGGTGAGATATAGTGCAGATATAGAACTACACTACACTAGTTCTGCATCACCCATTCACCAACCATTCACCGAACCATACCCGGAATTTATTCGCTATAATTATCTATGTTTTTATCTGTTTTTGATTGTTTTTTGAGTTGGTTCATGGCACTACAATTGCCCCATATAATGTTTATATATGTAGCCAATATGAGTATGTGTTGCTAGATGGCTTAGATACCCTGAAAAAAAGTGATTCAACATAGTAACACATTCACGACGTACAATTTATATGTATAAGAAAAGAACTGCAACTGTACAATGTCTTTACCCGTCTTTTGATGGTTAAGCAGTTACAGGTCAGTACACATGGTTAAACTGTTTATCTGCACATCTTCCACCTATTCACATCGGTAGGGGTTGAGATCATCTGAACTCACATCGCTGTCGCATTGCTGCGAAGACCCGGGCCGCAGATCGCTGCCGCATCCGCGACGACGAAATCGTCGACGTCGTCAGCTTTGGACGACGAAATCTGGGCTGCGCCCGCGCCGCGTCAGGTGGAAAGCAAGTGCTTGTCATGTTGCATGTTACCCTCGCACATCAAACATGGCTAGCTGGCAATTCCCCTATAGGATCTATAGGTAGAGGTCTTAATGGGAAAATCAGTCACCAACCTAAATGAGAGATATTCCGTTAATAATTATTGTCCAGTATGTCAATGGATTGGCTGAATGGAAACCATGGTTTTTACCCCGAAATTGACTGGGGTCTCAGGTAAATGTTCCTGTCAACCAATTCTAAAGAATGGTTTTGTGTTCATTGCAGCAAACCTCGACTTTTGCGTGCTTTTGGGCTCAAAAGAAACATGGTTTGCTCAAGATTGTCAAAAACAATGCATTTGTATTGCTCTCCATTTGCTGGGCATCAAGATTTGAGACAACTGAGCCTGGGCCAACTGTCGTCGTCATATTCTATTCTTGGAATAAAGAACCATTATGCTTGTGCTTGTTTGGAATCTTTTTTGCAGGTCCATTCTTGGATGTAGCATCAAGGTACACCCAAAAAATGCTTGAAAAAAGACCATAAGATCTTGGGTTGAACAGCTATTTTGATGGGGTCAATGTCTTCCTCGACTTTGAACGATTTTGACCCATCCAAAACATGTTTCTCTTAGACTTGAAGGCACGGTCTCGCGCCAGGCTGCGCCACCAGATGCGTCGCATGGGTCGCAGGTCTAGGCTGACTTGGGCTAACGGTTGGTCCTTCTCAATTTCGGGGCCCGATCTGAAAATGGGAATCTAGCCCAAAACTGAGACAAGCCAAAAGCAAACCATTTCAAAAGGGATGATATATTATGATTGTAAATGAGAAACCATCACAGTTGCAGGTGTAAAATGTTGAAACAAACCTTGAGAATCCAAGTGTTTTTTGCGTGTTATCCCTGCCATCCTCACTGCAACCAGTCTGCTAGGTTTTTGCAGCTACTCTAACCTGTCCAACTACATGCAACTACATCCAACTCATGTGTATCGTATGTCCCGAACCAGGCTTGATTGGCACCAACCAAAAAAATCACTTGCATGTCCGGTCTCAGCCGGGCCAACAACTTCAGCAGCCTTCACGGCGCTAAATTGCCTTGAGCAATTTTTGGAACCACTTGGCCTTGGCCATAGCGCCGGCTACCGAAATGTCAAGCCAGGAGTCGACAAAATGGATTGGTTATGATTCGTTGAAGGAAAAATCTACTTGAAAACCCTCTTATGTTAATTACCTCCAAACAAATTCTTTCGGACAGATTTCCCCCTAAACCAATGGGAGATTCATGGGTCAAGTTCGTCCCGGGCAGACATGTAAAACAACAAACATGATGTAAGATAGCTGGCAGCAAAAACACAAGCCGGTGTAATCAAACAGCTCAATGTATAACTTGGTCACCATCCAAAGTTTATGACTCAGGGTTTGGATATAAAGCGACTTCAGACTTAACACGGTGTACACATAGAACCATGCATTCAGGCTATGAAACCATCCATTTTGGTGGCAAATCAACTTGAGACACAAAGTCAAATGATCAAAGCGGGGGTATTGTGGAGTATGTTGGGCAGCAACAATAGGGCAGGGCCACCAACAAGAATGGACATATACCCGTCGTACTCTTCGGCACTCTCAATATCCCATGGTACCCATACCATTCATTGGATTGGTTAATGGGTTCATTGGATACCTCTATATTTCATGGGAAAATCCATGGTTTCTTGTATAAACCAATCCATTGAACCATTCACTGGTTGTTGGTTTTTCCCAGGTCATACGGAATCTACCGGCAGTTTAGAGAGAGATCCCACATCCACCATGGTTCCATCATTGACACAGCTGCTTGAAACTCTTTGAACCAAGCAAAAAAAAAGCCAAGTTTCAACCTCTGGGGTTTAATAAGGTTTAATCAACAAGTCTAGCCTTTTTTTCCCATTGAAACAACAGAAATCCGACGTTGTTTAAGAGCGGGAAGATATTTCATTCAGATTTATCAGCGGTTGGTTCTCCATGTCAACATCACAAGCATCGTCTCCAAGAGCCCCAGCACTTCAGAGGACTTAAAAAAATCATACCGAGGTGTGGTGCCCCCAGTTTGCTAAGCTGGTTTAATGTGGGTAAAACAATAATAAACCACCAATTTTGGAAGGGTTTTTACCACCTATTTATGGTGATTTGGGGGATGGTTTATTATTGTTTTACCCACGTTACACCTAATACAGCTAAGGTTTATGATAGACATCACATGAAAAAGCCTCGTTGATGGGTTTGATATACTACACTTGGGGTGGGGCACCTCCACATTGCAGTAATGCCCAAGTGGGTTTATACGACAGTCATAAAGTGGAAAACCAATGACCAGGGTTATTCTCTATAGGTATAAACCCACTTTCTAACCAGTTTTGACCAGGCACCACATCAATTCACAAAATAATCAACCACTTACGAGTACTAACCAATCACATGGAATCACCACTTACTGACCAGTTCTGACCAGTTATCACCTACTTACTTGACACTTGCTAACTTAGGAGAATTATTCACCACGTACGAGGAAAACCACTGCGCCCATCTTCGCCGCGCAACGGACTTCTTGGGCGTGCGTTTCCTGAGCTGGGATGGGATATCATACTGTCTTTACAAGTTTATAATATATATATATATATACATGTTACATGTACCATATCATGTAGTTTCAACAGTCAAGTTTGTTTAAACAACAAAAACACTAAGCAAATATCATATATAAAATACATTAAAATACAAAATAAACTAGTGAATGTAAAAAGTCTTTTGGTATTGTTTGATAGATATAATGTTGTTGAATAGATTGCCCTCAAAAACACACTATTTCAGGCAATAGAATCGATATTAAAAGTAATGTCTAACTTATATCATTCTACATATATATATATATACATACACATGTATTTATCATTAATTATCCATATATATATATATACATACACACACAATGTTTGTTTTTTGAAATGTGGAATGTGGATATCATTATTCAAAATATTTTACGCGTAGTGTCAACAATATCGTACACAATTCAAACATATACTAGCAACATGTATGATATCACATTGTTTTGAAACAGTTTACATCATAATACATCATACACAGGTTGTTCTAAGTGCATGTATCAAATCAACATAGCTAACTGAAACACGATTTTTTTGGAGGCGTGGACCCAACAAAGTTGAGGCTATCTATCCAAAAGTAAGGTTTCTTTGGGTTTCAGGTACAGCATTCTAAGTTCACGGAGTCCAACATGGCTTGGTCTGAGAAAAAAGAGTACCCCAACGTCTCGTGGTTTTTTGTTGTTTTTCTCTTTCAACATTGCCATATGCGTTCCTGCTGTTTCCAATCGTGTTTTCCTATTGTTTCATATGTTCTCCGTGAGTTGTCTATGCTATCCTATTTTTTCATGGTGAATTCCCAATTGGCTTTGGATAAACCCAGGTTGGGTACCCTGCACTGTGCTAAGTCTGCCAAGTGCTCAACAAATGCAGCAGTTCTGGTCATATCAATCATCTGGCCGTTTTGACAGTTGAGAATCATCATCCCAAATAGTTTTGGTTGACATACACAGACAAAAATAGTTTAAACCACCAACCAGTAGTCTGGTAAAGCAAGCAACATACATCCTAAACCATGGGATGAAATGTAGTTTAGATAATTTAAAGACATTTTAAGAAACCTCTGCCATCATCCGGCTCATGGTTTGCGCTTCGTCACTTGAATCTGTTCTGGGGTCCCGTCTCGGGAAAATTATCTGTGAGATTTCATGTTCCAACCATATACATCCATATCATGTACCAAATATGTACCACATGTCAAATAGCAAAACTGAATCATCAATAAAATATACCTCAAATGGAGTTAGGGGGGAAAGATGAAAAGGTACTAACCATGTTCCCATCAAACATGTCCCATGACAATCCACTCACAACCTGTGGCAATTTGAAAAAAAAAAACGCCCAAGGCACTGTCTACCAAAGTCGTTGTATGTGATGCCAAAACGGCGTTGATAGCCGTCTGCCCACTCAAAGTTGTCAATGAGGGCCCAGGCTGTGTAACCTGCCCATGCAAAGGTGTCTGGGTACTACCCTCTGGTTATTGAAAAAAGCCATGGAAGCCATGGCCCATTGATAGATGATAAACATGGTGATTTGCCTATAAAAGATGGTGGTTTTCCATAGCTATGTTAGTCATAACCAGAGGTAAGTGTCTCTATTTTTGGGGGAGTTTTCCGCCACAGAATTCCACCATCAAAACCTGCGGAGCCGTTTTTGGTGGTGTGCCCCCTGGACTTCGCTAAGTTGACTTATCCCTTGCTTCACTAGGGCCCTAGGGTTAATGGTACATAAGACAATAGTATTCATGGGGGTTATAAACCAACAAGCACAATTAACTAGGGGATATTGCAGTGGGCCATCCCCAATGGTTTGATCATGTTCAAGTGCGACAGCCTTCACCACCCTTGATCAACAGGCAATATCAAAGGAAAATTCAAACAACAAACGTTGGTTTCAACATGTTTCAACCTAGAAACCCTGGTGGTGTAAACAACCAAACATAGAGCTTCAAACAACTGAAATGCAAACATCTGGGTATATCAATACAGCAGCCCCAAAACAAATGCCGGAAAGTGGGAAACCATGGGAATATTGAGAATTTTGGTGCATCAAATGAACCTCCTGGAAACACGATTTCCTATCTTTTTGGGGATGGCTATTAGATATTTTTTGGGATGATTCCATCATCACTATCATCGAGAAGCAACCTAGAACATATGAGGTGCGAGCAACCAATCTTGGGGCTCAAACAACCGAAAGTGCGATGCTTCAGAAGCATTCATGGATCTCAGTTCCAGTTATGAATCTAGAGGAAGTCACTGTCAGTCTTTTGAACCTCATGATTAGTTGAAAGCTGGAATGCTTCGCAGCAACAAAAGCTTTCACCATCCAAGAAATGTTTGCTCCTTGAAATCCCCATGATCACGTTTAGATCATGTTAAAGGTCACTATGGTGTTGCTGGAAGTTGATTTTCAATTTTGATTAAAAACAGCATAGTCCCCATTTGTTCAATTCATCAGTTTGCCTCAACCAACATTTTGCAGGTTAGATCCACATTTTTGCTGGTGAACACATCATTTTTTACCAATTGAAACACCGATGTCAGTCCCATCCTCCCATGGTCCAGAGTGACCTACGACGGGAATTCCTTCGAAGACCGCCTCAGCGACTTTGGCTAAGTAGTCCCTGAAGAACCTGACAGGGCGATGGTTTCGGTTTGGTTCTTAGTGCGACAAATATCATGTTTACAGGCATTGATTCTCATCGCAACATAGTCAGGTGGGCATGTGGTAAATATTATATTTTCAATAAGCGCGAAATGAAGTAGCAATGCAGCAATATAGATAAGATGTATATAAGAATACTACACATGACATGGGACGTACTTAGGCAACATAAATCCAACAGTTGTTGGACGAAACAAATCCCACGGGATTCAGTTGGAGCCCTCGATTCGTCATTTTTCAGACAGGGTTAACCCTAATAAGCATCATCCATTACTATAGGGGTCCCCTAATAAACAAGAACCATTGCCAACATCATAGGGATTCAACCATCTATCAGTCAGGTGGGCTTAAGGGATTGTGAACCACAAAACTCGTCAGGGCAAAAATTATACCAATGTACTATGTTGGGGGGTTTGAATCCCGATGACATGAAGTATCAATTGATTTTGATCAACCTACGTCTATTTATAATGGTGGTAAATTTAGAACCATGAAATTTCTTGAAGCTAAATTTGACGATTTGAAGTTTTTGATCCAGTGCGAGGCTGGCACAAACCTCTGCCAATTTTGGAAAATCCAGAAAGTCAATCTTTCGGGAGATACTACAGGCCTTAATTGATAGCTAGAAATTTCGAGCGCTTTTTGCCAAACCAGTCACCAAGATGATTTGGTTTCACGTAAGCAATCCACATGGAAATGGAATATTTGGGACCTCCAAGTCAAAGAATCGCAGAACATCTTCGCCGTGATTCGTGAATTTGCAAGTGGTCAGTTTTCCGAGGTGCTGATGGCTCTAATCATTGACTCCCAAAATTAGATGCATCAAAAGGGACCGAATCTACCCGCTCTTGTAGCCCTGAATCGACTGAATCGGTTGCATGAACCAGGTCAAAACCAAGGCTTCTTGTAGCTGTAAATTGATTCTAGCTCCATTTTCTTAAGCTGGGATTGTCTGGAAATAGGGTACCCCAGACATCTACACAACACCGTACAATACTTTGTTTTAAGTGGTATAAATTATGGTTTCAATTTATCTTTCGACAAAACCACCTACACCTGTCCTTCTTGACACACCAGTCCCATGGCACTGCCACTGCCATCAAATGCCGTCAAGAAACCCCACTCTGTGCCAGTCATCCACGGTGTATTCCTCGGCATCAACGAGTTGCAAAGGTTCATGGCCCTGTCAAAATTTATGTCAATGGATTTGTGTGAGGGAAAATTGAACCCGGAAACCCCAATAATTCAAGGGGAAAACCATGGTTTCCGGCTAAACGATTTTCCCTTAAACCAATCCAATGAATATGTGTTGGTTATCTGGGTATATTTATGGTAGCTATATCTAAAGGGGCCACCTTATTGGTGTATAAACCCCATTAAGAGTTCGATATATACATATTTCATAGACATAAACTTAGCCAACGAACTGGCGCACCACCTTGTAAATGTGCTATCCATGTAGGTTTGTCTGAACATTTAGGGGGAAAACTTGCTACATTTGATGGTTCAGAAAATACGTTTTCCATTCAATTTGCCATATATAGCTGATAAATAGAAAGATAGACGGAGACACAGCCCCATAGCAACGAAGACAGCTAGATACATAGATAGGCTGACAGATTGTTACGCAGGTAGACAGTGAGATAGATAGATAAGTTGCATGAAAAACATATAGGTAGAGAGATATGTATACATATATATATATATACATCATATTATATCCATAATAATACATATACATATACACATAATATATATTCATAATGTAATATATATATATATTACATACAGAAAGAGACAGGATACAATACAGCACTGGACTATAAACCAGTTGCAAACCAATAGCTGATCTTCAGTATCATCCAAGTGATGATGTCTTGGCAATGTCAGCAATCATTGATAAGCCCAGCTGTCAAGAGAGCCTCCATATGTTTTCAATGAGGAAAACACCCATCAATGGTTACCAAGATGGTGGATATTCCAGCTGGTTTAGAAGCCATCTGCTACCTCCCTACCATTGATCCCCACCTTCAGTTCCCACAAATCCTACCATCCGCGGCATCCTTCTGTGATATCATCGAAAACTAAGGAAACCCAATGGACCGGCCCTCAAACATTGGGGCTTTCCCCCAAACACTGGGGCTTTCATGGAAATTTCAGGGTACCCCTGTACCCTCAACAAATCAACAATAGGGAAAAGACCCATGTTGTGGTTGATGGCGGTGAAGATAACCCCTGTCAATTTATACAACGCCTTTCTTTGAGGGGGTTGACCGAGTGACCTGACTGGGCGGGTTACCCTTAAACATTGTTGAAGATCCACAGATTTGCCCACATGGTCCCATATTCTCCCAGCACATGGCATATACCCTCTGGTTATTTATCATAGCTATGGCAAATCACCATATTTAATAGCTAAATCACCATAAATCAATCATCTATAAACGGGCCATGGCTTCCATGGCTATGTATAGCATAACCACAGTTTATATCCACCATTTATAGGTGATTTTCCCATTAAAACCTCCATTAAAACCATGGTAAAACCCGCCATTTCTTTGGCGTCCAAACTTCCCCAAATGGAGGTTTCCTAAAATAGGGGTACCCCCAAATCATCCATTTTAATAGGATTTTCCATTATAAATCATCCATTTTTGGGTACCCCCATTTTAGGAAACTCCCCGGATCCGAACAGCCGTTCTCCGTGATGATGATGCCTGGAGGATGATATCGATCATTCACCTGGACCCGGCAGCCCAAACGACAGAGACTTCGGAAGTTGGTTTTCATAACATGGCGTTCTGTAGGGTTTCTGCATGTTTCTGGTATTCTATGATGGATGTATCATAGTTACATGGGTTGATTCACCAACGTATACTATAACTTGGCGGCCACATTGTACAAAGAAGGTAGTTAACGACACAAAGCATGGCACAACTGCACTCAGAAGGTACTTGGGTCCACAGGGATTTCTAGTGAAGTTATTGTAAGGCTTGCTCAGATTTGAATATAGTAGGAAGTGCATATCGCATAACGGGAAAGCGAGGCTCAAGACGAATCTGCTCTTGAAGTTTGTAAATTATTGTACTGTACTGTTATGGAATGACACCATGCAATCATTGATTGTCTCCATCAAATTATCGCACATTAACGGATGACTTATCATTTCTCGCCTGTTTATCTAATGGTCATACAGTTTATTCAATTCCAAGTTTTGATTGGATTTCTCCAAACAGTAATTACCCTCTGGTAAACTAACATAGCTATGGAAAATCACCATTTTTAATGGGAAAATCCACTATTTCTATGGCCATTTTCAATAGCTATGTTAGTTCATCAACCCGAGATGGATAAACCCTGATTGATTCGGAGGTGACTTGATCCGCTCCAAAATTGCCAATTCAGCAGCCAAAAGGGTTTACTGATCCGAGATTATAATTACCTATCTAGGACCGAACTCAGAGCATCCTATTATATATATATAATTTTATGTATATATATATATAGAATTATATATAATATATATAATTATATATCACATATTATATACTATTATTTAATATTATTATTTAATATTATATCATATATCCAAGTACATCCCATTGATCAGATTATATCCAAACTACATTCCATGTTTCCCCATATCCTCACGGTTTGTTGGTGTTACAACTAGGCTGACAGGATTTATGGTGGGTATACCCTCTGGTAAACTAACATAACTATGGAAAATCACCATGTTTAATGGGAGGGTCAACTATAAATGGCCATTTTCAATAGCTATGTTGAATTACCAAAGGGCATATCCACATATTCAGATGCGTTTATCAACCAACTAGCACATTGTTGGTGAAGATTGTCCCATCATGTCCCACGTTATATCTCAATTTTCTTGGTTGTATCTCCCAAGTTGTTGGTGCCAAGTATCCAATTCCCTGATCAAGAACAACTGTTCAATCCCTATGTTTTCAAGGGCAAACAGTTGAACATCCATTCTTGTCCATTAGGAACAAGGGCATCCGAAGTTGTTTTTTCTTATAGCTCCACTTTGGAGGGTAAAAAATCTATTATCAATGGCTAGACCTCCATTTTTAGTGGAACCCAATCGTTTCAACCAGTAGAGCCCAGATCCCAAGTTCGCTGCAAGGAACCCATCTCAGGTGCAGTAGAATCTCCTGAGAGATTCTAAGGTCTTAACAAAAAACTGGGGAGCCAACCAAAAAGGTGACAAATCGTGATTTATAATATGATTCAACTGTCAAACATCTGGATTTAACCAGATGGTCAACAACACTAGGGATGCAACCTAGGAACAATGGAAATGATGGAATTTGGGTTGTCACAACAACGGGGAGTCGACTGAGTCTACCAGCAAACATGCAGAAACACAAATGCAAAGATATACACTAAACATATACGGTAGCAGGGAATGACCTATAATAACCACTAATCATCAGGGAATTACTTACTCGTGCTTAGCAGGGAATGGGGGAATGACCTATAATAACCAGTAATAATCATCCCATTCCCCCATTCCCTACTAAGCACGAGTAAGATTATATGCGTTTGTATCATACCATATATGCTTATTGTATACAAATAACAATGATGATGGTTCAGAACAAATAGGACTGAGAATCTTTGACCAAAAACTCGCCATGTCTGTGGATGGCCATTGTTCATTGGTCCGGCTGCCAGATATGCAGAGCGCTTGGCTGAGCCATCTCGAAGTGAAGGGTCTTCGTCAATTGTGATCTTCATCCCATGATGAAAAATGAAACATACCCTCTGGTAAACTAAGATCAGTATGGAAAATCACAATTTTTAATGGGAAAATCAACTATAAATGGCCATTTTCAATAGCTATGTTAGTTTATCAGAGGGTACATACAATCCAGTAATCAAACATGGATTTCTGGAAAATCCTAAATGGATAGTTTTTAGCTGGGAAAATCATCCATAAATGGAGGATGTCCAATTGCATCCAATTGATGAAACCGGGAAGGTTCAACAAAAACCACCCATCTGCCGTAGTGACGCCGTAGTGTCCTGGGGCACTTTGTAGAGCCACGCATGGATGAAGGGGAAGCCAATGGGTTCATCATCCCTGAGGCGTGCCATCGGTTGAGATGAGTCGAGTCAAGTCGTTTCCCGCCGTGCAAAGGTCGGGGTTTATACGTAACCGGAAAAAAGATGGAAAAGGAACATTCTACCAGTATTTTCCTACCACTATTTTAGTAGGCTGTTACTATGTTACTTTCTGCATCTTGTTTGGGGGTCCTACATACACCACAGTACCATATTCGGGTTGGTCTGGAAATGGGCCACCTGCAATTCCCATTGATTGTGAAGATTATGAAGATTAATCATCTTCTTCCCTATATTTCCCTACATTGAAATCAGAGCTCAAGGTATACCTCCGGTGATTTAACAGTTTGCGATGGAACATGACCATGATTAGGTCAATCATCTAAGTAAATGGGCAATTTTCCTAGCTACGTGGGGCCCCCCAGTTATAAGTTGGTTTATAACCCCCATCAACGATACCACAAACCATACTTAACCTAGTTATAAACCAACTGAGCTATCTATGGGGCCACACCTTGTAGCTATGTTAGATTATCAAATCATGAGTTCCCTCGGACGCTTAGCCAAGGCGCTTCCAAAAGCTTTGCTTTGGTTTCCACGAGTGGTTGTGAACCGCTTCCCTGGGGAGCTGGGTGGGTGATACAACGATCAAACCTGAGGGGGGTTTCATACTAGATCCGCACCATGGCTCAACAATGGCCTACCACTGGACCAAAAAATGGTCGTCTTCAACGTCGACTCCGGAAAGTATTTGAGCTCCTTCTCAAACCTATCGATTTTTGCTGACCTTCAATTATATGTGTGTGGAAGTCCAGGGAATATTTGAATCATCAGTTTTTGCTGGGGATATGATCTTAAAATATCTTAAACCATGTTCATCCTTTTCCCACATCACGGCCCTTCTCCCATCTCCTCTAAGAATCATGTGCAAACCAAGCCACACATAGCGTCCGCTGTAGGTGTTGAGGCCGTAGTAGTTGTATTCGCGATTTGAGGCTGGCAAGAGACAAGGTCTGGACATAGGGTCAGACTCGGGTACCTCAACAATTAGATGGTTACCCTCTGGTAAACTAACAGTTTGCCATGGAAAATCACCATTTTTAAGGGGAAAAAAACTATAAATGGTTTATTTTCAATAGCAATGCTAAATTACCAGAGGGTAATATGAATCATTGTGAAACACAAACTATAATCTGTGATCCCATACAAAGCTTAAATTTTGACTTATCCCCAGACTCTTCTGTTGCTGGAAGTGGGACGGACAGTGCTGGAAGTGGCACCACAAGGGTAATTTTGAGACCCACGAGCTGGCCATGAATTCCAAGTTACTGGTGAGATGTTGTTTTGTTTTTGATGAAGCTATTTGCTGATCAGGGTTTTAAACCCACTCTATGTAACTTCCTCAAAAATAGATGCTAGGTGTTGCAGGAAAGGGTTTAGAGATAGCGAAGTTGGTTTACACCTAACTAACTATAGAATTCATGATGGATATATGGCTATGAGCCAAAATCCTGGTGCCTTCTGTTCACCCCAAAATAGCTGGTAAATGGATGTTCATCCCAGTAAAATGGAGAATATTAGGTTTTGACTCATCCCCATATCATGATATGCCATGATGTATCCATAGTTGTAATTCGTTGGAGTCACAAAGCAACATATCTGGGGGCCTGGCGCCAGGCACTGCTGAAAAAGTAGATCCCAAATTGATGAACCCTGCTTGAGTAATAAGTACAATCAGCAACCCCCCCGGAAGTAGGGATAATCTGCTATTGACTGACATGCTACACCAACCAATGATCAACAGCCCGGGGATCTGCAAAATCCGGGGTTGACATTACCTTTCCGACTACATTCCATCATAACAACACCCAACAAGGTAGAAACGTTGCATCCTAGGACAAATTTTAGTGCTCTATCTTTTTCGGGGTTACTATATTTCCCATATAGACCCCCCTGGTTGTTGGTGTTATATCCCCATGATAGTGTGGTAAACCCAATGATAAAACGGGTCCCATTTGGGACCCATTTGGGATGATTCCCTCCAGCTCCAGTAGTCAAACATGGCTAATAGGATAATCCCCTTTCTCTAGATGATTGTCCCATATTGTCCCAGTTACCGGAGGCTAAATCATCCGATTAATATCTTATTGATATAATTGTCCAATCAAAATCCTAATGTTTGATGGTTAAATCAACCTCAAGGTATTGCAATAGGGTTTACCACATGCTTATATGACTGGGGGAATCACTATCCATTCACCAATTAACCAACTATTTTTGGGTACCGTTTGGGTACCGTGTTGGCCCTTGACCAAACGTAAAGTAACGCCGCCTCTCAGGAGCAATTCCTTCTCCTCCTGGGTGAAGCGCGGCAAGTGCTTGCCGATGATCTCTTTCAACAACTGCGACGCGGAACCAACGCAAGGGCTACGCGTGAAAAGTGTGTCCCAAAAGATGTAGGAGATTGCACCTGGCATTTTATGGTGATTTATGTGTCATTGAAGCATCTAACATGAGAAATTCAAACAAAATTCTGAAAATGCGGGAAATGATGTGGGAAACATATCGGGAAATTGAGATAAACGACTAAACCACCTCAGATGTGGATCTAAGCATCAATAATGGATGTGGGTGTGTCTGAACATTCCCCCTTCTTCTTGGCTGTTGAACGGGCAATATGATGACTAAAGAGCGAATTTGGGCATAGGAACTATTTATATCTATTTATCCTGTCCGCAAAAGAAAAGGAGGAAACATGTGGGCCAATGATTGATTATAATCTTTATGCGGTGACAACTGCTTTACCCTGGGCTTTCGTCAACCAACCAATTATAAATGACATGGTTTTAGGGACGCCGCAAAAGCTCCGCCAAACAAGGAGTCATGCCAAGATATGCTAAATATACAGGGAAAATGAACGATGTTTGCAACTATGAACCAGTTGGAGTTGTATTGAAGAGAAAAAACATCACCCAGGTGGATTGCACAGAAAAAAAAACATAGGCCAAACAAGAGGGAGGTGATCCCAAAAAGTGGTCAGCACCAACCATAATGGGAGCTTCGAAATGCTTTAAGGAGCAAACATGGAGTCATCGGGTGGCTTTGGGCGAAGATCTACAGATTGAGTTATGCGAAAGTTGACCAAATGAATCATGATGTTCATAGCATTCAAAATGCTTAGTGAAACATCTCTACGTACACATGTGAACCCTGGATCGAGGAACCCTACTCCACTACTGCAGGGAAACCCAAGACATATTAATTACATCCAATTACCCTCTGGTGTGTTAACAGTTCGACCCTGAGAATAGCTATTTTTAGAGGAAACATCTATCTTCCAATCCCGATTGCTGCCAGGGTCATTATTTAATTTATATACCAGAGGGTACATGGCTAACCTTCCATGCCACGGTCACTGCCATCTAGATACCCAGGCCTTCCCAGGTGAGGCACAAATCCTTGATAAGTACCAAGCATTTTTTTTGTCCCAGTAGGCTCAACAAATATGAGGTAAATCTACCAAATGGCTAACAAAAAACACATGATATCTTTAGCAAATGAATTTGTTGGTTCCATATGCCACTATAATCCTGTGTACAACCGTTTTTGCGGGTTTCATACTAAATACCATCAATTTTCTTCAGCAAATCCAGACCACCGTCCCCCCGAGTTTCGCCACACCAGTGAGTTGGGATCATTATCCCAGGGCTGAACCAATCTACGAAACCACCAATGAGTTTTGGTATAGACTGGGAAAAAAATATATAGAATATGTAGTTTCTGTAGCTTGTCAAGATGATCTCGGTTTGGGATTTGCTTGGGGTACAAGCAAATCATCTTGAAAGAAGGCTCTATACACAGAACCCAGCCTCGGGATAGTCGCCCTTGTAGATAGGATCAGCGAACCAGCCTGCAACGGTGCTCAATCCAAGGAAATCATTAACATATAATGCCCATTCACAGATCACCGATATCACGGCATTTTGACCAGAACATATGTTGGGGTTAACAAACAGCCAACAATCACTTTTAGTCAGTGTATCTTTAAATTTGTTCTCATTGATTGACCATATCGATAAAAAAAAAACAGCGTCCCGGTTTTTTTTCCAAAACTGATGGTTCTTATCCGCTTATACTGGGATCCCCTGAGAAGGAGCCCGCCCCACCAATACAAGTTGGTTTCAGTTTCACAAATCCAACTACATCCATATATATAAAATTATATATCATGATACAGCATATATCCGTGACATTTGTCCGTTTAGATAACCAAATTTCAATACAACTCGGCTATCATAAATCAACTATCAATTCATATCAATGCCCATTTTTGCAAACGTCAAATCCCTATTCTCCATCATGTTTAATTGTTCTCGATTTTCCAGCATGTTCGATGATGGTGTCACCATATTCCCCGTTTTTGACTGCCAGCCCTTCCTCTGTTTCCCTTTCGCGACCCTCCACAGCCTACACCTTTGATTGCGTCCACTTGCACTGCGTCCAGATCGTGCGGGTTGTCGGGATCCTTTGGGAAGGGGAAGTCGTAGTTCAGCACCAAGCCGATCCTTGGTGAAGAATGAAGCTGCGAAGTTTTTTTTCACGGCAGGGTACTTGTTGTGGTGTAATTCAACAAAAATCGAGGATTAGAAATACAGAGTTGCAACATGTGAACCATACAAAATCTTAACCATCAAATAAGATACTCATCGAATGATTGAATATTGATTGAACATGCAACCTGATTCAATGTAAATATTTAACAAATGAATTATGGATATTTGATAGCTTGCCCCAATGGCCGAGGCAACTCGAAAAATGAAAGCCCTTTCGATCAATGGATTTGGCCAAGGGGAACATCAACATAAATCGCATTGTTTTTCCCACCGAATCCAAAGGGTGTCATTTTTGTTTTACTAAATCTGGGAGGGATTGCAAGTTTGCAAGCTTTTTTTGGCCTTGCAAAGGCTTTGACGTGCCATGATGGTGTTTAATTGATTTTACTAGACTATGAATGATGGTGTTTAATTGCTTTTACTAGACTATAAACGATGAGGACATAAAAGTTCTGCGTACTATCCCATAATTTTCCTATAGGTTCCATAATATTCCACCATATCATGCATGTTTAATTTCCCTATAGTTTATGGTTTTTACAATAAACGATCAATATCTTTACTACAACATACTACAACAATTCTTGATGGTTTTCACTATAAATACATCAGCTGCAATGACCCCACCGGCCATGAAATCAACCCAGCACAACATGCTTACCGGTTTGCTATGGTTTGCTAGGCTATCCACCTTATTCCCATGTGGAGTTGTTTTTTTTCGGCATACCCTCAAAATGACATGTGTTAGGGGAATATGATAACTTTTAGAGAAAACAACATGTTCAAAGGATCCATGGCATGTTTTAAGAGTAAAATGATGATTCACCACTGGATTCAGACTGTGTGGCCCCCTGGTTCAATGAGTTGGTTTATCAGCCCGTCTTACCATAGACACATCATGATACATCCAATATAAACCCAGTTAACGTAGTTATTAACATTCATACACCCATTCTTCGAGGGGGTCAACTCAGCCTCCAGCAACCTTGGGACCCCTAGATGATACAACTCAGTACCTTTCAACTACCCATAGTTGTGAATAAATGATACCATTCAACATGACGTTTGTGGACATCATGTTAAGGACTGTTTCTGAATAAAGAAGACATTGTTTGAAACATTTCCATCTCCAGTCGTGTTTTGGATACACAAAGATACAATTCAGCCCTCAGCTTGTCCACAATGCTACCACCAAGCCGCTTCATGCCTGGTCGGTAGAACTTGCGTCGGAACAAATCCACAGCTCGAGCGTGTGCTCGTAAGACCTTGAGCATGACGCAACTCACACAAGGACATATATCATCATATGGAGGTTCCAATTCTACAGTTTATGGTATAATTATAACATTTTACAACGGTGGTATTCATGGGGGTTACCCTCTGGTAAACTGTTACATAACTATGGAAAATCACCATGTGTAAAGGGAAAATCCACTATAAATGGTGATTTTCCATAGTTATGTCAGTTTACCAGAGGGTATAAACCAACGAATGGAAACTCTCCCTGAACTTCTTCACTGGATCCGTACCTGGATGATTCTCCACCAACACGATGTCTAGGCATCATGGGGAACCCAGACGTGATGTTCGTTCGTTTATAAGCCCCATGAATTCTATAGATATATCATATATCATGATATATCTACCATAAACCATAGTAGATGTAGTTATAATCCCTGATGTTTGTTTTTTCCGCTATACAACTGCGAAATCCGCATGGTTGGAACATAACACAGGACTATCATCAGAACACGAGAAATTGTACATTGCATTCCCGCGCCACGTTATACCAATTTTTTGGGGCATGGCATAGCCATGGAAAATGGGAATGATAAACAGGTAAATCATCTACATGATTGGATGCAATGGATGGATGAACATCCGTTTGCCAAGCTGTATTTTGGTGTGAACCAAAGGATACCAAGGTGAACTGACCCATATCCATGTGGGGAAACCGATACCTGCTGTAGGTTCTGGTGCTCAGGTATCTAATGCACAACATGAACCTGGTGAACATGTAGAATGTAGGTTGCGGCACAAGCGTGTTGGGTGCAAATATTTTCATTGGATGGTGTTTGTTTAGGATCTTTTCAAGATTGGTTTAGGGTTTATGCTGAATCTGGGTGTGAAGCTGTCTTGAAGTTACCGCTCTAGCACCGTCCTTCTTTCCTTCCTTCCTTCCTTCCCTCCCTTCTTCCTCACCACCACAAACGTGGACATAACAATAGCATTTCCCTTTGCAAGGCTGCAGGTATCAGTTTACTTTTGCATATGCATGTGGCTTAAATTCAAGACATATTTGTTTTGCATGCTGAGCAACAAGTTTGGCCTCTCTCACAGTAGGCGGCTAATCAGATCAGAACACCTCACATAAGACTATAAGAGGTTGACAATCCGTTTCTGAACCACCTCTGCCACCTCTACTCCGAATTCACACGACACCGAGACGGCAGAACTTCGTGCCACAGGATTGCAAATACTGTCCATGTGACCCGAGGATCATTCTTGACGAACAAGAGACGGAACAAAGGTTTAAATCAAACAACAGAATAGCTAAAAAGACTCCTGGAGGTACAAAAGAGAGAATCATGAGACATCCAACAAGCTTCGGTAAATGAAGTCTGGACGGGTAAGACAATGAAGCCTCTGCCAAGCGATGACCGCCTGCAATATGTCCTGAGACCTGACTCACCTTGACTCTTTTGGAATGCTTCACAACCAAGCAATGATCTTTTACATGGTGAATACAGCGGTAAACCTCGGGATTTGACTATCAAACATGTGGATTTAATATGATTTAATCAGCTCAAGTCGGGGTATATGGATGATTTACGATAGGTTTGTGTTGGTTTATCAATGTTAATTGGACTTGCGGTGGGGTCATCTACAGTTTTTCATGGGCGCAAGAATTTTATCAGCAAGAGTACCTGTGGCATGCACCTTTCCAGGCCAGAAAATGCCCTATCTATTGCACAATTTAGGGTGTATTTGGAACCAGCCTTTGAGCTTTTGTTGGGTTTAATGGGATTCATTGCTGGTTGTTTTGCTGAAAAATCGCTCTCTGGTAAACAGCTGTGGCAACGGAACATACCACATTTTCCATGATTTCGCTCTTGAAAATGGGCACAGTACTCTTCATCTGCCGCGTTGGAGTGCTGCAGACTAATCATCATGTTCACATTGCCTGTGTTTTTTTGGAGACATCTATGTAATCCAGACCTCAGCCTACCAGGTTTTGATATGCCCAAGGCACATTGTGGCCACACCTGTACTGCAAGTACTGCGACTGCTTCCCTGGGGCATGCAGGCCTGGGCAGCATCTCCATGGATCTATGGCGAGAAGTATAGGGCTGCCTACCTCTGAAAAGTAACTTTAAAGGTGGCGAGAAACCAGATGGGTATGTCTGGAAATGGTGGATCGATTTAGTGATTTAATCCTCATTGTTTTCGCTATTTTAACAGGCATCATGCTGATGAACCATGAGATTCGGGACCTTAATTTCAGGCAAACCCGAATTACAGGAACATGGTCATACATTGGACGTTCAGTCTTGGAGTGGTGGTTGATGACCATGGCTAAATTTGAAGCTAGATATGCATAGTGGTACATGGCACACCATAATTGGTGGACTAGTTGATCGGAGTTAGTCTTGATTGTCAGTTTGTGCCAGTCATGACCCATCAGTGTACGACGCACTAGCAAATGCTGACACAACATGTTCCACGGATTCACCGGATTAACTACTGACTACTGACCAATTTCGGAGAGCCTCTTATGTGGGGAGCGAGGGTTGTTATTTTGTAGGTCGGATTATTAATTATTTTGATGTACCTTCGAAAACAAACAACAAATAAATGAAAATAGCAGGTTCCCAACATCAGTGGTGACTGTTTTTTTATTGAACAACCGATTATGGTTCCTCGCTTAGGCGTGGAAATGGTCGGACCCCCTGCCATTCCCTAACCTATAAATCTGCAAGTCCATCCCATGGATAAGGATCTGGGTCTTGATCAAGATGTTTCGGCTATGGGTAATTTTGCTGCATTTTCGCTGGTTGAACCCTTTGGGTGTATTCAAAAAAAAAGGATATACAATGTTGTGCCCACAAGATAGAGAAGTTGGTTTGTATCTCCAATAATAACTAGGATTTATATACATATGTTGATAAACCTAATTTAGTTATCTAGCTGTTTTTTAGAAACCACCTTATAAATGGGCGGCCCCACACATACGCTATGGCCAAACAATGAAGAAAATGAGGTTTTGATTCACTGGACTTGGGGGTACCCCATTTTCATCTGCCATATAAACCATTGTCAGCCAAGTAATAAACCAACTGAAACCTAGCATAGATCAGCACCTTTCAACACCCTTGCTGGTTTCAATCCCAATGGTTGCGGGATGAAATCACCATATTTAGTGGCTCAAACATGTTTTAACATATTAATACAGTATCTTGAGCCACCATCTTATCATGATTTCCCATAAACATATCTAAGTTGTATTCCACTTTCTTCGCCAACAAAAAACGCCGCCAACGACCCTTTAATTCGTACCGGGGCACCTAAGGCGTAGCCCATGGTGCAGAAGGTCCAAGGTTCGTTGAAGGTCGACCACCAATTCACCTGGCGAGATCATAAGCCGGAACTCATCGATATCCCATATCCAGACCACAAAAGGGTGAGCAAAGGTCCCAACGGCAACGGCGACCTCATCTTTAAAAAAATGGGGCCTGGACAAAGCGGACCCAAATGTTGGAGCTGTCATCCCATTTGAACATCATAAAGACACCGCCCAGGCGCTGAGACATGGCACTGAGCAGGATATCAACCCAATAGCCCTGTTTGACCACGATTTTCAAGTATTCATCAAAGTTGGGTGGGGCGGCTCGATCCGTCCTTTGGTTGGGAGCTTCATTTGAGAGGTGGAGTCTCTGACTTGGACTTGGCCTTCAAGCGAAATTTCTGATATGCTTCACCGCGGCTAACCTCATTTTGGCAGCCTCAGTGGGCGGTCACTTTTCTTGTTCCAGTCCGACCCAATGGGCAACAACTCTGAAGAAACGGTCTCCGGGACCTCCCAGGTCGACCTCTTCAAACTGAGATCCCGGAGGAGCTGGTTCTGTTTGCTGGCGTGTGACGCCCGTGCCGGTGCCTCACCAGCACCGGTTTGACTGGCCCTGCGAGGAGACCGATCACGATCCCGTTCTCATTCTGGGCAGAAAAACAGCCCCATTAGGAGCGGCAACAGCGCGGGGAATACCCTTATTGTTAGGACCATCCACCCAACGTTTCGTGGGAGAAACCCAATCCACATTCAACATTTTACGTTTCCGGGGACCTGCGGGGAAGATGTTTAAACGGACATGGTCACGACGTGAGGTCAAGATCAAATTCATCCAGACTTATCCCGAGAAACTGGCTGGTTTAACTTCTCTTTTTCCAAACCCATGCTGGTTTGTTCCGACATTGTAGGAACACCATTTCCATCCCAGCCAGTTTTGTTTAACCTCAATTTCTCTATCATCCTATTGTTTGACACACCCACAGGAAGGGGACCTCCTAGATAGCCAAGTTGTTAAACCTTTGCTTGATGGTTGATATTTCTACAGTTGGATATCTTGAAACTGGCGGGGGCCGTTCTTGTAGCCGGTAAAAATCCCCATAAGAACAGATTCAAGTAATCTAAAGTCCCATCTATACATGATTTTGCTATCGAAATGCTCATTTGTATATAGATGATTTTCCGATTCATGGTTGCTGGGGATTCCCATAATGGATAATGATAGTCCCCAACATATTGGGTCGTATAACTCCTAACTAATCATCAACCAATACATCAATCAACCATCATTCATCAAAATACCTCCCGATACCTATGATAGTTCGAACCTCAAAAAAAGAAAACACAAAATGCTGGTTTCATCCCATAAACAGAATTCAACACGATCATTCACCAATCATATCGACAATTTTGATGATCAAAATCCAGTCATGAAATGAAGAATGATATAGAATTATATTACAAAACTAATATAGTCATGTTAAAGTGTTATAGTCATTTTACGTCATGTTGGTTCATTATGAGTGAATCGCCCCATGAATTTTGATGATTTGGATGGTCCTTGTTGTTTGAACACGACTCATGTGATCCCATGGTGGCGATACCTCTGGGAAGGTGGCTAAAAGAAACTCGGCGTAGCGAAGGAAGTAGTCCACCACTTCCTGGGGTTCGAGCAGTTTCCATAGGTCAAAGTGGTGATTTAACCAGAGGAAATCGTGATTTTACCAAACCTGATTTCACCATATTTCACCAATAAAAATGGGTTCCAACCAGCAAAAAAAGCTGCAACCAGTGAACATGAACAACTAAATGATCTTTAGCAGGAAAAAAGGGTGATTTAAAACAAGTTTTAGAGGTGGGTGAAGATTCCCTCAGAAAGACAGTGGGGAATTTGACACATAATACATATATGCACATATTATGGAGATGCGACAGATATCCATTTCATTCCATTCCATGTCATTCCATTTCATTCCATTCCATTTCATTCCATTTCATTTCATTCCATTTCATTCCATTTCATTCCACTTCATTCCATTTCATTCCATTTCATTCCATTTCATTCCATTTCATTCCACTTCATTCCATTTCATTCCATTTCATTCCACTTCATTCCATTTCATTCCATTTCATTCCATTGCATACATAGATAGATCGTATCAGCAGAACATGATTGTTGGTTGAAGCTCTCTTTCCCACAACCTGGACTAGACATCTCTCGAGGCCCGCTGTGAAAGTCAGAGAGCTTACCAGGGGTGTCCATAAATGGGGGGACCCCTTTGCATCATCCGATTTTGTTTTGGATTTTCCATTATGAACCGTACATTTCTTATGAAAAGCCAGGTGAGAGGCACAACATCTGCACCAGGCCCATTGATGCAACGTGATGGCACATTTACTGCCCCTGAAAAAACAGATTCTCGGTGTACTGAAAGCGCACCAAATATGTGGCCACATGATTTCCAAATTGATATAAATTAGTAGAATCATATGTACTATGGTCAAAACGTGGTATATGGTCTATTTTCATGTATCCCATATTGGAATTATCAATGTATTGATGACCATCGCCCGATATGGGAAAACAATCCATTTTGACCATGGCACATATAAATACATCATAAAGATCACGTAAATACATCATAAATACATCATATACCTGCATGACTACACCATTTTGTATAGGATACGTTTCACCAGCCAATCCAAGGCGTCCTCATCCAACCAATCCAACTCGACCGGCAAATCCCAGTGGAACATCGTCACAATCGGCGTGATACCTGTCCGCCGGAGAGACTGGCGATCTAAAAAACCTGGGAGGATCACACCCTGGGGATTTTTCACGAGATAGTCTTGCGGAGATACCCTCTGGTAAACGTTTACATAACTATGGAAAATCACCATGCTATTAATGGGAAAATCAGCTATTTCTATGGCCATTTTCAATAGCTATGTTTTACCAGAGGGTAGTCTTGCGGAGATATTGTGAGAATCATATACTTGGGGGGGTCATCCCACCTAGTATACATCGGTATCGTGACCATTTCTTGAACCAATTTTTGATATTTGAGAGCAGAGATAAGCCACTCGAGGACTTCAGCAGAACCAGAGCAGAAAAACGATCTGTGGGATCACCAAGCAACTGGGTCCAAGAACTTCTGGATTTATGCTGGACAATGGGTAACTTTGGAGAATTATATACATGAACTTATTACCTGGGAAAAACTCTGTGGAATTCTGTAGAAATGTCTTGATTACCAAATGGATAAACACTCAAAATAAGGAGATAACTGGGCACATGGGTATGGACCCAGTTGCAATATGTTGCAGTCATATCTGGGTTGCTGAGTAGCTATTATCCACTTACGCTATTATATGTATCTAGGATGCACACCCAAGACCCCCTGCAGTGATGGACGCAGTCCCACTCGCAGAGATTTGTGCAGTTAAAAACCCACAAAGTTCATCCTCATCTCTCCTTAAGGTTTTTTTCCAATCTTGGACCCCGCAACCTCTTACAACATGACTTACTGGTGCTTAGTAGGGAATGGGGGAATGACCTATAACCATTAAGTTTATCATCCCAGCAACCCCCATTCCCTACGTTCAGCACCAGTAAGATGAGGCTCAAAATGGCCAAAAATACCAGTTCCACGGGGCGAAAGAAGCCAGTGGAGCAAAGCCCATCAGTCTATGGAACCGATTCAAGAAAATATGGGTTTCCAATCGTGGCGCATCATCAAACGACCTAATGGTACATATAATGTGTATATATATATACATATATATATATGGGTACGTATATCGTAATTGACATTGTAAATAAAGCACTTCAAAAAAATAAAGAATCCCATTATAGTAATATTAATGATGCTATAATTACCTGAACATGTTCTATCTTTTTCGAGGTTGCTATAACGTGAGGAAGAGTAAAACTACTGATGCCTGGGGTTGTCCAAATCTCATCTATGTTGGTTGCCATTGTCCGCCAGCGCCCAGCCCGGTCGCGAAAGGGGCCTCTCTCTGCAAGAATGCGTAAGACATTCCTTGGACGGATGGGAACACTCGGGGAATGAAGAATTGATGGGAGGAATTGACTGGAAGTTTCCCAAGTTTAGCATATGGGCAGCTGAAGGTTTTTTTACTGAGAGGATGAAAAAGATCGGAATTTTGGGATATGGCATTCCATGGTAGAGAATCGCATTTGCAGCATTATCAGTACAGTATGTTTTTTGTGTGTATGGACCAAACCTTGAAAACCCAATAATGATCCATAATGGACATGTTGAAGAGTGGATCATAATTTTGGTCCCTACAAACTTGGCTTAGGCAGCTTGCCTGACTTGGAATGTGTTTTTTCTTTGACCATCTATCTACATATATATGTATGTATATATATACACTGTACATATATATATATATATACTGTACATATATATATATATACTGTACATATATATATATATACACATGTATATACATACATATATATATATATATGATACTATTATATACTGTACATATCTGTACATATACATATACATATATATGTATATATATATATACATATGTCATGATGTCTGGTTGGGGTTTGTCCAGACATGGGCTTCTCCTGAAATCCAATCGTTGATTTGAAAATATTTGAAGTGCCTATTTTTGGGTAAGTATATATCCAATTCTCAGACAGTGACACACCTGTTGGCAGAAATTGCAAAGGCCAAGGCACTTGTAGAACTGTACACCTTTCCTAAGTGCAGGCAGAAACGTCTCATGGCAATTTTCTCATCCTCCAAGGACATCCTTTAGTCCAATGTGGGAGACTGACCATGGGTTTCCAACATTGAAATAAAAGAACATAATTCTGGCTGCAAAAACTTGCAGGTGGTTCCATCATGTTGCAGCCTATCTTGCAAATATTTCTGACTTATGGATGATCATCCACCGAATTTCATCCTTTGAATCTTGTCCACCTGCCAACCATAGTGACACGTGAAAAAATGCATTCCGGATTCATGTAATCCACTGCTGATATAATGTGATATTCTCCAAAACATCAATCACTCGAAGTGGGATAGACCCCATACCAGCAAGGGTTGACTATCCCAGTTTGCGACTGCGCGCAATGCGCCCTGGAAACGAGGACTGTTCAAGCCACTAACGTAATGCAAACAAGAGCTACTTCTCCCAAATGGTTTCAGCAACCCACCCAAAAAGACAAAGGAAACCAGGGTTTATGCAGGTGGATCTGTCCGTTTCAAAATGTCTTTTAAAGAAACTTTCTTTGTTGTGGGGGATAGGGGTATGCAGCAAAGTACTGTGTTGATTCATACAGAAGAATATCCAGCTGTCAAGAAAAACCTATTCCCAAATGGATTCCAACAACCAACCAAACATCCCCCAAGGCCGACTTTGATATGGTTTAGTATCAGGTTTCCATGGATTTAAGGCATGGGAATTTCTGTAAAGTGTGCATACCCCAAACAGTATATACAATTTTGATAGGGAAAAGGATCATCAGCGGATGGAATGGGGTACCCTATTTTCAGACATATATGCATTACACCATTTATACAAATAGTTAGAGAAATGCCCATTTTTGATGCTTATGTTCCATACAAACCCAGTGACCAACCATAAATCCATGATGCTGCCGAGGCTCTCGTTCATGTACATGTTTCCATCTTCATCCAGCGGGAAGACGCGCGTCCAAGAGATGGAAAACCTGCCCATGCTTAGCACAGCTTAGCCGCTAGCCCATACCCGCGCCTATTCCGCATGAAAACGACAAACCCATGAAACCCAGAACTGCTGGTGAAATACCCCCTTTGTATCCCATAGATTCCCATAGTATAACCCATCATGGTTGGTCTGACACTGCATTTCAATTGACGTTCGAAACAATCTGCAGGAGACCTCTCTTCTTTACTGGGAAAAAATCCCCGGTTTGCTGTAGATATCTGTATTCAATGTTCCCTATAAATCAACCTAGTGCCCATGTGTGTTTTGGCTCCAAACTCATACGATCCAGATCGACTCAGCAGGCCTATAGGTGTTGAAGCCATACTCAGAGATCCGGGCCAAATCCTCTTCGTAGCGGTGATAGTAGTCGCATGCATCATCGCCACTGCTGCCCTGGACGCTATGTTTTGAGAAAGTATGGTTGACAGGAAAGGACTTTTCTGGGGGAATTTCATGTTTCCTGTATCCTAACATGCTAATGTAATATCTTCAGTGTCTGATACCTTTCAAATTGCCTTCAATCAGTTGGTAGATCATCTATGGTGGGACATGCCAACACCAAAGGGACCATCTGTTTTACCAACAAAATCCAAGTTAGTTCATTATTTTTCCTGATTTCAGATGACCGTCTTGGTCTATTCCCCCTTTTCAGAGAACTCACTTGATCCTCCAACTGCTCAAGAGGACTTGAAGCTGATCAGGAAAAAATAACAAACTTCGCCAGGCACTTTGTGGATTCCTTCGAAAGAAACCATGAGGGAAACAAGCGGTGCTGTTTGTTTCTTTTACCAACTAAAGATAGGTTTGTTGTTTTCTATACAATTTCCTTTCAGCCACATTTTAGAAGAATTCACCAGTTCATGTGAAATGTGCTTTTTCCAGAAACTCCCAGTGCCGAGTTACGCATATTACTTCATATTACGGTAGTTTGTTTGTATGTCTCCACAACATTAAAAACAAGCAAGTGCACTGCATCTTCCTTGAGCGTCAAATATCTGCAAATGTCATTAGATTGGGTTAAGGGGAAAATTACAGGAAACCCCTATATTTCATAGGAAAATCCATGGTTTCCGGTTAAAATTTTCCCTTAACCCAATCCAATGAAAATGTCTATCAACATTCCATTCTGGTGTTTGTCTGACTAGTAGGAGGGTACCCGGAATCGCCTGTGGATCATAATCCTCTTCCCCCATTGAATAGGGGTTTCCATAAATGGGGCATCCCCCAATAGCTGGATCGTTTATATTTGCTGACAAATCCCATCTATAAGTGGATGATTTGGGGGTACCCATATAACTTATAGGAAACCTCCATTTTTTCCCATTAAAAAAATAGGAAGTGCTGAACCAAACCCAGCTGTTTTCCCCAGCCACCACGCCTTGAAGGCCCGACCGTCGTGGGTGAACTTATCCCAAATGGATGGTTTTCGGCCATCTTCGTCCCAAGCACCTTCCACCTGCGCCGTGATAACCCCAGGGACCAGGGCGTGGTAAACATAACTTGGGGTTTATGGTGGATACAGTGGAAACATCGAACTAGCTAAAATAGTTAATCTAGTTGATTTGTGATGGCAAAGTTGGTGCAAATAAGTATAATAGGCTTTAGGTAAATTCAATTAAATTCATACATTCTATGGCTTCTGGCAAATACATCGAATCAAACATGGCAATTAACAAAATCCCATGAACGGATGGTTTTTTGGGAAATCAACGAACTAAATGGTGGATTGTCCGTTGCCAAACCATGGGGAAACCATGACAAGTTGACCCACAACTGGTACATGGCTACGTGAGAAATTCGCCAAGCTTTTCCGCCTCTTCAATATATAGCTATGGAAAATCATCAGTTTTAATAGCTGAATGATCTATACATGGTCCATTTTCCATAGCTACGTTGAAATACCAGAGGGCAAATAGTTGTTCCTGAATTGGAATTGGGTTTTGTTTATTTGAGTTGATTGGCCACAAGCTTGCCGGTTCCAATATGTTCTAATGCTTGCGACAAAATCCAAGTTATCCGAAGGGTGTAAAGCCGGCCTGAATAATCCTCTGACAGTAGCACCTATAATGACATGTTGAAAAAAAAACACCGGTTTTGTTACAGTGTTACCTCCTCCAATGCCCAACCAGTGATTACTAATGGATGCCCAGCCCACAGTATGCGTTTCAAGAAGAATCTGTCAGTTTCTCGAACCGATGTGCCCCAAAAGATGTTAGCCCCCAACAATTGATGGTCCAAGAAATCCATAAAACCATGCAAATCCCAAGGACTCAAACGTTGACTCACACGGCTAGAGGTCGAAATGCTCCTACCTTGCTGTTCACATCAGAAAGCAGTCAAAACAGATAACTTCAAGCGTGCAGCCCCTCAAAAGGACATGTCATAGAATGGTTTCGACCCATCCGCACAAATTATCTACGAGCTCACTTGAATCTTCTTATAAACACAACTTTAGGTACTTATATCATCTTATATCAATTTATAATCCAGAACTGTTTTGCTTTACCATATGTCAATATATATATATATATATGGATACCATTGGATACCCCAGTCCCAGATCGGTGCTTGTCCCACCTGATACGCCGAGGTGGCGCATCCCCACATAAAGGCTGGATCACCTCAGTTCCGTCACAGTCATCCCCAAATCCCCGAAGATATTCGTGTCTAGCGGAGATTTAACCATGAAACATACTGTATTTAAGCGTCAAACATGGGGATTTCACCCTCAAAAATGGATATTGATGGTGTGTCATGGGAGGTTAACATGATTTCACCATCGAAAATGCTGGTTTTAACATGGTTGAATCTTCCTGACATGGAGATATGTAGCCAATATATGCCAGTATGTTATGAAATACCCCCGATTTCGGGGAACCCAGTTCATGACTATAGATCCAGTACTACACGATAAGGTTTCTATAGTGGCATCCCAGAGCTCAAGACCAAGTGGGGATGTGATGATGTGACCGGCCAAAAAAGGGGAATCATCACCGGGAAAAAACAGGAATTCAAGCAACAACCCCCTATTGATTTAGTTGATCCGATAGAAAACGTGGAGGCAGAACTCACCCAAGTGATTCAAACAACATAAATTTCACAAACAAAACAATCGGGGCCTGACTAGGAAAAAATATGGCAAGAGCACAAGTAAGTTTAAAACATCTTTCAATTGCGATGGTCCTACTTGAAGGAAAGGCGATCATACATGATCATACTCAAGTCTGCTGTTTGCAGTTACGAAGCCCCTTAGATGCTTATAGTGGTTGATTACTTCACTGACCTTACCCTCTCCTGCGGAACGTAAGTGAAGGAGGTAGGGGAGGAGCGTCATTGGTTAATATATTCCCACTTGTTCGATGATTACCCTCTGGTTATTCAACATAGCCATGGAAAATGAATGGGATCCAATTTCTTCGAGGGAGTTCGCTGAGTATCCTGCAGGACTCAGGGTGGGTCCATGGTGACTTGGGAGATTTTTGTGGGATATATATATATATATATTTATATAGTGGTATAGCCATCAATAACAGGAGGATTATGGATCATTGAGATCTAAAATCAACCTTAAGATTGTATTGTTGATGGTTATATCACAACTATAATCCCATTAATCACTATTGATGGTTGATACTTGGGAATACAATGGGGATATTAATGGGAATACCCCCCAGTGTCCTCAAACATGCCAGGTCGCTGGAAAACCCCCGAAGGAAATAAGCATCTATAGATGGGAAAGTCATCGAACTATTGCTGGGGGATTTTTCAGCAAGTCCAGTTTGATTACCAGAGGGTATCCCCATAATATCTGATTATATCCCATTGAATCACCATCTTTGTTGTTCAAATCTCCGATTTTGTTGGATTTTCACGTGCAATACTGGCCACCTTTTTGATCATGAACTTGCATGTAACTCCGCGGCACGGTTGCGAGCTTGCAGTTCCGAGGATCAATGTAGTCGATAAAAGAATCCTTCAATGCATCGATGGCCAACTCTGGTAGCGAATGCTGCTGAAACCGAACCTCTAATGTCGTTGAAGCGTGCCCTGCGATACTTGGGTATATGACAACCAGCGGCCAATATTCCAATGTGAAAGTAATCTCTGGCGTCATGGGCGCAGTCGGCGGTATCGCCAGCGCAGACGGTCAATTTCCCGGGACCGCGACCGCGATCTCAGCTTCCGTGCTTCACAGTGCCTGTCTAGCGCCTGGCGAAGGCCGCTCTAATGGCGTCCTCGAACACAGACCACAACGTCGTATGTTCTTCACCGCGCCCGGAAGTGGTTAATCAGGTAAGGAAAAACCTCCATTTAGTTCGGGGATTTTCCATGGCTATGTTAAACAACCAGAGGGTCACCAGTCCTGATCCCCAGTCAAGGCAGTAGAACTTAAGAAAACAGTTTAGGCCTGTGTCTGAAGAATGTATCGGGATAAGCCAAAACGAAGAAAACCAACAAAACCGTTGATTTTGAGAAACATCAAAAACGCAAAAACGTATTAAAACCGTTGATTTTACAAAACACTAAAAACGCAAAAACGTACAAAAACCATTGTTTTTAAGAAACATCAAAAACAACAAAACCTATAAAAACTAATGTTTCTGCAAAATTGCTGAAACCAGAAAACAATGGAATTTTGAGGGGGGAGAAATGCCCAGTGAAGTAAAATTATACGAGCAACATGGAAGCACGCAACTCAATTCTTTTTTCCATCTGGATGTAGCCATGAATCATGGCTGCTCAGGCCACTGCTCAGGCCCAGGCGTTGTTGATTGCATTGGGTCGGTGACGGCCGATACATTTTTCATCAAGTCATGAAGTTATCAAGTGACGACTGTTGACATTCTCACTGTGAATTCACTCCGGCCATCAAGATATCTTAAGATATCTTTGGATCGAATTTCGAATTTTGCATTCCAGCTCAATTACCTCTTGGGCTTCACAAAACCATCTATTTTCAGCTGCTTGGAATTGCGCGTGTGCGCAGACTCATCATCGGCAGCCCGCTTGGTCGGCGCCTTGCACAGCAGGTCAAGTGGCGTGGCCTTGCAAGCTGACCGCAGCCCAACCCATGTTGGGGCTGTTTCATCATTAGAGGAACCCCGGCGCAGGCGCAGTGGCGATCTTTGGATCTTCTCAGTCTCTTTCTGGTCTTTCATCTTGCAACCTGAACGAAGTTTTGAGCGCCAAAAAAAGGTTGGGAGCGTCTTTCTCACTCTGCTTCTACTAACTAGAACATTTGATATCTGGCATCAGAAATCAGATGATCAGATGATCAGAATCAAACGCTGAAAAAAGTCAGTTCAGTAACATGCCGGGACCAAGAAACTTGCCATCAGGACGGCAATGAGCGATCCCACAACAGGAATTGAAATTGTGTTGCCAGACATCTTGTTCAACTCAATATCCTGAGAAATGAAATCAACTGGCACGGACAAATGATTTACCACCAGGACCCTAGCATGGCCAAGCAGCTCAACAAAGCGGCTTCTTAGTTTCTCAGTCTTAGACTTCAGTCACTTCAGTCACTTTAGTCTTGTATTTCTGCGCAGTCATGTAAAATAGGAAGTACATTGGAGGAGTCATTGGAGGATTGATTAGATCTCAGCAGCAACAATTGTGACACTGTGACACTTACAGAGAGCAGAAATATCCAAACAAATGAGCTGAAGCTGAAGACACAATACGACGAGACGATACAGAACTTACGGAACTGCTACGCCAAGGGTCCGGCACAACCCAAGGGCCGTCGTCAGAGTGGCCCGATGTCTTGATGCTCTTTGGGTAGCCTTGTCCACGTAAAAGTTCCCGCCCTGTAATGATGCCTGAATCAAGTCCGATAAGATATTTGATTTGATGATAATGATTTGATAATTTGATAATCTGCTGATAAGCTGATATGTGTTGTTGTCAAATACGGTCACAATCACCGATCCTGATTGGGTTTACAGCTCCAGCTGTTGACGTTTTAGCAGCAACCATCCATGGAGTGAAATTCAAAAAAACGGAAGCGCCGAGAGTCGTCCCTTCCTCGTGTGCCAAAGCCGATGGGCACGCAGCAAGCATGGCAGTCTCTCCTTGTTGTCCTCACCTTTCCAGCAGCCAAAGGTGATATTGTTCGTGAGATCCCAGATGAAGCCATGGTCCAACTCTTCTGCACGCTTACCGGATTGCTGCTTCATCCTTAAACTGAGCGTCCCACAAGTGTGAGACTAACACTCGACTCAACGGACTCAACGTTTCTGACCATGACCATGACTCCTAACGCTGGCTATGCAACATTCACGGGGGTGTGCAGTTCACAACCAGCGATTGTGTCTGACAGTCTGCCTGCCATGACATGACAGGACATTCTGTTGAATTTGAAAGTACAGTACAATTAATTGCAGTAGTAATACAGTATCAGATCATATGCTCACTCAAACATCCAAATCCATATGAACTTGACAAGGTTCGCCCACAGGTGCAAATACAAAATGTCTTGCTCTCGAGCTGGTAAAGTCTTGCTCCAATCATTGGCAAAAGCATCGAAAAGCGATGGCCCAGACGGAACCTCCAAGCTGCAAGCCGATGGTTGGGTTGAGAATCACCTTGCCTAGCTGAGCCTAATTTGAACTGGGCCGTGGGCTATTTGGGCTGCACTGCTGCATTGTCACTCTGTGAGGGCACTTGGCGCTGAAGAAGTATTGAAAGAATGAATGACCGAATGACCAGTGATAACTGAAAAAATGAAACACCATTTCATTTGACCATCTTTGATTTTGAACTTCGCCCACTGCAATTGTAACAGCATCAATACATGGCGCAATCAACCAATGAATCTCCACAACAAAAGAGGTTCGAGATTCCAAAGGGCTTGAGGTTAAGGGGCAACAAACCAAAAAGCCGGCCAAAACAACCACACTACGCCTTCACACCAAGTTTTTCGCTCAGCTGCTTCCTGGCAGCCTGATGCTTTTCCCAACATTTAGGCCATGATGTACCCGTCCTCAAAGATGTTTTGACCTCATCCTCTGTTGCCTGTTTGTTTCGTAGCTTGTTCAATGCATCTTGGACGTGGGGATCAATTTCCTCTAGCATCAAGCTTCCAAATCTCGGCTTGTGGGCAGTACACTCAGCTGAAATCTCCTGCGGCAAAATCAGAATGAAATGAAAGCAGATCAAGACTCGAGGTCATGATGCACAAGCATGTGATTGAGACTGCGAGCAATTTATTTCTGCAGTAGGCAGCAGGCAGGATTAGGCTGGTGACAAGCAAATCAATTCATACATAACGTAACACTGACACTGCAGGCCTCCAACCACTGCACCCATTGCTCTGGTGGATCTAAAACGTCGCATTGCCGCACGTCAATTCCCAAAACATACAAGCGGCAACGGCTTTGAGGAATGCCGAAGGATGAGGAGTTGATGAAGTAGGCGAATGCCAAGTATCCGGCACTGCGAAGCTGTTTGGTGACCACCTCTGCCGTTTCCTTGCGGGCGACATTCTCCAGGCAGACCAGCGCCTTAAGAAATTAAACCGGCACAACTGTGGGAAAAACAAAGCTGGGCTGGGGACGAACCCAAACCAAACCTCTCAAAGGAACAGGAACGGAACAAGTGACAAACAGGCAGCAAAATCAGAATTTAGTTCTAAAGCCTCGAGCGATTGATTGCCATTGCTTAGGCTCAGACGGGCCGTTTCTCTTTGATGTATTTCAAGGATTTGTCCAAAGTTTTTGAACTTTGCCCAGACCTGAGTAAGAGGAAAGCCAAGCAATGGCACGATAGCACTGCACTCAAGAATTGAATCATAGAGTTCTATGCGGCGACACAAAGTCAGACTATATATTACTATATTAAAGTATATTATAGACTTCTGAATGCACCCCTGCAATAGAGCGACTGTTCGGTGATGTTCAAGTCCAACTTCTTTCTCGACACATTTAAGGTGGAAAGGTCCTGCCAATGGAGCATTTTGATCATTCATCATCATCTTCAGAATCGGAATCATCAGAATCAGAATCAGAATAATCATCATCATGAATCATCATGAATCATCATCATCATCATCATCATCATCATTGATGCTGCAAAACTGAATTTCAATATGTCCGTCCTGACATTCGAAGCCACCTGTATACAGGTGTAGTCCGGCTGGCAAGATTGCCTTCTGGCCTGTCTTCCAGTCCGTCCCTGTTTTGCTGTTCCGAGCCTCAATCAAATCAGTCAGAATTGTAACCAGTATCATTGGCGCCATAGGTCAGACTTGTTAAGAATCAGAATACCTGCTGGCAATATGTAATCAATAATTTGATTTACAAAATACATAGCAATGCCACATCCAGGAGACCAGTCAGGAGTCAGGAGTTGACAAGTTCCACAAATAGACAGCCCAGGAACCAGCATGTCGTCGTAGATTATTCCTGGTGAAAGGTTGGCTTCCAACATTCTCTTCTGCCAAAGCCCTTGTGGGCCTGGAGCTTCTGAAGAAAATAAATGTTGGCAGCGAACCCCGCCACCACCATTGTCCTGCCACCCAAAATCAAAAGAAAATCATCGAATCAAATCGAATCAAACCGTGGTTAGGGATTGGACTTGGACTGGACTGTCCAGCTGCGTGCCGAATGCCTGTGATTTTTGCCGACAATGAGTTGGATAACAGAAATGTTCTCCTCAACGGCTCTTGTCAGCATTTGCAAGGCCCAGAATGGCGCATCCAGCCCACTGCAGTCAGAACCATACCGAAGCTCTTTCCAGGAAACAGGAGCGAAGCGATCTCCCAAAACTTTGAGAGCCGCTTCCACCCAGTGACCACAGCAATAGTCGGCTGAGGGTGGACGCGTCTCCTGGAACAGAAATTTGACAACACCGAAACTACTCATATAATATAAGACACAATTACACAATTCAATAATATATGATAGGACTATAGGACTGATAGGATATGATAATCATATAATATGATTGATTGTGATCGTAGATCTGGCCTCAGCCTGATCTAGTCGGTCCAGCATTTGCGCATTTTTTTGTGACTAAGTGACTAGAGGAAAAATCTGACTCCTGCAGGCACCATACTTTCAAGTTTTCAAGATACTATTGGCTACACCGCTGCTTGCATTAGGATTAGATTTGGCCAGTCGAAAGCAGTCCTCAGCAGCTGGAAGATGCCCCAGCGGCCCCAGCGCACTAGTGGAATCCTGAGTGGGCAATGGCTTACTGCTTGTTATACAGTTGTACGATATCGGTATGAGTATGAGTACCTTCGCAAAGAAGAGGAGAAGAGATGTGAAGATCGAGAGTTCAGAGTCCAGAAACCAGATGGCTAGATTATCAGCTGGCTGGCTAGGTATAAGTAGTACTTCGGACAGTCAGCTCAATTTCCCAGAATGTAAATGCATTTACCGTACCCGCAGGAAAAGGTAAACCGTTACTGTAAACTCAACTCCTCCAAATTCCAAATGTGCTTGCATATTGCATGTGTAAGAACAGAAACGGCAAAACACTGTCCTTCCTTCCTGGCTGTGCCACGGCCGAGCAATACTAAAAGGTAAACCACCTGCCGCCTGCCAAACCTCTATCACCTCACGCAAAACAATTTCACCAGACCAAGCCCACAAAACCAAGTGCAGCTGCAGCTTCTGGCTCCACATCCATGGAGTTCATCACAGGAACAGGAGAAGAAACTTGCAAAGGAGGAGCCGCACTTGCTGCCTAAAAGTCAGGGTCCGGGCCGAAGAGTCTTCATCATCGAACCGGCATGCGCAAGTCATCTTCGACCATCGTTGCGTTACTGTTCACTGTTCACCGAATAAAAGAACACCAACAGACCAACAGTCAATCAATCAGTCAATAAACGCAGCAGAATGCTGCACTGAATGCTGCTTTGCAATAAATGCACTCACAAAAGAATTATAAATTATAAAGTTTGATTCAATGAAGTTTGCATTTTGCAGTAGATCTTGGAAGGCTGGGCCGGGCTAGGATTGAAATTGCACTTTGGTCGCTATGGCTATGGCTATTGCTTTCACGTCTGAAATGTGAAGAATATAGTGAGGGGGACCAAGTGACCCACCTCCTCAATTGGCGGCAAGAGGTCGAGTCCAATAGCACGGGAAACGCCATTGTCTGCAGCAGCTGCACTCTGCAAATCAGCCTCCGGAAAAGATTGGGCAACGGACTGCAACAAGTGCACTAGTGCAGCTGAAGCAGCTAGCATGCACCTCGTCTTCATACACTGGTGGCACAGGCTCTGGCGATGCAACCGCACCCTGTCACAATACCAAATACTGGAACAACTGTGCCAGCGCCAGCGCAATTGAAATTAAAGTTGAACTGTTGAACTGTTGAACTACTGTTACCGAAAGAACCCCTCTGCTTTGTGATGACTGATGACATGCAGAGCGAATGGAATCTGAAATACAGAATTGACAATTGCACTGTAATTGCACAAAGATGAAGCCGGCTGCAGCCACACTTTTTTTCTGCTATGCCACTGTGTTGGGATACGGGATACTAGACTCTCACAAACGTCTGCGACGGAAGCACTGGCCGCACTGAGGGCACCTGCCAATTGCCTCGCAGCCTTTGCAGTAGTACTGCTCCAACGATCCCCCAACAACAGGGCCACCACCGAGAACACATGAGTCACCGTCTGAATCAGAATCACAACCCCCACCGCTGGTCTGGCTGCCACCACTCGGATTGGTCGGGCTATCGTTGGGCGGACCAGCAGCTTCATCGCCCGGGCCGTGGTCTCCTGCATACCCGTCTGAGGAGTCGCCTTCATGCCCTGCTGGCACTGCAGGTCCAAGTTGAGAGGGAGGAATCCCCAGCTCTTCTCTCACATACTGCATGAACTCGTCATTGAAAATTGTTTGGCCAGGTGAGTCAGGCGACAGTGGCGGTGATGGCGATGGCAACACTTCAGTTTCGCTTTCTCCGCCTTCCTCCTGCCAAGACTCCCAAGCCCCTGCAGCGTCGTGTTGATCACCAGGCGCATTCCAAGCCTCCTCTTGCTCCTCATTCACCATGTTCTCATCATCAGCAGTGGTGGTGCTCGATGTGTTCTTGTCATTGTCATCAGAGCTGCCACTGCTGCTACTATCTTCTTTGTCACCACCATCACTATCACCAGGATCAGGGGAATGATCGGGTGTGTAGCTTCGGGCGAAATTCGCATTCATGGCTCACAGCACTCTGCTAATTTGTACAAGATTAGCCAGATTCAGACAAACATAAAACAGTATTTTTAAAATATACAGGTACATTGCATTTAAATATACATTGTTACATTACAATATATCATATATCACTACTATCATATCATATCCGTCCATATCTTACTGTTAATGTCACTGTTACTGGTATTACGGTATTGCTACATAATACTATGGACCGATCATTCATCATTCATCTAGTTGTGTCGTCTACCGTCTACTGACTGCTTCTAGCCTCTAGCTTGCGGGTCAAATGTCCTGCCAATCTGCCAAATTAGATTCTGACCGTGTGCCATATCTGATGTTTTCTGATTCTGATTCTGAGCCTGAGCATACTTTGAGCCATATGTTCTTAAACTTGGAGTCCTTGGAGTCGAATGACTGAAACTGCAAACTTGAAATTCTTGAAACTTGAAACATGAAACCATTCCAAATTCCAAGTTGAAGTCTGGATGAACTGGCAAGCCCGCATACTGCCGGTCAACTGCACCAATCTCCGGAATTCAGATTTTGTGGTGAGCAGTGATAAGTAAGCCGGTGCCTCGTCAGCACGCTCAGAAGCAGCGCCAGTGGCATTGCTTGATTCCTCCCGTTCAAGAGGTTAGCAAATCAAATCAAATCAGAAATGAAGCTAGCTAGGCCAGTTCAGACTCAGACTCAGAGACATCATCAAAGAGAGAAAAGACCGGATAACCGACCCAACCTGACCTGATCTATACTGTATACCGTATACCGTATACCCTATACCTATAGCCTATACCGTATATATTATATAATTTATACCTTATATACCGATAAGGTTGCCGATACCTGATCTGGACCTGACTGACTGCTAAAGTCTAAGTAGCTAGTGCCAGTGTGGTTTCCTCCTTGTCTAGCCTCTTGGCTGCCTGCACGTCTGCCCCCACCTTGCACGGCACTGCTGTGATGCTACTTTGACTTTGACACTTTGTTTGACTTTGACTTGACTTCTTCTGTCTTAGTCTTATTCTTTTTCTACGACTACTGCTGCCCCTTTCTGATACTGCTTCATATTGAAGTGATGGAGGGCACGGTAAGACGGTGAAGTGATATGCACTGCTATGTCGTCAGGAAAACAAGCCTGCAAACAGCACTTGCACTTGGGACCTTCCAATTTGGTGGTTTGGGGCCGTCACGATACAGCAGCAGCGTCCAGTCGGCCAAAAAAAACTGCCAGTCCGTCCTGAATCATCTCTTCATCTGCATTGCCGGTGTTCTGCATTGTCACAGTCGCATTGCATTGCTCCTGATCGAAAAACGCAACCACACAGCAGAAAAAAATGACATAGCGATAGGCGATAGGCGATAGAGCCTAGAGCGGGATAAGCAAATCACAACAGCGGCTACAGCTGCGATGGTGGCTGAGTCACTCAGAGCAGCACCTGCTTGTGGCTGCTTCGAAATGGTTCTTCTGTTGCCTTCAAGTAGATTCGAAGTTCAAGACTTCAAGATGAAAACGGACTCAAATTACCACAGGTCCCTTGCAGTTTGAAGTGAAACATGCAAGGCTGACTTTGGCACTAGCAACGACGAAAGCGCAAGCACTGGGACTGGACCCTTGCCCACGACTGTGCTCCTTTGATGCCACTCTCACAAGTCTGAGTCTGTGTGACACATGCCACATTTTTTGCCCATGACTCATGACTCCCATGACTCATGACTTTGCAACTACTCTGTCTCCTCCATTCCATCGGTGAGACCAACTGCCTGCCACAATCAAAAAAGCAAAATCAAAAGTCAAATCAAATCCAATTAAAGTTGACTGACTGACTGATTGTGGAAGTCCAGGGCTAGAAAGATAATCCGACGATTGGACTGACCAGTGGATCTGATAATCTGATCGAATCTGATCTATCTTGCCTTCTATTTATTCTGACACTTAGTAATTAGTAATTAGTAATATAATACTGTAATACTAGTAATCGAATAATCAGACGGTCATTGTCAATCTGGTCAAGTCCAGTCAAGTCCAGAGTCCATAGTCGAATCAGATTCAGACTAAGGTGCGCACTTCCAGGGGGTCAGCTAAAGCCAGAGCACCAGCTTCCCGGTACCCAGCTGTTGCTGGACCATTGTCCTCTTGCTGCCGCAACAGAAAGCTGCAGGCTGCATCTACACTGAGTATACGAACAATGAATCATACAGTTGCAGTAAGAGTTACAGTAGCAGTCAAGTCATACATAGTTACATAGTCAAGTCGCGAGTCGCGGTCATATGAGTCATAGAGTCATAGCCATAGCCTTCATATTCATACCGCCCAATCATTACATACCATACAATACAATACCGTATGCAGCAGCAGTTGTGGTGGTTGTGTCATAGAGTCACAGTCATTGATAGTCAGGGACAGTGACAGTCTGTGATGATAGGGCCTGGGCACCATCCGGTACAACGCTGACAGCCCCACCCATTGCAGTGACAGTGTGATATCTCACCAGCAGAACAGTGTGCAGTCGAGTCGAGTCTAATATCTCAATATACAGATAATCAGATGCAGTTCAGTGAAGTGAGTTGCGGTTACGGTTGCAGTATACGGATAGGGGCTCAGTATCAGTACCTGATACTGATACTGTCACTGATACTGTTACTTTACTGTACTGCTTATGCAGCATGCAGATACAGTACAAGTCGGTCAGCCGGTCAGCCACCTTTAGTGGACTCCTGCTGTGCACAGCAGCGGAGGCACATCATCAAATGAAGAAAAAATAAACAAGTTGAGTCCGAGTCGAGTCAAAGTGCAAGGTTGGATCCAAATTTACCACTCCAACTCCAACTCTCCATGGTCAAGATTGATCATCAAACATAGCTGTGCAGAAAGAACCAGTCCTGAGCCCTATCCCATCTCTGTCACTATCTGTTTTCAAACGTCGCTTGTGCTAGGCGCTAGGCTAGCTGGTATGTTTTGCTATTGTAATGTAACGACTAATGCATGCAAGTCCGCTGAGGACGGCTGGCTACTGTGGCCGGTGCCTATCCAGTCGCTGACAGCTTGTGGGCAGTCGAATCGAAGCCAACTTAATTTGCATCAGAGACCATAGAGACTCGAGATGATTTTGATGTACATGCTTTTGACGCATCGCTGGAACCTGATCTTGAATCTTGAAAGGGAGGTACGGTACCGGTAAGGGTCTTGTCATGTCCTCTTCCTCACACAAAAAAGGAATCCTGGCAATGCAACTATTATCTAACACCAGTGTCAGGACTTGCAACATCACTAATTCCGATCAAGCTCCAGCATGTGCCCTGTACAAACGTGCAAAGCGGAGGTTGCCTTGCGCAACTCTTGAGGTAGCAACTCTGACTCTGTCTCTGTGTCGACATTGGCTGTTCAACTCAAAAATCTAAATCAAGCAATCTAAGAATCTAAGTGAAAAGTTCTGATTCTTAGTTCTTAGTGACTTGACAAGACTTGACAAACATCTCTCAGCAGAGAGGAAAGTCGGAAAGACTCCCAATTTTGAGTCAAACAGAAACTCAAACACAGACATGCTATCATGTCAAAGAAGCAACTCTCGGAACTAATCCCTCATGGGCCACCTCTCTAACAGACTCAGTTGTCCTGCTGACCGGGAACATCCGCAGCTGTAGCCCCCACAAGGCCCACAAGGATCATAGAATCATAGATCAGATGATCAGATCATAGATCCAAAGCCAATTCCACAGCAGCACCATCAGCAGGAGAGCTCTGCAGAGACAAAGATTCCAACCATAGCAGCATTGCGCTGCCATTGCGGCAGCTCAATTGGCGCCAGCACTGGGATCAGCAGAATCAGAACTGCCACCGGGTCCAACTGCTTTGGGATTCAACTCTGAAAGGGCTGCCTGCAAAGATGATGGAAGCGAACCCCATGCCAAATCTCTCTTTGCCAGCTTCTCCACGTAAGCAGCAACGCCATCGGCATTCTTTCCCTTTAGGGCCAACAAGCCTGCAGCCGGCATCAAGGTGACAAACTTCGACTCTGAAAGGCTGAAGGTGAGAGGTGCTGTGGTCATGGTCAGAGTCAGATTTCAAAACTTCAGCTGAGGTGAATCCTAACAAGACTAGACTAGACTGGACTAGACTAAACAGCAAAAATACTGACAGAAATAACAACCTGACTGTTACCAACAATACTAAGCTAACCTTGCACTTTCCACACTGCGGACAAGAAGCCTGACGAGCATGCCAAAATGATCTTCCCTCTATTCAGCAGCAAATTAGCCTCTTCCGTCAGGCCCTTGATCTTGTCACTCATTTGGATGGACTCATCCACAGATTTTTGCCAAGCTGTATGTTTGGCATCCAATTCCATGAAGGCAGTTCCGAGAGAACCCAACCCATCACACATGGCCGTCATCTTCTCAATGGAACAAGTCAAAAACGTATCCAGCAAAGACCCTTTCGCACCGATCAAGCGCTGAACGCTCAACACCGCTTCACGAAGAGCTTGTGCAGGACCAGTCATCTCCTCTGCTTCCCATGAAGAAGATTTCCTGTTCAGGAAGGCGCTGAATTGGCGCTCAACATTCGCATCATTGAGGTCCAACCACGGCTTGATCTCCATGGGCAAGCTGCTAAGGGTGTCCAAGTCAGACTCACTGACGCTGCCATCATCCAGTCGCGACAGGATTGCCATAGCCACACGCTTGGCTGCAGCCCACAAGAATGACCTCACGACTCAAGAATTTGACTTGACTTGCAGTTGTTGCATTGTTAGATGCCTGTCACACAAAATCAATTTTTCACCATGCAGTTGGACAATCCAGTGCAATGTGCTGACTGCAAATGCAACAATCCAATCGAATCATAGTTAAGTTACAAGTTACAACAGGTATAACTGTTCTGGAAACCAATGCTGGAGAGCTGCAGTGAACAACACAATCACTTACCGCCATTGATAAAGGTTGCTCGCCTACTGTTTACTGCTTACTGCTTACTGTTTACTTTACTTATCATAATTGCAATTTACTGCGCAATATGAATATGGATACAGCAAAAGCCAAGAAACCGAATCTCTTCCGTAGCCTTGATCACATCTGCACTGGGGCATCGATTTGTGTCAAAGACGGCACTCGCAAAAGACAGGTAGCTGAGCTCCTCCTCAAAAGGGAATACAATCTCATTTTCCTCCTTGGGCAACTTTCCCACAAGTGCCAAAGCCCCAATGACATCAGCCACGTAGACTAGGAAGGCCCTCTCACTGAAGGGCAAGAACTGCAAAAGCTTGGCGCCGCTTGCTTTGGGGTTGACTTTGCCGGCCATACCAACATGGCCATCTCCTTGTACAAAGGTGCGAATTTTCATGAAAGGCATTGGGATACACAAACCGCTGCCATCAGCGGAATCTGAAGTTGAACGCTTCAAATCAGGGCTTGACAGAGCGGCCAAAATGCCATTGACCGTGTACTGCCCAATCTTGGAAATCAAAGTACTGAACAATGCCAGGGCAGCAACTCTAGCTTCTGCGTGAGAACTTGCTGGGTCAGAAGGTAGCAGGCAAGCTGCCTCCTTCAATTGAATGCAGTCCTTCACAGGGGACAAAGTGTGCAACACTCCAGTGACTGCTGAGCAATGTGACCATGACTGCTATGACTCAGGCTCAGAAGATGACTGGCACTTCGCGGGTTAAGGGGTAATAGACTAGACTAGATATGATTTGATCTGATAATTAATAATATGACTGATCACTGATAACTGATAACTGATAACTGATATGACTGATATGATATGACTATCACAAATCAAAATTTACAATAGTATTATACAATATAATAATTGAAATTTAAAATTTGAATGGTCTCAGTCTCACTAGCCCAGTCTAGTCTAAGTCTAAGTCCAAATAATTTACATCGCGTCATGCACAGATGCTGCAGTTCCTGTAGCAAGTACAGTATCGGCTAGGCAGTAAAGGCAGTAAAGGATAGTGATTGGGATTGGGTGGCTTCAGTGAGGTTGAGGCAGACATGTCCTTCAGAACATCGCAAACCTTGTCGAAGCAAAAGTCAGTAGCTTCTGCCAGCGCAGATTCCAAGGGAGACAAGCGATCAACGAGTCCTTTCAAGTCATTCGCTTTCTGGATCGCCTCTTGGTCAAGTTTCTCTGCCACAACTAACTGATGACAATCATTGAGAATCCGTTTGAAGTGGGTCATACCGGAAATGCGGGTGATTGGCTTGTGGTAGACCTGCAATGTCTTGGACGTCACCACACTAGATGCAGTTTGCAAGACATCCTCCAAGTTTGCCACCATCTTGCCGCTCAATGAATGCACCAAGCTGTGCCAAACCCTCAAGGCTGCAGCTAGGGAAGGAGACAAGACCGCTTCTTCAAAGTTAACCATCGACTGGGGCAAGAATGCCTTGAGACCGGTCGTTGCCGCATCAAATGTCGTCGAGGAGCCCAAGATGCGAAGCAAAGTCTGTAGAACCAACTTGCTCTGCATTTTCAAGACCTGTGTAACAGCCGTGGGCAGTGACCAAGACTAGTGTAGCGCCGCCACATTTATCACACACACGCACACACACACACACTCACACACACACACATTGTTAAGGGAAGTTCAGGGACACATCCCACATGACATGTCCAAAGCTGACAAACGCAATATCACATGTAGTCAGAATCTGTCTGCGCCTGACTATTACTTTGAAACTACCCAACTAACCAACCACGACTGCAAGCCTTCTCCACCTGTGATGGCACCGACAAAGAATCAGGGCAGAAGAAGTAGAAGTCTGATATGCGGCCATACCTGACACGCTTAACGTCATAGCATGTCATAGAGAAGCTTTCAAATTTATAAATTTGGCCACTGACCTGACCTTTCACCAATCGTCAACCTAAACCTGCAGTGCAGTTCAATTTCTGAGTTCAGAGTTCAGAGAGATGACGCTGTATAGTCAGCCAGTCAGCCTAGTCACTAGCCTTAGCCTGACACATAGTCACATAGCCTTTTGGTTGTGATTCTGGGAGTCAGAGTAGATCAGAACAGATCAGATACATTACATGTCAATTATTAATTACCAGTTCAACTTGTTGACAAAAAATGCCAACAAGGTACGCATTGTCGCTGGATGGAACATCTTTTTCAGGATCTGCAGGGGGTGGCGGAAAGAACAGGATCTGATGCAGCTTTGCACCGGCACTTGCATCCAGCACTCCACAATCCTCAACTTTGGGCTTCACCGCAGCAGTGACCCAAGCCTGACACATCCAAATCCGTTGAAATCATTAAAATGGCAGTCAACGAAGCAATGGCACTGAGCTCAATGTCTGTGTCAGTGTGTTGATGTGTCAAACCATCAAGCATCAAATCACCCGTCGAGACAATGAGTCAAAAAGTTGGGAAGGTTGAAGGTGAAAAGTTGAAGTTATATATAGTATAATTTTAATTATATAAATTATATAAGTTATACAGTTATACAGTTATACATATTTTTTAAAAAATAGGTCAACGGTCAAAGTCTCAAAGTCAAAGTCAGACGAATAAGATAGAGAAAGATAGAGATAGACATAGACATAGATACAAAGAAATCCAACGCAGCGGTGCCTGAACCCAATGCAGCGGATAACTAATCCATTTCTCTGCAATCAGTTTCGTCACGGCAGCGCTGATCCTCTCGATGCAGCCTTTCAAAACATCATCGCCAATGGATCCTGACTTCCCGGATGAGATGGCGAGCTCTTTCAAAGACTTCACCGCTTCAAACATTTCTTTGAAAGTTCCTATCCTTGCACTGAAGGTGGGCTCCTGCACAGTGGCTGCTGTTGCCTCAAACTCCAACTTTTTGTCGACCCTGGCATTGATCTTTTGAAACGCCTTGATTGCGTTCTTAATTTCTGTGTCTTTCACTTTTCCTGCATCTGACGAAAGCATGCGCTCAAGAGTGGAGATGAATGGCTTGAGCTTTGTGACTTCTCCCATCCACTTCGCATTCTGTGTCTCCTTGCTGTACTTGGTGGGCAAAGCCAATGGCGCTCCTGGTGCTGTGGATGCAAACTCATCTGCATCAAATGGTTTGCACTTTGACCAACCCGCCCGAGTCACCAATTCAACACCGGTCTTGGCGTCCACACTTGCTGGAGGGCAGGCAGGCGGCATCCCTTGCCTGTGGCCTGTCGCAGAGCTAGCACCTGCACTGGGCACCGGAATGGATGGTAGAGACGCGTGCTGCGAAGATGCTGCTGGTACTGGATGTTGGGCTGCTGGCACAGGCAGCGCGGTCTTCTGACCCTGAATCTGATTCTTCTTTTGCGGCGATGACTTCAGAGCCGCTTGCTGGCTGGTCCTCTGAACCTTTGGTTTTGGCTGTTGCGAATCAGGTTGATCAGGCAGTGTTGCTGTGCACGTGCTGGCCCTCTTTGAGCCCACAGGCACTGGCACGGATTGAATCACCAGTGGCTTTGCCTCACCACAACAGCTCATTCCCGCATCATTCGACAGTGCATCGGCTTCGTCCTTGTCAGCACAGTTGTTCTCCTCGTCCATGGCTTGCAAATAAAGCAGCTCATCCTCATCATTGATGTCATCCCCTGGATCTGGTTCAGTTCCCTTCTTGGCCTTCTTCGACTTGGAGCTGTGGTCGAAATCGTCATTTTCATCCTCTGATTCTTCATCTTTCTTCTTCTTCTTGTCTTGCCGGAGCAGAAGCATTTGGACTTAATGAATGCAACAAATAGTCTTGGAAGATAATTGGTTGGGAAGTTGTAAGACACCAGCAACCTACAGTAACCTCATCGACTACTGTGTCCTGTCATGTCAGTGTCAGTGTGAAAGCCAATGTTCATGAAGTTCATGATGATTCAATGACAATGATTGATAATGACCCTGGCCGCTGGGCTGGGCCTTCCTCATCCTTCTTTAGCTTTGCAATTGCATCTGCCATGCAAAGACCGGAGCTTGTCCCTGAAACGGATTGCAAAGCCAGCTGCTGCTGCTCTTGGAAAGAGTTGTCCCTTAGCTGCTGAATGCCGGAGAAGTTAATTAAATTAAACCTGAACAGAAACCTACAAAATACATGGAGTAGGGCAGTCAGTCAGCACGCTGTTGCAGAATCAGTGTGACAGTGTGACAACAGTGTGACTCCAGTGTGACCAAATAACAAAGACGAAGTCAATCTCAAAGTCACATAAAAAAATATTCAAATCCGATGAGTCTGAGTACACAGGACCTGTCCTAGGTCAGTCATAGGGTCTAGTAATATTGCAAACTCATGCAGCCTAGATGCAGTTGGTCAACCCTGAGCGCATCGATGTCGTCATCAAGGATGGCACTGTCTGCCACTTGCTGGTCGTTGGACACTGCTCCACTCCAATAGCCGGGCTTCATTTTTGGGATGAAGATGGCCTGTACCTTTTTCTGCGTGAGCGGATCAATTGTCCATACCGCCTTATGTCCCAATCCGTTTGTGTTCCAGTCTCCAAAGTCCTGTGCATTGTGACATGACACATACCGAAACCAAAACCTTTGCCTTTGACTGTGACTGGAAAAGCCATTGAGTCATTGAGTTGACTTGAATTTTGAATAATCTTGAATGACTGAACTGAATGACTAGAAAAGTCAAAAACTCAAAAAACATCCACAGCCACCGTCGGTCCTCTTTGTACTTATCTAACGCCACAAAAGTGCCCTTCATAGAATTGGTAAGGCTCATGACGTTGGCCTTGTTGACGGTTCTGTTTCGCTTCTTGATTCGAGCCCTCTCTGTGGTAATCTTCTCTTGCACTTCATCCATGTAGGTATTTCGGACTCAGGTCAGCAACTGGGGACAAAGACCCAAGACATACAGGAGACAATTGAAACACCACATCCAAATCATCCATGTTCAGAATTCAACAGTAGTCTAGTCTAGCCTAGTCCAGTCTAGTCCAGTCTAGCCTAGATCAGTTCAATAAGAAAACCACCAGAGACCAGAGCCACCAGAGTCCAGAGTTCAGAGTCAAGTAAAGCAGGGCTAAGATCTGCACAGGTAAAAGCACAAGTCACAAGTAGAAGAGCCATGAGAAGAGCAGCAGCAGTGTCTTTTAGGCATTATTATACCTACTAGTCCTAGTGAACGTAATTTGAAGCGGAACTGGTTCAACTGTCAGTGAGTTGAACCAGTTCAAGAAGTCCAAGGTTCAAGTTCTATTGCGACCTGTGAACTTCAAACTTCAAACAGCAGCTCTGAGTTGTGAACCGGGCACGAACTCATTCTCGCGGAACTCAGAATCATCCAATTTCTCCAGAAAGGCCTCCTTCCTTGTGCCGGGCCAACCACGTCTCCCACAGTCAGCGCAGATGCGACACAAATGGCCTGACATACACAAAATCACTTGACAGAGACTTGACATACACAGTCACGTGCTCAACTTAGAATACCAAAACACTATAGAGAGACTACAGACTATAGGCTTAGGCTTAGGTAATACTATGGATTCGGATCAGCATCTGTGAGTCATCTGTGCAGTGATACATCATAATCGTTGTGAATCAATCAAAATCATTGAGTTCAAAGTTCAAAAGTTTGTCAAGTCCCAGGACAGGCAGCAAACGGCAAGCAAGCTGACAGTAAGTGAGAATGAGAGTTGTTGCAAACTCTGCAAATGCCGTAAAGAAGCCACTTTTGCCTAGGCTGCCTAGGCTCTACAATTTAAAAGCAAAATAACAACAGTCCCTGCCTGTGGGTTGCTCCACAGTGACACCAATGTCGATCATTTTCTTGGTCAATTTGTAAGTCCCTGCTGCCCACCTAAGTTAGTGAGTAGTAGAGGCGATGAGGAATGATTGTTAGTTAGTTATGAGTTATGAGTCTGAGGTATGAGTGTCATGCAACTGTATCATAATCATGACTCATGACTCACAACCATCAGAACACCCAGAAATCAGAAATAGAAGTTACTTATCAAAGCAAAATGATCTATGGTCATGATCTAGTCTAGTTTAGTCTAGTTTAAATATTTAATTTACCATGTCATGTCAAAATCAAAATCAATCCATATGCAAATCAGCAGTCAGCATAAGGAAACAAATCAACAAGTCCATTTCTGGCCTTTCCTGCGTTTTTGCATGCATCCATGTTTCCTGCGTTTTTGCATGCATCCATGCATGCAGGATTGGCTGATGGCTGCTGATTACATTTTGACGGGTGACCAGTGTATAAACGGGAAAAAACAAAGACATTGACAGAGACAGAAACACAAATCAAGATCGAGAGAACAGTTGGACAGTCCGACTTGCTTCCCTGCAGGAACTAATCAAGCCGAGCCTCTCTACATGGTCGCCAGGAACCAGTGGATCAGCATCATGTGTTGTTAGGCGGCAACCCTTGCAAATGATGCGAAGCAAGGGGCGCTGCCGAGGTTTGCGCCCCAAAATGGACCTGATACCTGCAGGAGTGAGCATGACATTGCCGATCACTGGCAAGCTACCAGGTACCATATGGCCTTGACCGGGGTTCTGCTGGTTGGCCCTGGGTACTTCCTCCACTTCCTCAATACGTGCTGTATCTAGAGCACCAGCTGCTTGAGACATTGCCTCAGAAGGTGGAATAGCATCCATCGGGTCCATGATGTCAAACTTCCGAAGTCCGAATTCACAAATTGGCGAAGAAGCCCGTTTTCCAACCTTAATGCAGTGAGTGAGCATGGCTGTTTAGAATTGAGGAATATAAAAAATATATCATATCATATACTCATATCATATCATATCAATATCTATCATTGGCAGCTTGTGTTTTTTCCCATGGAATATGTTTTTCAACATTAGTTAGTAATAATCATACCATGGCTGTTTTTGCAATTTAATTTGATCAAGTTGTTGTTGTGTGATAACCCTGGATAGTGCCACAAATTGCGCTAGGCAATAGCTCGATTTTGTTGGTCTTCTGATTGTTGTTTTTTTGTTCACGCCCAATGGTGCCCAATGATGCCAAATATAATTTGGTAAATGTCACAAGCACAGCAGTGTGGAGATTTTGATATTTTGAAATAATGTCACATAGTGCCCGATACTGCAACATTGTGACACACCATTTTTCCTGACTTTCTGGAATTTGTTGTTTTTGAAATTTTGCAAAAATTGCAATTTTAGTGTTTTTTGATGTTTTTTTTAATAGTGACAAATAGTGCCAAAAAATGCCACAATTTGCTTTGTAAATTTTGATGATTTTTGCTGTTTTTGCAAAGTGCTACATAATGCAAAAATTGCAATTTTTGTGTTTTTTTGATGTTTTTTGATAGTGCCACATAGTGCCACATAGTGCCACAGCTTGATTTTGCATTTTTTTTGTGATTTTTGATGTTTTTGCATAGTGCCACATAGTGCCACATAGTGCCACATAGTGCCACAGCTGATTTTGCAGAAATTGTGGTTTGTGTGTTTTTGGTGTTTTTTGATTGTGCCACATAGTGCCACATAGTGCCACATAGTGCCACAGCTTGATTTTGCAATTTTTGATGATTTTTGATGTTTTTGCATGGTGCCACCTGGTGCCACATAGTGCCACATAGTGCCACAGCTGATTTTGCAAAAATTGCAGTTTTTGTGTTTTTAGTGTTTTTTTGATAGTGCCACATAGTGCCACATAGTGCCACAGCTTGATATTGCATTTTTTGATGATTTTTGCTGTTTTTGCATAGTGCCACATAGTGCCACATAGTGCCACATAGTGCCACATAGTGCCACATAGTGCCACGGCTGATTTTGCAAAAATTGCAATTTTGGTGTTTTTGGTGTTTTTTGATAGTGCCACATNATAGTGCCACATAGTGCCACATAGTGCCACATAGTGCCACGGCTGATTTTGCAAAAATTGCAATTTTGGTGTTTTTGGTGTTTTTTGATAGTGCCACATAGTGCCACATAGTGCCACATAGTGCCACAGCTTGATTTTGCANCTGATTTTGCAAAAATTGCAATTTTGGTGTTTTTGGTGTTTTTTGATAGTGCCACATAGTGCCACATAGTGCCACATAGTGCCACAGCTTGATTTTGCATTTTTTGATGATTTTTGATGTTTTTGCATAGTGCCACATAGTGCCACATAGTGCCACATAGTGCCACAGCTGATTTTGCAAAAATTGCAATTTTGGTGTTTTTGGTGTTTTTTTGATAGTGCCACATAGTGCCACATAGTGCCACATAGTGCCACAGCTTGATTTTGCAAATTTTAATGATTTTTGCTGTTTTTGCATAGTGCCACATAGTGCCACATAGTGCCACAGCTTGATTTTGCAAATTTTAATGATTTTTGCTGTTTTTGCATAGTGCCACATAGTGCCACATAGTGCCACATAGTGCCACGGCTGATTTTGCAAAAATTGCAACTTTCATGTTTTTGATGTTTTTTGATAGTGCCACATAGTGCCACATAGTGCCACATAGTGCCACAGCTTGATTTTGCAATTTTTGATGATTTTTGATGTTTTTGCATAGTGCCACATAGTGCCACATAGTGCCACAGCTGATTTTGCAAAAATTCCAATTTTGGTGTTTTTTGGTGTTTTTTGATAGTGCCACATAGTGCCACATAGTGCCACAGCTTGATTTTGCAATTTTTGATGATTTTTGCTGTTTTTGCATAGTGCCACATAGTGCCACATAGTGCCTTTTGCTGTTTTTGCATAGTGCCACATAGTGCCACATAGTGCCACATAGTGCCACAGCTGATTTTGCAAAAATGGCAGTTTTAGCAGTTTTCGTGTTTTTGGTTTATTTTTTGATAGTGCCACATAGTGCCACATAGTGCCACAGCTTGATTTTGCATTTTTTAATGATTTTTGCTGTTTTTGCACATTGCCACATAGTGCCACATAGTGCCACATAGTGCCACATAGTGCCACAGCTGATTTTGCAAAAATTGCAATTTTGGTGTTTTTGAATTTTTGATGTGTTTTTACAAAAAATGTGTTTTTGTTAAATTCTGCAATTCTTATGATAATTTGTTGGCTAAATTGCTTTTGGCTTTTGCAGTTTTTTTATCTTTTTGGCTCTTTGTGCATAGTATCTTATAATTTCACAGCAGCTTTAGAATTGATTGATTGAACTACTGACTTATTGTTTGACTGATGACTGATGGCTGATGGGTTGATTGGTCGACCTTTGCCTTTGACCTGTACATTATAAAGTTTCGCGAGGTCTCTGGGAAAATTTCCAGGACGTAAAAACACCAAAAAACCGGCAAATTTTCCCATTTTCGTGCCCTGTTTGCCTTTTTTCGGGCTGAGAAAATGGATGAAATATTCCACGTCCAGGATCGTACCTGGTACGATCCTGGACGTGGCCCTAGTCCCTAGGCCCCTAGTCCCTAGGCCCCTGGTCCCTTAGAAACCTCCAGGAAGAGGGCACCATTTTGGGAGAAACCTAGGTTTAGACCTTTGCGGAAGCTTACAGTGTACATATTTCGTATACTGTATACTGTATACTGTATATCCTGTATACTGATTATACCGAATTATACCGTACCTATTACTACTAGGACTAGTCGGACTAGTACTGCTATAAATAGGCTATAAACTATTTCCCTACCGCGCAGCAAGCAGTGAACTCAGCTCAACTTGGCCCTGGCTCAAGAATGAAATATGAATTAATTAGCATCAGACTCAAACTCAGACCTCAGGTCAGGCGGCTGAAGTAGAAATGGGCAGGCGGCAGGTGCTCACTCTTCGCTGAATTGAATGCGTGTGTGTTGTGTGGCTTCGAGCTGTAAAAACCGGCGAGCAAAGGTTCACATCTTACGTCATCCGTCATCTGTCATCATGTCTGAGCAGTTGCATTTTCAGGAAGTATGTATGTTGATTCTGTTGATTCAAGAAAATTTAATGTATGACTCTGTATGACTGTATGACGCTGCATCCTTCAAAAAGTCCATTGCACGTTGCAACAAAAACTTGCCAGTTGGTCAACGTCCGATGAAATATGATAAAGAATAGATTTGAATCTGATCGTTTGCTCTTGCTGGACTGCAATTTGCTGGACTTGATTCCTTTTTGATATCATTGCGGCACTTGCGTGATCAAGGTCCTAGACTCGACTAGACAGATGACTAGACTGACTAGACTATACTATACGCTGCTGGCCCTGCTGGCCTAGATTCTTCCTATACTGCTACGCAGTCAGCATCCCAAATGACCAACTGCCATTCAACAAACTCAACTCTCAGTTACTCAGCCGGCTGCCGAGCTGCAGCTAAAGAAATGTCAAACGTTGAGGCTGAGGCTGCAAAGCCTTCTGGGACTTGGGTTTCTTCTTCTTGATGCTGGATGTTTTCTTCATGCGCGCGCGTGCTTTCATCCATTTCAGGCATGTCTTCCCGGGAGTTGGTGTCGCAGCAGTATTTGCAGGATCAAAATCTGCAGAGCCGCCAAATGGCACCCTAACCCTAACTGGTGTTCTTGGAGTTTCACGCAAAGATACTACCTTTGCCGTTTCTGGTGTCAACGGACCATCAACAGCAGTGTACCAACTTGGGGTTGACACATCTGAGCTTGGCGTGAGCTGATTCAAGATCTTGCGTCGCAAAGCTGAGCTACTGCCTGGTGAGACTGATTGCCCAGGGCTGGTAGCAATTCTGACGAGCCGCGGCCTTGGAACGGGAGCCGCAGCCACATCCACATCCTGAGATTGACCCTCCAAACGACGCCTCCTCAATAGTGTTTTTTCAGGCGTCTGGAAAATCCAGTCCATGTGACTGGCACCATTCGAACTTGAACCGACATTGGAACCAATGTCTCCTGCTACACCTGCTTGTATGTCAGATTCGGTCGGTTGGGCTGCCATCTTGGTTTGTATGGATCGGCACTAGGCGACCATGACCAGGTGGCAAAGGCTATGACTCTGACTGGCTATGAACTATGTGGCTATGCTACCGTTACCTTTTATTTCTCCGTTGTCATGCGTCATGACTGACTTAGTATATAATTTATATAATATAATGAATATAATTAATATAACAATGAATATCATATCATTTACCGTGTGTAAGTTCACACTTCGCTTTTAAGCACAACTTTAGCTTTCTAGCAAGTCGTATAGTTGCTGGTCTGCAAACTGCAAACTGCTGATGTGTCCAGCTTGCTGCTCACACCCACGCTTCTCTCACCTTCTTGGATGAGACGCGTTTCCAGAAAACACTCTCTGAGCGCGGCAGACAGTGGATTGGCTGGTTGAAATCGAAATCTGAATTCGAGGTTTGTTCTGAACTGCACCACAATGACTCATGACTGGATTGCCACTGCCGCAATGTTACAACGTTAATGTTAACATGTAAATCAAATCCTGGTCCTGATCCCTGATCCATGATCCATGTATTTGTTTCCTTCAAAATGTTGAACAGTTCAACAGTTCAACTTGCAACTGTTCAACTTAACTTCAAATGCACACGAGCAGGCAAGGCATCTTGTTTTCAATGCATGGAGTGGAAGACGGTCAGTCCGTCAAAGTTTGTCAGTTTCAGTTTCAATACTTAGGAATCGGAATCAGCGTGAGCTGTGGAACCCGCAGAGCTGCAGCGAATGCAAAGGTCACTCAGTGAAGTCGCTCAGTGGAAGCGGCAAGAAAACAAACATATCAGATTCCAAAATTATGGTCATGTGAGTCACGTGTGATTTTTTTGAAGAATTATAAGTATCAGTATAACTGTATAAGTGTAAGAACATCCAAAATCAATACAGTTCAGTCGAGTTGAGTCAAAGTCCACAACAATAGTCTGGCCTGCAAACTGTAAACTCATGTGCTCTGCTGTACTGTATAATTGTACATATTTAGATTATATTGGATTTGATTGTGACTAGGTTTAGTTTTTAGATTTTTAGATGAGATGCAGATACTCTAGCAATCATATATGCCGCTGCCTCTCTTCCACTGCCGCTGCCACTGCCTTTGCATCATGGAATTGTGGCTTGGAGCTGTGCAACCTGCCCACCCCTGGCCCAACTTGGCAAGTTGTATCCAAACAATGCACCTGTCACCTATCAGATTTCAAACTGCAAGTGTGACAAGCAATCACAGGCGACCCTGGCGAGGATCTTCAAAGATTTACGTTCAAGGTTCGCCTCTATTATCTGCTCTATCCGGGCCCTGGGCTGACGCAGTTGTGTCAGCTCTGTGCAGCAACCGCATAAAGCCATAAGCTTACCTAGCCTAGTACTACCCTACCCTGTACTACCCTGCCCTGTACTTGAAATTTTTGGAACTAGAATTGGTCGAGCCGTCGACTGTCGACCCACATTGGCGCACGAGCAAATGTACAGGCTTGATGACTTGATGATGGCCTAGGATTATCAAAAGATCAGTTCAACAGTTCAACAGTTCTTCAGTTTAAGTTTAAGTTTTAAGTTTGAAGTTCAAAGTTTACCGCTGGGATTTGAGTTCAAAGTTCAGAGTTCAGAGTTCAGAGTTACTCAGAATTCAAATCTTCCAGGTTGCAAACTAATGTTCATGGTCACTCAGTCGGGTGTCCAAATTGTTAAATTAAATTTCTAAGTCTATGTCGTCTATTTGTCTATTAGTCTATTAGTCATAGTCTATTTCGTTGTTATTTGCTCGCCGCACCAACGGGTCTTCTGCGATGGTACGTCCCCAGCGGTGCACATGACACATGCTCTGCAGCGCTCCTGAAACAAAATGCTTGCCCCAGCCAGTGCACCAGGGAATCCTCAGAAACCACTTCTCCAACCAGTGGACTGGTCACAAAACAGTTTTCATGAATTGCACAATTGGCTGCTATGGCTGCGGGATTCCAATGCAACAGGTATGACATCGTGCCACACTTGCTGCCACCACAAAGGACCTCATTGCCTTTCCTGACAATCTCCCCAAGTAGTGGAGCTTTCACTACTAGGTCAGCCAAATCAGAATCAGGCTTTCCCTTCTGCACAGACTCGGCAGAACCATCAGGACCCTCTTCCATGTCGACGCTATCACCCAAACTGATGTCAGCGACTTCCTCCATAAGTTCAACCAATGCATCCGGGTAGGCAACATGTTCCATAAGCTCTTCATCGCTGCCATCACCTGTGCCTTCTTCCTTGCAGGAAAAATGCGTTGCTTAGCAAAACACTAGCAGAAGCGGTCTCAGAACATCAGCTCATAACCCGAACACATGCTGCGTATGTTTTCCAGACGACTCTAGACTCTAGACCTAGACTAGACCGTCTATAATTTAGTGCCAGAGTCAGCAAAATAAGATAGACAAAAACAAGACAAACCCGTGCAACCTAATGCCAAGATCATGAATTTCTGAAGTCTCAAGATTGCCGGTGACCAGTCCTTCTCAGCTGCTTGAGCCACGAAATCCAAAGGGTCCTCGTGCTCTTCATCTTCAGCACATCCAGTCCGTTTTGCGACTGGCCACCTCAAAATTGCTGAGTGGCTACATCTGGGCCAGTGTCAAAAGAAAAAGCTGGCTGAATTGGGCTTAGGCTTAGGCTTAATCACTCAGTCACAGTCAATCTCAGTGACTATCTAAGATCTAAGATCTAAGATCCAAGTATCCAAGTCAAGTAAGTCTGCAGCAGACTTGAATCAAATCAAACTACTCAAATTCAATTTTCATTCCATTGGCTTGGCAAACCATAGACTTACTTACTGATTATGATCGATGATTGGTGATTGGTTGACTGACTGGCTATATATACAGGCATCAGTTTCAGACTAAGGGGGCCACACTGCAGTGGCCATGTCAATCTTGGGCAAACGAAACTCAATGGCATCGATGGACCTGCAGCAGAGCACAACAGATGATAGTCGATAGTAGCAATAGATAGTTGATTGTCAGCCAGTCAGTCAGTCAGTCATTCAATTTCATCAGCCCTGATAGATGACAAACATGAGGCACTCACTGACATGATACACTGCCTCATATACTTTGTCAGTGTCATGAGCTCTGCGTGTGTCAGAATGATTAGCATGGACGCAAGGTTTTGAAAAAGGCACCACCACCACCACCACCACCAAATTGAACCAACTCAACCGGAACTCGTAACTTACACAAAAGACTCTACTAATTTTACTAATGTCATGTCTAATTAAATCGGTCGAATGCTGCATGTACAGTAAATCATTGCACCTGCCAACACCTGAAATTCATCGTGCATTCAGTGTCAAGAAACGTAGGCTTGTGATCCAGCACGCTGATGTACACTGCTCTCTCCATTGCTTTTTGCTCACGTAGCAAGTAAGCGACAAACTCCCAGCTAGTCTGATACATGAAATGCCCATCGTCGTCAAGTTCAAAGGTTGCTTCGTGAACATCAGAAGGAATCGACAACGACTTCACAGGCTTGATTGTCATGGAAAGAAGTACAGCGCTGGCTGGTCTGAGGGAAACACTGGCCAACATCAACACTTTGCACACCGAACTTTCCAGTGTGACCTCACTGTGACATGGTGCTGCACCGACGCTGCTAACCTGGCCATATCGCACAACGATAGCAACATCGCCTGAACGCAGGTAACCCTTTGCTGCAGCAGGCGGCAAGTTCTGGTCAATTTGCTTCCTGATTTCTTTCAAGAGCATGCCATGCAAACGTTCATGCTGCTTTCGGCTACCACGCTCCAGTGAACAGAAACCCTTCACCCAACAAGGTGGCTGGTAGGCATTCAGCGTTTCTTGTTGCATCGTGGTTTGCACAAGAGGCTGGTGCGTGAACTCTGGCACTTCAGACTTGAACAACTTCATTGAGTTTGTCCTGTTAACGCCTTGTGCTCTTGCTTGAACGATATCGGCCGCCTGAAGAGGATACTTGGGACTCCCGCGATGCCCCCACAACCTGGGGCTGGCCCGGGCTGGCCAAGAAATACAAACTCTGAAAGCAAGCCCATGTCAGGTCATGTAATCTCTTGTCATGTCACTGTCACAGCATGTCCTGTCTGTCTGTGTCTATTTTCAATGAAACCGAACCAATGTTGCTGACTCTCTGACCATCAAGTCTGTCAAGTCCAGGCAAGACTCTGCTAGACAATCAAAACAGCTCAAAGTTCAAAATTTGTTCAGTGAAGTCAAGCCAATCAGCCAATCCCCCCAATGTAAGTTTCAATGCGTGAATCATAACCAATGATGAAATATACGCCGTGAGCCATAGCTTAGGACTTGGCCCCATGAACTCTCTGCTTTGGTTGGCATCATCACTGTCAGGAGCCTGTCGCCCGGAGAGACATGACAAAGGTGTCCTGCCCTGTCCAAGATCCAATATCCACTATCCGATCTGATCAGGTCATCAGGTCAGATCAGATCAGATCAGATTAGATCGAATCAGATCCATCAAGCATCTTTCCAAAAATGAAAATGATATGATAAGATATCATCAATGATGCGTTAATAAATTCAGGTCTTCGGTGTTTGAGGTCTTTGATCTTTGTACCTTAACAATGCCTAACTTCGAGATGATCTTCCAATTTCAAGAATGCGGCAGTGATCGGTATGTATGTATGACTTGCCTGCCTGATCATATCTTTTCCTCTTTCTCTGTCCCTTCTTTGACTTTGATTGGGATTTCATGATGCTGTTGCTAGAGCGTGCCAAATTGCCAAAAGCTTTCTTCAGACTTGAATCCTGCCATGACAGGCGCCATGTGAAATGCTGGCAAATCATATTCTGATCAAGAAGTATCAATCAATCACAACCCCAGGTTTGGTCTGAGTCTGGTCTGGTCAATCCCGAACCTTCAGAACAGTCTTCAGCCATGCTTTGAAAGCAGGGGACGCCATGCCTTTCGAAATTTCTTGGCCTGGCAAATGAAAAAGACATTGACATGGACATGAGTCATGAGTCCATAACAAAGATGTTGCAACTATCGTTATACCAGCACATTGCAAATTTAATAAATTACCGACAATACCGTGCCTGACGAAACTATAGAACTTTCTTGCTAGTGGCAAAATGTTGACCACAACAGTTGGCCAAATGAACAGCTCTGCAGTCACTGGCGCATGAGCCCCGCACGATCTGTGCAAAGCTCCTTGAACTGCTTCCAGTATGCCCCTTGGGCCAGATTATATCCATGCTGCCGCCCAATCTTTCTGGAGAATGCTGCTCCTGCTTGCGTTACACAGCCTCCGTGCAATAGCTTGCCCCCACCCCCCCCAGTCTGACCAAATCAAATCTATCGTGCGACGACTACATTCATAGCATTTCTTTTTTTAAACATCAGTCCGACACAAACCATTCAAATTCAACCGGTCAGAAGATCATCAACAACAACAAGAACAACACAGTAACACAGCTGCATAGCATTGCACTGCGTTGAAATTATCGCTAACCCAGCTGCGGCCTGACTTTTGGAAATCCTTGGTATCTCTCAGTACCTGCCGACGATCCTTCTTCTTCTGCTTTGGCTTATGCTTAGGCTTCTCTCCAACTCCGTGGACGTCCACTTCTGATTGCCTACGATGAGCAAAGCCTACAATGAGCAATCCAGACTTTGGATTCAGTTGCGGCAAGCACCAAAGGTCACCAAAGTCTAGTCTAAGTCTAAGTCTAGTCTAGTCTATCAAATCTAGTCATCTAGTCTAGTCAGTCTAATCTGGTCTAGTCTAGTCTAGTGTAAGTGTAAGGATAACAAAGTGCAGGAATGGACAAGACATGACAACGGCTGACAACGGTAACGATTTCTCCAGATCAGATTCAAAATTCTGATTCTGATTTCTAGACTCTAGACTCTAGAGACCAAACCAAACAACTATCTGATTATCTAATCTTTAATTCTATCCAGTCGCGTCAATCAGGTCATCAAGTAATGTTCAACACCACACTGCGTGGAACTGTGCCTGTGTGGCACAACATTCAACACAACGATATGCTGACCGAATGTTTGACAGCTTGCAGAGCGACTGATTGGTTGCCAGGGATTGATTGATTGATGATGATTCAATGATGGATTGGTTGAAGGATCAACAATTGGTTGCCAAAACACTTCTGAAACCAATGGTGCTGAATTTGATACGCTTGATCTCATCGGATTGTGAACTTCAATTCAGCCAGAGCCGGCCGAGGCACTCAGACTCAGATGGCTTTCCGAAGCCAATCTGTCTCCGGTAGCGAACCAATACAGCACTGAGAAATGATTCTGAAGCCATCTTTAGCCAAGACTTCCCCGTGCCCAAGTGCGAAGAGCTTTCTGTCAAGGTCTTGTTCAGCCTGTGGCTGCACTCCATTTGGAAGATCCCAAGCCTCCCTTGCCTGCTTGCAACTGAAATCACGGCCGCAAAGCGGCGAAATGCCTCCGGGTCCAAAACAATTTGCAAAAAAACAATGCCGTGGCGTGACTTCACATTCAAGGATTCGCTCAAATAGACAACAAGGCAAACAAAAGCAAACTGTAATTGTCACAGTCACAGGTGATGAGTTAAGGCAATTAGTCGGTAGTCGGCCTTCAAAACTGTCATTGACTGTCGCAACTCACACCAAGTAACAAAAAAAATGCTATATTAAGACGCCTCTGGCTCCTCAAGCTCTCTGAGGCTCGACTGGAGCGGCCGGCCAAAGCCAGGGTCCAGACAGCAAGGCTCTGTCTCCATGAAAGCTGTGAAGAAGGAAAAACCTGTCGTCACAGCACTGGCCACTGCCCAAGAGTCCAGAGTGAAGAAGTTGGTCAAGTTTTACATACGGGCATGGACACCGACACCATTCAATGCCATCAAATGAATCAAATAATTTCAAATGCAATATCACGCATTGGAATGCAGCCCATGAACGGTACGCTTCATCCTTTTGGGACACGGCCAGCAAATTCATCGGGCTGTGCATCAGCGGGCGATGCAACCTGTCATAAATTTCAAAATCCCAAGTTGATACAATACCAACAACTCATTGAGGCGAACTCCTTAGACCGGTGACCGATGGCTTTCCAAAAAGAACCTGCCTGCGCCATACTGCTGCTGCTCCTGCTCAGAATGCCCAGCACCCAGGTGCCAAAAGGCAATCCATGAGCATGACGCATGGAATGGGTCCGGAGTGCATCCGGAATGACAAAATAAAGAAAATATGCACTCATGTTGAAAAAAAAACCCTTGGACTCGGACTTTTGAACTTGAACAGATGACAGATGTTTCAAAATTAATAAGTTCCAAACATCATTTTTTTGACCTTGTGATTAAAAAAATTGGTCAAAAACTCGTTTGGAACCCCCATCATGCCCCAATTGCTTTTTGAAACCCCCAATCATTAAAGGGAAATGAAAATGCGTTATTGCCATGGCAGGTCACTCACCCGGTCAGTGTCAGTCCTGCCAAGATGCATCTCCTTGCAAGGATGTAGATGTCATGGTCGGACACTGCAGGTCCACCTCCAAACCTTGTTTGACAGTCCAACCCAACGGTCTAACGAATAATATGCAGCATAACCTAGCATAACTCTAACTCCAAAACTCAGGTCAGAGAACTGTGCACTGCGAAGAATCGACAATCTCGAGTCACCCGAATGGTGGTGCATGGCTGCTCTGCTCAAACACACCCGGACTGGGTGAAAAAGACTGATTGGGGCGTGCACAGATGCAAGAGCCGGTCATGAAAGTGGCCATCAGAAGCCAGTGCAGCAAGCTCTGCCAGAGATTGCCCTGTGATTTCGCCAGACGCCCTCGGAGCCAGGTTTCAAGTTATAGTTATAGTCTAGTCATAGTCTATATTTATAGACATAGACATAGATTCTAGAATTTCACTGATTTAAATGCCATAATGCACCTTCTGACTTCTGACTCTGCCTGTAAACGCTTTCTCTCTCCATTCCATTTCCTCAACTACAACTTTCTCACTGTTTCCAAACAATCAAAACAAAACCAATCCGACCCAAAGCAACTTGAGACGCAGACCATTTGGGGAAACCATTCCCTCCTACTTGAATTTCTTCCTCACTCAAACGGAGACCTTAATCAAGCCAGCAAAACAGAAGACGGAAGACGCAAGACTGAACAGTTAATTGTTGGACTTTGGAGATTTGGAACTTTGGAGCGTGTAAATAGATCATTGATTGATAGATGGTCGATGATAGATGATGGTGATCGATGATAGATGAGATGATAGATGTGAATGGCTTAGGGCTTGGGGCCGCACTGTCTGCATTGAAGAGATACCGTCTGCAAAGTTCTTTGAGATCACGCTCATCTGTGTCGTGGGTCTCGCATCTGACAATGCAAGGTCACCCTGATCACTGTAGACTGTAGACTGTGACTGTCACTGTCACTATGTTTTTACAGCAGCTACAGCTAAAGTTAATTAAATTAAATGATGTGCTTTTGAGCCGTGTCACTCATGACGCAACACGTAAAATAGGAGGTGACGGATCGGACGGTTGCACTCCATGAGCAAAAAGAGTTTGAGCGGAGTTCCAGGATCGCTGGCCCTTGGCCAACACACGTCTTCACTGTCTTCACTTCAGTTTCAGTAGTTCAATTCAGTTCAAATTCAGCATCAAAAATATGACAAATCTGAAACGCTCTGAAGCTTTGAATTTGAATTTTGCATCTTCGACCGGAAAAAAAAATGAGCATCCATTTTGGGACCAGTTGAGCAGGCCAGTGCCCAGCATCATGAATCCAAATCCCAAATCGACTCTGCAACACTCTTATCTTCTCTTCTCTGGACCATCTTACAAAATCATAATCAAATCAAAGCAAATCAAGAAAGTTGAGGACAAGACCACGTGGCCAGCTTTGTTCTCCTTGTGCGCTGCTGTGCCATATATGCATCTGCGTCGGACTGTTGGACCTGAATTGCGGAGCACAATCTAGTCCATCCTAGTCTCCTAGTCTAGAGTCTAGAGTCTAAAATTCTATTGTATGCAGACTGCAGACTGCAGACTTGACTTCGACTTCGACTACTAAATCCAGTCGGATCTGATCTAACCAAAAATCTTATCTACAACTAGGCTATACTGACTAGACTAGACTAGACGGACGGATTCCAGAGTCACAGTCTCACACAGTGTCTCACATCATTCAAGTCATAGTCATTGTCATTGGTCATTGGGTCATTGAGTGTCAACCTTCACCTCTCATCGTGTCGCATGTGTTGTGAGCAGTTGCCATGATGCTTCATTTGTATGCCACATCATATCTTGCCAATAAATCTGCAAACTTTGACCCTGACAGCTCAACATTGCAGTGAGCCAATGACGTGGCCTGACAAACAATACTTGAGGCCCCCACATCCGCATCAGTGCTGTGATCAGTCTTGCTGCTGATCTTGTCATCTTTTGCGGATAGCGATGTGAACAGAGGTTTCAGCAATCCGTGGCAAAGTGCCAGTGACAACGCGAAGCTAGCTACGCTGGCAACCCCTGTCCATCTGCTCTGTGATGGCCGGCTTGGCTTTCGAGAGAGAAAAATGTGTCTGAACAAAATTGTCACATGGTGAGCAATTGCGTCATGCAGCCTGGTGTTTCTGTCATCGTCTCCCAAAGCCGAGTCCGCCACGTAAACCGAGATGGTCGACGTTTGCCAGTTGGAGTAACCGACCAGCCTCATTTAAAGCATCGAGCCGAGCCCTTAACAAGTATCAGTATCAGTGATCAGTGATCAGTGATCAGTATCAACGATCCCACAGTCACAGTGCCTGCCTGTGTGTATTGTATCATCAAGTAACTAGCCACTGATCACTAATTCTTGGCAGCAAAGACCAATCATAAGTCATAAGTTGCAGTGGCAGTTGTAGTTGTAGGTCACTAGTGTCGTGAACAAGCTCACTCTGACAGTCTGTCTGACTGACTCAGTCGCCAACCTCAAGAATTCAGCAGCAGACTCCAACAGAGCTGGCGTTTTGGTTTCCATCGATTCCCATCCCTGCTGGTCATCGAATGTCTGGATATTGAAGTCGGCTGGGAGGACCCCCAAAAGCTTCATAGTCTCTTGGTTTGCTATAATATTTTCATCAGGACGAGAAGACAAAGGAAGGAGCTGCAGCCTCTCATGCACCAAGCGTTCCAATGATTTGGTCAGAATTGACCATGTGGATGCGCCTGACATTTGGTTTCCAGTCCGGACAAGGTTTGTCAGAAGGTATGGTGGTTTCTTGGCTTTCTCACCCTTGTTGTCCGTATCAGCACCCTTATCCTTACCCTGGTCCTCGTCTTTGTCTTTTGACTCCTTCTCTTTCCCTCTACCTCTACCTTTACCTTTCCCACGGCCCCGGCCAGTAGCCCTGCCCTTGGGCTGAGGCTCACTGGGCGGCGGCGGGTCTTTGACACCCCATGGCCAAGAAACCGGCAAGTCCTTATTTGCGGATGTGGAAACACAAAAAAATGGACTCCGGACTCTAGACTCTAGAGACTCGAGGCTGTAGACATGACCATACCATACCAATGGCCCATGGCCCATAGCCCATAGCTATAAACCAAATAGTATGTAAGTAAGTCTGTATCACTGCAATCAGCAAGTATATATATATATATATTATATGTATATATAAATATATATTTATATATATGCGACATGTATGCATGATCTTCTTCGAGATGTCCTTTCCTCTGAGAACCGCGCCAGTCGAAAAGTTTGCTCGCTTGAGCACAAGTGAACCCCGTGGCATTGGCACGCGCAGTCCAACACCTCCGGAATTCTCAACTTACCAGTGCATGCCACTCTGCCACAAACAATTCAATTCTCTGGGCCTGGGTGGTTCTGGAAGATGTACTCTGTACTACTATTACATCAAAAACAATGAATTATGGGAATTATGGGGGGATACCAACATTGATTTGGTTAACAAGTAATTGCATTCATACACTGTAAACCGTAATCACAAATCACGGAACACAAAACACATCTCGTTCATCTCATCTCATCACATCACCATCAAATTAGGCACATCATCTGGTTTGGTCCCTGGTCGGGTCTGGCAAATCTGGTAAGAATCAGCAAGAGTCAATCGGTCAGTGTCCCGCCCAAGAGATGACTGAACTGCAACCCCGTGAAGCTTGGGGCCGGACCAGTGTGCTGCGAGATCTCTTGATTACCTGTGAGCATCGGCGCAGTGACTACAGCAACGATTACAGCAGTATTATTGCGACTAGAACTACGGCTACCACAATTACTCAACTGCTGCTACTTCTACTTCTACTCATACTAGTCCTGTCCAGTCTATATAGTGTCAAATCACTCAGACTCAAATCTTGGAAATTTCTGGGGTCCTGGAATGATGGAGTACTATTGCTTCTCTGAATTCTGAATCAATAGCATTGCCTTGCATTGATTGGTTTGAGTTTGAGTCCTGTTATGTTTTGTTGTTGTTCAGTGTTGGAACTGGACATGACATTGCAAACAACGCTCGTGTAAAAAGCCTCAAATTTCTTCACCAATGCGTTGGAGAAAGCGCCATCTGCAACCAGGATAACCACGTGAAACTTGGCACCATCTATGACTGGGCACCTTTCAGTAGCGAGCAAATTTGAATAACCCATGCCCAGGCCCATGCCCATGAATGATTGATTGAATTGAATGAATAATATCCCATCTAATCTAATCTAATCATCTAATCATAATCTAATCTAATCTAATTCAAATCATCAGGTCATCGCAGTCTCGGTCTCTGTCAGGCAGTCAAGGTCACACCAACTGTTGAATACCGCCCAAAATCACATCCAAACTGCAAACAGCAAACAGTTTGACTTCGACTTGCTAGCACTATGGATCGAAATTTGAAGAAGTCACATTCATAATTCATAATCATTGCAAACTTTGCAGACCAAAAGCCTCCTGGATGCTGCCAGTGGCATCCAGGTATCCAAAGCGGCCTTTATTGTCGAAGCAGTTAGTCTGTGCAGGCGAACTGGAGGTACAAGAACCGGCTCCTCCGTTTATGTTTGAATTTGGGCTTGAATCAGCTGTCCACTTGTCAGTCCAATCAAGTCAAAGTCACGGCCCAGTCAAAGTCCAAAAAAACATTTGAATTTCTAGCCCACTCTAGCAGTCAGTCAAGGTTCTTGACCAGAGTCAGTCAGGGTCACAATTCGTAATCACAAGTCACAAGACAATAAAGACTCTGATCTGATCTGATTCTGATCATATCTTTGGTCTTTGATGGTCTTTGATCTAAATTTGGTAGCAACAGTCCATTATGGTACTCGACGCTCTGCTCACCTGTGGCTCTCTATTTCGCTCTGATGCTCACTTTGACTCACCCTTGCTACTGCCCATGGCTGGTATCAGTATCAGCCAGTCATTCATTCATGCTTTCTGGTTCCTAAGCTGCAACGACCAGAGAAGCCGAACAAACAAACTACAAAACTACGACTCAACAAAATCTGTACAAACGCGCACCCCCATACGGCGCAAGAAACGTGACGTCCATGAACAGGCCATCAGCCCAACCCTACGAGCTGTCAATCACCAGTGGCAGCAACAGTTTGTTTCTGCGATTGTCCGACTGTCCCCGTATACCGTATCCGTATATGTCAATGAAATTGCAAGTTCAAGTACTTGGTTTTGAAGCTCACAAGATCCTGACTGGCCCGGGGGTGGCTGAAAGACCTCCCTCTAAATTGGCTCATTGGGTCAGAGCAGGCCATGCCAATTCAAGCAATGATGCCCTCAAATTTGTATCATTGCCATTGACCCTTATATGAGAGATATACACTCCTGGCACTGAACACAGGTCACGGTCACGTCACCTACCCACTCACTCCTCGCCGCTCACCACATCCCAAAAATACTCTGCTGTGGATGCAGTGGAACCGGGCTCTCCTAAATCGACAATCCGAACAGCTTCCTCTGTTTCCTCAATCATGAGACCAGCACGGGCCACACGGGCCGCACAGGCACGACTGGAACGGGGACCACCAGCGCCCTGAAGGCCTTCCGCACAGGCACGACTGGAACGGGGACCACCAGCGCCCTGAAGGCCTTGAAGTGCTTTCTGGAAATCAAAGGTAGAGGTAGAGGTAGAAGTAGCACTAGACGGCTGCTTGGCCTTTGCCTTCGGGCGCAGTACCTGATGAAGGGTCTGCTGGGTCTGCTGGGCCCGCTTTCGTGGGGCTGGCTCTTTGTCAATCTCGGCATCAAGGGCATCCTCAAGTGATAGCTGCGACGGCTGAGGCTCCATTTCACGTGGCTCAGGATCCTCAAGTAGCAACGGACTAAACACCTGGTCCCAGCTTGCTGAACCAAGAGATCCATCAGCGTGGACAACGACAAAGGGGATCTCGTCATTACGCTGCTGCATGTCTAGGAAAGCTAAGGCTAGAACTAGAACGGATTAGGATGCTTTTGCTGTTTGGCGAGTTTGGAGCCCAAAGAACTTCAGTCAGTTAAGACTCAAGATTCAAACTTCAAACTGCAAACAATCAATTTGTTGAAACAATTGAGACTCGAGACAGTTGAGAGGTCAGCTGTCAGCTGAACTTGAACTTCTTTGAACCAAATCGAATGAGTCATCAGTCATGAGTCAGTCATCGCCGATAGTCATGTGTTTGTCTGCCATGAAAATGAACAAAGCAAAAGACTCTGACTCTGACTGTCAGTCAGTCAGTCCTTTAAAAGAACTGGCGCAGACCACTCCGGTGCATCCAAGTCCACAACCTCATGCAACCCGTGACCCTGTGTGGATCACCTGCCAATGAAGCCACTACTACTGCCACTAAGTCACTAAGTAAATCAGAAGTCAGGTCATAAGTTATAAGTCAAGTCAGGTGCCAAGTGCCAAGTCTTTCAAGCGTCATGTCAGTGCTGACTTCACTGTGCTGAGAACAAGACACAGGTCTCGCCGTACTGCGTCATGATGCTCCTCAAGTTCAATATTTGACACTATGACTATGACTATGACTGACGAATGATTGTGATTATCATTGTGATTGACTAATGTGAGTTCATTCTGAAACAGTTGTAGGGTCCCGTCTGTAGGGCTGTAGGCTTTGGATTTTTCTAGACATCATCAGAATCAGAATCATCATCATTCATCATCGAGAACAGTTAAGTTAAGAGTCGTTCAGTCAAGTCCAGTCCAATCCCATCCAAACCAACTCCACTCCAATCCAGTTCGGCAGTGCTCGAAGCATGGCAATGGCAAAGCCAAGGAAACTACGAAGCACACTGAGCCACTGACATTGCAACATTTGCTTTGGTCTCCGCTCTTCTTTTCCTGATCATCAGTTTTGCACTGGTGAGGACAATTCAAAACACTGACAACCTCCGTAGTATAGAATAGCAGTAATGATAATATCATTGTCAAATCAAATCATATCTGATAATCTGATAACAGTTTCAATAACTCTAGACTCTAGTCTATAACGTAGCTTTATTTATATAGAGTCCAGTCGAGTGATCAAACTGATGATCAGACAATGACAATGACAATAACTTATAACTTATTTGATTATCAGATTCAGATTTGATTGATGATCGAATCAAATGCGATTCCTGATTCAACTGCATGACCGAGTATCGCAGCCAAAAAAGCTTTGCCAGCAGCAAGTCCGCAATCCAGTTGGTTCAGAAGCGGCCCGTCTGTTCCAGTTTGAGATGCAAAATCCGATACCACTTGTTCCTGATGCTGCGACAATCTGAGTGCATAATTTTACCTAATCATATCGAATCTAATCTAACCTAATCGATCAATCATGATCATCAACCTCATCAACCTATTTCATCTAATCTGAACAGTCTGAACATCTCATCAATCTAATAATATGAATCAATGAATGGTATCGACGATATCGATCAGAATCTTTCTAGACACAGAGGAGACACATAGTCACAATACACACTGCAGATGGGAGTCACACACTCATGGCACATGACTCACAAGAGTCACAACATAAATGCACAAGCAATGGCACCCGCAAAAAAAAATGCAGTGCAATGCTGCATGCCGCATGCCTGCATGCCCATGCCACATGTTTTAAAAGAAACAAGGCTCCGTTTCATCCCACATGCACAACTGAGCTGTGATGTAATTGGGATTCTTGGCGGTCAACTGACCCTCTGCCTTGGACTAGCCGCAAAACGGTCAAGCACAAACAAACAGCCACTGAGATTGAAAGCGACCTGATATGATGAAAAATGCTGGACAAACTATAAAAAGATAACTGAGGATGAGGTCTTTGTCAAACTCTTAGACATGTGGACTGTGGACTAAAAAATTGCCAGCCGACAGCCAATCAGTGAATAATAGCAGCCGCAACTTCATGAAGTTTGGACCACCCTGCGATCTGATGCCAGCTGAGACACTAGCCGCTGGAAAAACTGTTTCTGCATATGCAGAAGCACGGTTGCTACGTTGAATTTGGAACCTTTCAGGAAGTTCACGTTGAAAGTCTCCTTATCTGGTTCCAAAGCTGTCCACTCAAGAATCCGAAAATACCCAAAAATAAAATGCATCGGGCAAACTCAAACCGTCAAACAAACCTGTAAAACAAAAATTGCAACAACTTCAACAACTTGTTTACAAGTGTACGCAAATAGGCAACTAAAATTGGCGTCTAATTCGACTGCAGCTGCCCACGATAAAAATCTGCATCAATCAATCTAAGTCTAATCAAATCAAATTCCAGCCAAATTTCTCCCAGTTGGTCCGTGAGTTTAGCTACAGGCGCCGTTACCAATCCGGCCCGCTCTGAAACTATGCTCACTGCAGATGACAGGCTGGCAGCCACATGGGAAATGTGGCTCTCAGCTATCCTCCCTGGCAAGAACGATGCCGCAATTTGAAGCTCAGCCTCAACAATTCAGACACGCTGAAACGGCTAAGGCTAAGGCTAAGACTAAGACTAAATCAATCCGCCGGCCTGCTGGCGTGTTTTGTGGATTTTCTTCTGCTACATCTCTAGGTTAGCTAAGCTTAGGTTAATTAAAAAATCCTTCTCCGACAGATTTTTGCCCCAGCTGCCTACGCCCCTGACCCCCCCTCTCCCTTTCCTTCCACCCCTTCCTTGTTTTTTTGGGGGTTTTCCACGTTCTCTCCACGGTTTCTTGCATGTTCTCGTCTGTGGGAATCATCTCCCACCTGCGCTCCTTTCTGTTCCATCTCCACGGTCTTTCACAGAGAAGCTTCTACACAGAGAGAAGTTTCTTCACATAATTATAGTTTTTACACAGAGAAATTTTTGCATAGAGAAGTTTTTACACAGAGAAACTTTTACACAGAGAAACTTTTACACAAAGAAGAAACTTTTACATAGCGATTTTTTACACACGGATCCCGGATGAGCCTTTGCAGAGAAGCTTTTACGCAGACAACCTTTGACACAGAAGATGCCTTTTGCAGAGAATCTTTTATGCAGATAAACTTCTACACACACAACATTTTAGACAGAATAGTTTTTACACAGAGAAGCTTTCACACAGAACTTTTACACAGAGAAGTTTTTACGCAAATAATTTTTTACACAACCTTGACTTTTGCACATCACACAGAAGAGTTTTTCGACAGAACAGTTTTCACACAGAGACGCTTTTGCACAGAGAAACTCTACCCACTGAAGCTTTCGCGCGCAAAAGACCCCTTGGGTTCGAAAGCACGTCGCATCACACCCGGAGTTTCCGTACTTATCGCCACAGAGAGGCCGGCGGAATGCCGAAGGCTTTTAAATATCATGTTACAGTTACAGCAACCGAAGGATTCCCGGTTGAAAAAACAATTGGCAACAGTCAACAGCACCAAGAAACATCTATGTCACGAACTGTTGATTCAGATTGCTTTCTGCTTCCTGAAGAAGCGAAGCTTGATTGCGACATGGCCCGTTTCACTGCTTTTTTGCACCCCCTGGCATGCCAAACACCACGTGTTCGAGCATCTGAAGCAGCCCCATGAGGAGATAGTTTGATATAGTCCAAAGGGTCTCGACCCGGCGCTCGACCATCAGCCATGCTGTGCGCATCAAATCGTGGTTTGATGTAAGAAACAAATGGCCTAGCCCTAGCCTATTCCTGATTTTATTGGCTGCCCTGCCCCCCCGATCATTGCAGTGTATGTGTGTGTGTGCATGTGTGTTTGAAACTGCCTTTCTTTTCTCTCTTTCCGGTTATGTTTACTTGTATCTGTGCTACACATCACACCGCACATTGCCATTGCTGTGACTGCGGCCGGTCGGGCAAGGTTGTCTGTGAAGTTCAACATGTCGCACTCAAGGATAATATGATAATGCCACCGAAGGTCAGCCGACAGACCCAGAAATACCATTAAATTATTGCTTTTTGGTAATCACAAAAATCATACGTTTTTTGTGATTTCTCAGAATTAGTAAAATCAAGAAAACAATCAAAACCTATGATTTCTCAAAATTAATAAAATCAAGAAACTGATCAAAACATACGTTTTTTGCTTTTCTTAAAACATCAAAAACGTATGTTTTTCATCGTTTTTAGGTTTCATCCTGTTTTCAAAGCTCCAATCAGAAACGAGCTTCACAGGCCCGGAACTTTATTCTTAAAGTAGAACTCATTCCGAACCATCCGGGACCAATGCCGGCGTTGCGATGTGTTCAACTCAGCCGGTCAAACTCTGAGTTGGGGGGGAATACAATACACAGCGCCCCCTTCAAGGGATAAGTTGGTTTATAAAGCCATCAATCATCATCAACCTATTACAGATATATATATATATAATATACCCTAGGGATCCTGCGCTGCACTTATTGCATGACATTTGTTGATGTATATGTTTTTTGGCTACCGATGCAATATAGTGCTATCCGATATGGTTTTTTGATAACATTTGCGGTTACCATTAAANTATTGCATGACATTTGTTGATGTATATGTTTTTTGGCTACCGATGCAATATAGTGCTATCCGATATGGTTTTTTGATAACATTTGCGGTTACCATTAAATACTAGTAATTACCATTAAAATCCATCAAATATTTAGATATTAACCAACCATGATCCCATCCCAAGACCATTGCCTAACCCCTCCACGTTGCTCATCTTCAAGCCGCCACGGACACCATGCCCCAGTTGCATGGTGTGCATCTCGGCTGCATTTTTTTTGGTGTCGGGCAGGGAAACATTAAACCCCAGTCCCTGGTCGCCAACACGCCAACCGCAACTGCCAACGGAGTAATATTCTATACTCCATGATAGGCTTTGCAACAGCAACAGCTAATTTCTTCAACAAACCTACGTTGTCCTCATCTTTGAAGGTGTGGTGATACTTCACATTGTATCTGTACCTCCAAATGTCCTCTGCCAAATGGCACATTATGTGCAGTTTTGGCAGCAGCTTGAACCTATAGCCTCTCACAAAGGCCCAACAGGCATCGCTTTGCTCATGTGCTTCTTGCACACTCAGATACCGACCCGCCCTCTCGACACGGTCGAAAAAAACTGTCAAGGCTTTGCAGGTAGAAATAGCCAGATCGATTTCACGGTCATGTACTGAGTCACTTAAAGATTCGAGGCTAACCAGTAGGAAGAGGAGAAATACTCTGCCATTATAGGCTTTCATGCTCAAGCTTGGGTACCCAGATTCGTGTGTGAGCAAACCTGTTGTGAAAAATCCCTGCGAATGCCTGGGTTGCCACTGATATAGTGAGAATCAAATCAAGGCAAACCAAGACTGTTTGAAAAATAAGAAACTCCCTTCTCCCCCCCAAAAAAAGGACTTATAGGTGAGCCACTCATATCGGTTGATTCTAGCCCATTGCCGAAACCTTGCGCAGCAATTGCGTAGCTGAACATCATCAGTTGCACGACTGCCAGCTTCGAAGAATCCTAGGCAATCCAGGAAAGTTGCTTCAGGTTTCACACCTCTTTCAGGGTCCCCAATGCAAGTTACACCACAGGATTTGGGACATGGATGNGGAAAGTTGCTTCAGGTTTCACACCTCTTTCAGGGTCCCCAATGCAAGTTACACCACAGGATTTGGGACATGGATGTGTCTTAAGATATGGGTATGCCACCAAGCCACTTGATACATTAAGCATCAAATTTTGGAGCGTTCTGTAACTTAATACTTTCCTTGGCCAAAAAACAACAAAAAGGTACTTTAGCCAATGGTCCATGGGAGCAAAGTAGGGCCAGCACGCTTCCATTTAAGGCTTGCATGACCCCTAAATTGATCGTGTGCATCGAGCACCATCGCAATTGGCACACTTGGAACCCCGGGATAGAAATCAACGGATGGCTGGACCTCCAAGGGAAGCCCTGGTGAAAAACATATGGCTAGCTGCTAGAAGTAGTATTGAAAACTTATGTTGTTTTTTGTCCCAGCCTGAATGCATTTGCTAGTGCATTGTCAGGGGAACGTCGTCTGAAAGGGTGCAACAGGCGAGTCCACCTGGTATGTGATTGTTCATGTCTGTTAGAGTAAAAAACACAGTGCCTAAAACCTTCATAACCCACCATGCTATAGAACAGTGCAACCCTAATAAAATTTTACCCAGCATTCAGTTGAGCTTCCGGGACCATGGGCATGGGCTCTTCGCCGATTTGGCAAAACATATATGGCAGATATGGGTACCACTACCCCAATGTGTTGTTAGACCATAGGCCTCCCTCAGCCACTTCCAGTCTCCTCGGTGCTCTACCAGAGCAGCACAGCCACCTGAGGCAACACCGGGCGAGACGATTCGCTATGGCTGAGGCACTTGGGAGTGGACGGAAACAGAAGCAACCTATTTAGATTCCTTAAGTAGTGGAAAAAATAAGCATAAAAAAGACCATCGCCTGCAATGGGTTTGCCATTCCATTTGGCATGCATTGCCGGTAGTGGGTGACCTTCAAAATCAACTTCTGGATGAATCCCATTTGCCATTGCCTCAGGGCGATGATGTGTGTTGAATTGAATTTCATGGCATGGTCCTTATATTATTTGAATATCAACTCTTTAGATATATCTGATGTTTTTTTGACATGAACAAGATATATATATATATATATACATTAATCAAAACTATATACATGGCTGTTTTTGCTTTCAGTTGTCAAACCAAGACACCCGAAAGCTCCAAGCCAACACATGATAAATCCGCTCCATGGTGTACTCTGGGATGAGCCGGCTCACCCTCAAA
>BGPT01000014.1:295368-307554 GCA_003297045.1 Symbiodinium sp. clade C Y103
GGGGAATGCCAGATTAAACCCAAGGTTCTCCGGAGTTCCTGTAGCAAACAGTTGAAGTTGAGTACGACTAGCTTTTCTCCAGCCTTATTGTACCTACAGTCGTCGCCATAGATGCCAGCAGGGTTTTGTCCCTTCAGAGGATGGTCTGATTGAAGAAACCCGGTCGAAGCGCAATGGTCCCAAAACTTTCCGATGGCTCGGTCATCCCGCACTAACTTCTTGGATTCCTCACATTGCAAGACTAACCCCAAAGAAAAAAAATCGGGCCAGAATGCCATACTATAATGTTAAGGGTAACCTTTTGCTAACTTGAAGTATCAGCAAAGTGTCAAATAGGTAATGGTAAATCTGATGCGGAAGGAGCATTGGGAGCCAGGCAGATTCCACAGCACGTCGGTCGACCAATGATCGGACTGGGACTTCCACCCAATATACAGGTATGGGTAGTTCCAATGCACGATGGAGATCTCTGAACAACCCAGCCTAGCCAATTTGGCAGTCAAAGGCGAAACGGTAGATCCATAGGCCTGCCAGTCACAAACACTTTTCTCGGAATACTGAAACACTTTTTTTGGCAAGTTACCATTCGATCACATGGATATATGTTATATTTATTTATATTAAACATAAACGGATTAATGATAACATCTTAGTTTAGTTTTGATAAACATCCATCAAAAAAAAACTTATCTGTCTTCAGGCTTCTCCCTATAATTGTGATTTTCTGGGGCTACCTGCCGTACTACCATACCCAATCATAATCGCGCCTTAGCCTCAGCGCAGGCAGCTTGTGCTGCTCGCTGCATCTCAATGCAACTGGTCGCCTAAGCCGCTGGGGTGTTATGGCGTATGGGGTCGAAGATTTCTTGCACCATATCACATACTGCTATATGATCAAAATGCATATTTGTTTTTGAAGCATAGGCTTCTTTTTATAGGTGACCCTGAAATTTTCAGAATCTAAACCGTGATGTGGATATGGGCAGTAAATGGCACTACTATAATCGTCTCTTTTAAAAATGTGGGTCCCCAACTTTTTCTTGTGTAATGAGTTGTTTTCGTGTTTTTTGGGGTATAATATTTTTGATTTGGAAACCTAACCCAATCCTTAATGCAAACAAAGTAACGCCCCGACCCAGAGACCCAACAAGATGGTCAGCGAATGCAAGGTCCCCAGGAAGCTCACCTGCGTAGGGACGGTTGCATTCAACAAATCTAGAAGGGTAAATGGAACCCAGCATTAAGGGACACCCATACTCCCATACTCTAGAAGACAGGGACACCCAGAATGTATACAGTACGAATGGATTCATTCAAGACAATTTTATCATATATTTTGATGAAAAAGTAACCATATTTTTGTGGGTGCATGGCCTTCTGCATCTTCAAACCTTTTTTTCTTCGAGCTGATGTGAAATCAGTGGCGCAAGCCTTCCTACACAATTCCCTCATGGGCTCGCTCAGCTACTGCAAGGGTTGGCCAAATGGTCTTTGTTGCAAACATGTTTGGTGGTCATGTCATGTTCCCTTGAGGCTGCCTTGAGTAGCAACCATGAGCATCCACAAAGGTTCTAATGTGTGGGCATCACAGGCTGTTCTGGGCCAGAGATCATTACCGTAGGTAAGACAACGTGCTGGGTGCACCGAACTTCAACATGGGCATGTTTCAATGCCTGGAGCAAAACTGAATGCAAGTCTTGGGCTTCCCCGGTAGCTGGGCGCATGGGCAAAAGTTTCCATCAACGAAATGGGTTCGCCAGTTCAAGCTAGGTAAATGTCAAGACTTCCAAACCAGGAAGAACAGAATACAAATTTCAACACACATCCCAGCTAAGCCCAAAATGCAAATATCTAAGCTCCATTGGCCGCTTGGGCCTTGGCCTTGGCCTTTGGTTTTTCCTTCGGGGCCGTGGTATGCTTGCGAATCGCCTGGGATGCTTTCTTGTACTGTTCATTAGCATTCTCCAAGGAAGTTGTGGGCTGGGTCAAATCACCACCGGAAGCCAAAGCCTGTTCCAGGGCTTGCTTAGAAACACGAAGCTTGTCAGCCTCATCTTCCATTTGCTTGGTGAAAGCATCAGCAACGACCTGGGCCCTGAGTGCCAGCAGGAGGGGAATTTTGAAAGTTAAACTAGGTAGCCTAGGTGCAATTTTTTTTCATAGGGATTGAAACACCTCTCTCAAAAAAAATATGTTGCTAAGCATATTAAAATACCCCTATTTGGGAAAATTTCAATCCCCAGGATTTTAATGACGTGCCGGCCTTTACCAGGCGGAAATTCCACTGGGAACATTCCAAGAGGTTGGCGTTGGCTTTCGTGACAGCCTTGGGTGGGATGATCCCTGACGATGGTACCAACTCCCTACATAAAAATAGAAACATATATTTGGGATACCCACTGAAATAGATTTCCCGAATTTCAGATCCCTGTGATTATGGTGGTTTATGTTTGGTGGTGAAAAAGACTTTGCAGGCCCAACATATTTCCTTAAAGGGAAACCTGAACTTGAGCGATTGAGCCTAGAAACGTTTCCAGCCAGTTGATCCTGTGTTTTTTCCTTATTCTGCTTGTGTTTTGGTTTGGGCTTTGGGGCTGCGTTCGCCTGACCCTTTCCTTGACCGCCTTGACCCTTCCCCTGACCTGTCGTCCCTTCACCCTTTCCATGCCCCTTGCCAGTTGCATGCCCCCCCGGGGTCTCTCGCTGAGAAGACTCTGCAGGGTCATCCTCGGTATCCCTGATTCTCTGGATGCCTCGACGATTCACATTCTCGTCCACGTTGTAATATTCCATCCAACATTTGAAGAGCCTCATCTCCTTGGATGCGCAATGTAGATGGTGTTTGGTGTTAAGGTTTTAAACAGTTACATATCGTATAGCATGGTATATAATATAAATGTGGCTAGATTAAGGAATACACCCCACAGATCGAAATGAGAATGTACAAAAAAAAAAAAATATATCGTTGTAGTAAATATATTGGTTTGGAGGGGACTTGATTGAATTGATTGAATGAAACCCCACTGATTTGGGCGTATCAAGGTGGATATCGATGATTCAAACAACTCTTGTTCAACAAAATCTAATATTTAAAGAATCACCCCAAGATGTAATTTCGAACGAATTTTTGTCTACGTATATGAAAAACTCGGTCGAAATATTGTGATGATTTTTTTATCAAACAACTCGCTCAAAATTGGCAAACTTTTGCCTGTCAAGAAAATGTGCAGCTGGGCCACCTCGTTCCCCGGAAATTCCGGATGCCAGCACCACAATCCGGAAGAAACCTTCCAGGGAAGAAGATGCTCCCTCAAGCCCAAACTATTTGGAGGATCATCCCAGTGCATTATGTATTTTTGTGGGGTGCGTGAAAGTTCCTTAGCCGGGTTATCAAATTCATAGCTGGATTGTAGCACCACTATATTGAACCCCTAGATAAATGGAATTAGTCCCCAATGTTAAATATGCATATTCCAGAAACCTTGGTGATTGATATTGGAGTTGGGTGAATGTCTTCAACAATAGTCCCGCAGCATTGCCAAGGCCTTGGTTGTCACCAACTCCTCGACCAAAACGGCGTTGCCATGGTACTTGGTCATCAAATCCTGGGCTGGAGTCGCTGGGGCACAGAGTCTTGTGATTTCTGTAGGGGTAGTATATGCATATGGTAATATGGGGTAATCTATGTTGATACACCATTGATGTATATGCTGATAAAAAGACAAAAATCTGCACGAGTGGCTGGTGTTGCTGCTGGTGTGGGTGGTGCTCCACTGCTTGCTGCTGGAGCTGCTGCTGGCTGACTGCAGGCCACACGCGGTGTTTCTTGTGCTGGGGTCGCTTCCGTGGTCGTTGCCAGTGCTGGTGTTGCTGTAGCTTCTGCTGCTTTTGCCTTGTGCTGTTGCACTTCTGGTGGTGTTGGTTCTAATTGCTGCCACAGTTCATAGGCAAGCAAGATTTTCAGCGGATTGCCTTTAGCATGCTTTCATCCACACCTTGGAGGAAAACTTCAAAAAGTGGACTGGCCTTGACAGATGCCAATTTGGCCGCAAGCTCTCGGTCATCCATCTTCGTCAGTTGCATGGTAACAGCAGGTGCTGATGGGGGGCTGCTGGGCTCTTGACTTCGGGGAGGGGAGGGAGTCAGTGCTTTGACGTCTCAGGATGGCCTGCCAAGCTTGAACTGCATCTGGTGTGACGAGTGCTGTCACGAAGTGAGAGCACAATCTTTTTAAAAAACAGTGAAAAATTTGTCAAACAAATTTTTCAACTCGGTAAACAAATTCCTAAAACAATGCGCAGCAAGGTTTGGATGTTGGTTTGTCATAACCTTCGGAATTTTTAACTTCAGCTGCCCCAACAAACAAACCTTTTGCCAAATTTAAATATGAGGTGCAAATCNCAAGGTTTGGATGTTGGTTTGTCATAACCTTCGGAATTTTTAACTTCAGCTGCCCCAACAAACAAACCTTTTGCCAAATTTAAATATGAGGTGCAAATCAACACAAACAAATCACTGGTGTGATCCATTCATTTCGTCCACCTTCCACACCCTTCATTATTATGATGCCATTGCGATTATCTTTCAAGGGAGTGGATAGGGTGGGTCAAAAAANCTGGTGTGATCCATTCATTTCGTCCACCTTCCACACCCTTCATTATTATGATGCCATTGCGATTATCTTTCAAGGGAGTGGATAGGGTGGGTCAAAAAATTTTTTCCCACAAGTAGTCTTCGGCTTTTCGGGGGTTCATGGACGCACAGAGACTGGCACAGCTGGACATTCAAAGTCTCATTTCGCTGTTGTTGGTCATCATTTTTGACCTGGCACGACGCCTTGGTGTTGCTCCAGTGCCTGGCCCAGGGGACTCCAGAGCTGTGGACCCAGAAGTGGGACGTTTTCGTAATGAATCACATCAACCTTTGACTCCATTTACTTGTGAATACGCTTGTGCTTATCCTGGGTGTGATCAGTGGTGCGGAAGAGCTGAAGAGGGTCATAACCACCACCGTTGCAGACGTCATCGCAGGTATTAAACCATGGTTGTTGTGAAGGGCGGTTTCAAAGACAGGTGGACAAATCAATCTTTAGGTCGACACAGGCCCGAGGAGACTGAAACTCTGGAACATGTTGATTCTCCATTGGCACACGCTGTAGACGGAGGAGACGATTTTGGTTTTGAGCATTATTCAGAAGATCTGGACTTTGCACAATTTGGGGATGATAGGATTCATGACAGACTGTGAACTTTTCAGTAGATCACATGTGTTTGTGCAGCCAACTCCAAAGTCACGTCCTCAGCAACCTAGATGCAGTCCTGAACTCAGTGCAGGTGTGAAACGCGCCACAGATGAATGTTCATCGAGACATTTGCACAAACAGATACATGATTTGACACAACCATGGCAGCGTGGACCTTTGTCTGGTTTGTTTTCGAAACCCAAGCCTTTTTGGGAAAGCATGTCAGCATCGAGTGGAACGCTGGTGGGCCTCTCAGATCATGTTACAGCAAATGATTCAGATGCAGCGATACCAAGACCACTGCAACAGTCTGAGTCAACTCTGAAGCGCGTTCGAACCTCCAGGATAGTTTCCTCAGATGATGATTTCAGGCGACTTTCACTGACCAGGTTCAAAACGATGGTTTTGATTGACGTGAACGTTACGCGCTTAGGGTTGTCACTCTTGAGCTTTGCTGGAACACTCTGCACTGATGAGGAGTTATCTCAGATTTTCAACGATGTGTCCTCCCCCAAAGCAAGTGGAACCATTCTCAAGCGATGCAATGCCATGTGGAGATTTTCATGTTGGCTACAGACAAGATCTTGGGGCTCGCCTTTCGATCAGGATGAAACCATAATCTACAACTACATCTGTCACTTGAGGGATTCTGGTGCTGGTTCAACGACACCTTCACAGTTCGTGGAAGCCCTCAGATTTTCAGATTCTTTTTTGGTTTTTGCAACACCAAACTGCAAGACATGCTTAGTCCACGTGTCATCGGTGCAACTCATGCAGCTTACATGACAAAACGTGTTCGCAAGCCGGCAGAGGTGCTGAAGGTTTCAGAGATTAGGGAACTGGAGCAGATTTGCATGCACGACGATGCAACTCACAGACGCATCATTGCTGGTAACCTTTTGTTCAGTTTCATGGCAGCTGCAAGATGGCACGATTCAATGCATGTGGTTGCAATTGACTTGTCGAAGGATCATCATTTGGTTTTGCTCGAGGCCTTTACAGCCAAACACAAATCTTCAAGGACGAAGGAGCTGCAACGTGAGCTTTTGCCGTTCACGGCCTTGGGACATGCCTTGGACCAGTCAAGGGGCAGAGTCCTGGATCTGGCTCTACTTTTTATGTTCATGGTCAGAGCACATGTCCACTGCAGAAGCCTCTTGCTGGCTTAGGGAACTCCTTGAGCCCAGCATTGGACCTGACAGGGCGGCAGAACTCACTGTTCATGGCCTCAAGGCTACATTGTTGAGTTGGGCAGCCAAGAGCATGCTGTTCTCACCTGGCGAGCAGCTAGCTCTTGGACATCATGTGAGCTTGCAACATAGGTCTGCTTTGATATACTCAAGGGACTCAAGGGACAATCAGATCGGGTTGTGCACCAAACTTCACCAGATGTTCGAGAAGCTGCGCGCTGGGGTTTTTGATCCTGGTGGCAACAGGGTTCAAAGACTTTTCAACTGACAATGGATAGAGCCAGGGAGATGCAGTCTGAGGAAGACGATAGCAGTTCGACTTCTTCCGACGCTTCAAGTGTTGCATCTTCAGATGGGGAGCATGGAAATCATCAGCAGTCGACATCCCTCAGAAGGTTGGACGCAGACAGCCTGGACAGAGACAGGTGTTACATCAACCTCAAGTCGAGGGTCGTCCACTTAGAGCTGGTGGGCCAACAAAAATTCTGGTGCGGACGAGGGTTGAGCTCGTCTTTTCAGAAAGCTTCCAGAGAGAACCTGGCAAATCCTGAAGTTGTGATCTGCGCCAATTGCTCGCAAGCCTTCAGGAGTTCAAATGCTTGAGAGACCGTTCACACACCCTTGCTGCCCCTGCGTATCAACACAGCCTGGAATCTTGGACCCCCAGATGGGTATAAAAACGCAGTGTGCAGACCGTCAGATGGTGGCATGCAATACGATTGTCATCTGTGATCGTTTCAACATGTTTTTCTTGCCATCCTATTATTAAAATTTTTCGGTCATCAAACGAACATGAGACATCTCAGCAATTTTCCACTTGGGGCTGAATTTTAACAAGTGACCTGAGGACCTTTTTTTTTATAATAAAAAAGGGTATCCAGGTCACTTGTTAAAACGGTCCTAAAAGGGCCAATGTATACATCAAGAAATCTCAAACCAAGTGGAAATTTGGCAGAATTTGGCATCCACATGTGCACAAAGACCAATCACAGCTTCTCAGAATGCAACTAAGTAACTCGATGACCCAATGCTGAATCGTGAGAACCCAATGCCTATCATGCAATCCACCAGGCATGAGGCAGAGGTAAATCAGCATGAAGCTCTTGGGACCATCAGTTCACATTCCGTTGCAACATGTGGCTAAGCTGTGCTCACTTCTTTGCACATGTCGTGTCAAACAGCAAATTGTTCAGTCTCGCAGTGACAAAGCCTTGCAAGTTGCTTTAAATTCATGGTGCGTCGCGCAGTTTCGCATTCTTTTGCATAGTTCATAACATGCCAATTTCAGAGAATGAGGAATCGCGTTTAGGAATTCGATTTGGAGACAAACCAACATTTCTTGTGTTTCCAAAGACTTTCCAGGCAAGTTTGCATTTTTCAACCGTAGGACCGAATCTGAGTAGATGGCAATTGATTCGAGAGTGGCCTTTCAGAACAAGGCCTTGGAGCTGAACATCAGCCAGGCGGATATCGACGCCCTGACAACAGCAGGTGTCACAACTTATGCAACTTATGCTTATTGCTGCACTTTTCAGCCGGGACAGAGTGATGACACACCATTGACAGATTTTCTCACCAATACAGTTGGAGTTGATGCTGGGGCTGCAACTGCAGCTAAGTTCAGGCGCCTTTTCTTTGAGGCTCATGCCCTTTCACTGGAGGACCTCAAGTCCCGTGCAGATCGGTCAGAGTCAAGCGAATCTCGAGTAGTACCTTTGGCAGAAAAGATGGATAGAATTAGGCTCCAGAAGGAGCGCCTCACAGGTATCAGCTTCACACCACAAAGTGAACCATCTCATAGCCTCATTGACAAGGTTTGTCAACAACTGGAGGACAATGTCATTTCTTATGTGGAGCTGCAGAAATGTACATCCAGACAGGATGAAACGCTACATGCAAAGGTAGACACAGCATTGTCCTTGGACCTGTCAGGTTGTTCGAGACTCAGTAAGAAGCAGAAACTTGAAGACACCAATGTGACTGGTGAGCACAGGTTGCGACAAGCCTTCCTGCGCAGGTCGTTGGCTTACGATCTTGCTGGTTTGGCAACGTTTGCAGTTCTGGACCTTTGGACCCAGAAGCTTTTCGAGAAGATGAATGAGGCCCCACTGGCTAATTATCGCCACGTTTCAGTTGAGCAAATTATCAATGCAGACAAAGCGTTGTGGGTTAAAGTTTCAGACGACACCAGAGGAAAGCTGCAGCCGAAAACAAGTGAGGAAAAGGCTTTTGATGTTTCTTTCAAAAAGTTCTGTGAACACCCTGAAGTGCTACAGCACCTTTCGCCTTTGCAGAGCGTCAACAGGAGTGAACCGTCAAGCAGTGGATTCCCGTCTGGAAAGCGCAAACAGTTTTCTGCAAACGATGGAAAGGGAAAGCAAGGAAAGGGTAAAGGTTCAGGAAAGACGCCGGGGCCAGGAATTACAGTTCCAGACAACTGTGAAATCTATGTGGATGGCAAACAGCTTTGCAAGCGTTGGCAGATTGGTAAGTGCACGGCAAAGGTCAAGCCAGGAAAGCGTTGCATGATCGGATACCACATTTGCTGGAAAAAGGGTTGTCACAAAAACCATCCGGGCAATGAGTGCCCACACTGACTTGGTGCAGCAATACCGGACAATGCTTTCACCCTGCAGCCGGTTGTCTTCGAAATCTGTTGTGGGTCAGCTGGGCTCTCTGCCGCCTTGAGGCGATTGGGATTCCAGACCTTTGCCATCGACCATTCTTCAAATAGACATTCGCACAAGGTGAAGCCGTTTATTTTAGATGTTTCAAACCCCAAGCAGCTAAAGTTGTTGGAGTCAATGATACGTTTCACAAAACCTTGCTACATACATTTGGGGCTTCCTTGTGGAACATGCTCTCGAGCTAGAGAGCGGCCAATGCCGGCGAAGTTGGGTGGCCACATGGGCCCACGGCCGCTTCGAGATGAGGACAATTTGATGGGCATGCCGGATTTACAGGGCGCAGACAAAATAAAGGTCGAGCTAGCCAATCAGTTGTATGAAGCCGCCATCTCCATCATTCACCTTTGTTATGTTTTGCAGTGCAGCTATCAATCGAAAACCCTGCACGTTCATGGTTGTGGCAGATACTTGCAAAACTGGTTCAACGGTCGGATGATCCCCACTTTGTCCTTTGGTATTCTCAGTTGGAAAGTGTGTATTTTGATGCATGCGCTCATGGCAGTTCCAGGGACAAAAGAACAAAGCTTTTGGCGAGCGATGGACTCTTCAGCGGATTGGCACAGGATTGTCCCCAAAACCATATTCATTTGTCATGGCAACCATACAAATCGGAGCATGGGATAGTTTTTCCAACTGCACAAGAAGCGGAATACCCAGCTTTGCTGTGCACTAGAATGGCTGATTGCATTTTGCAACAGGCCCAGAGCAGACAAATTGCGCCGCGGATGTCTCAGCGCCTCAAAGACTTGCTGAAGTTGGGGCTTGGACAACAAACCATCAGGCACCCACCGCTCGTGCCTGAGTTTCTGGAATACACCTACATGAATGAGCCAGTGACCAACCCAGCCTTCAAGTTGTTGGCTGCTCCTCTTGACCGGGAGCAACAAAACACTGAGCAGCCAGAGGTGAAGGAAACCAACAAGAGAGCAAGGACCACTTTCAAATATGGCGTTTGGCATACACCCGAGCAGTTTTTGGAGAAAGCACAAAAAGTTCCTCGCCCCATGGATGAGGAGTCCTTTTTGCATCCGGCTACAAAGGATGCAGTGCAAAAGGTGGTGCACACAGACCCAACAGTGCTGGCGAAGGAGCGACTAGCAACAGTTTTTAGACTGCGCAAGCTTACAAACGAGCTTTCAGGTGCAGAAACGGCCTTGAAGAGTTCTCTCCATCCAGACGTGCGGAAATGCGTTGCACCCAAAAACATATCCCTTTTTGAACATTTGTTACAGCAATTCGACCTTTGGGACATGGATGTTGTGCGCTTGATGAAGGAGGGAATCCCTCTGGTAGGTTTGCAGGAACCTCCCAAGGGCTACACAGAGATGCTAGTGCCGGCATCAATCACAGAGGAAGAGTTGAAGCAGTCTGCACTTTGGCGTCGCAGAGCGTTGATGGGCATGGAGAAACGCTTCAGTGTCGAGGAGGAGAACGCCTTGCAGAAGGCCACTGCAGAAGAGGTAAGTCTTGGGTTCCTTGAAGGACCATATCGGGAGGATGAGATTTCAGTACTCCTAAACTCTGATTCCTGGTCTTTGAACCCGCGTTTTGCTTTGTTCCAGGGACCCAGTGGCAAGGTCAGAATAATTGACGACGCAAAGAAGAGCAGTGTCAACGCTTCTTTCAGTTCAACAGTCAAACTCCAAGCTGCAAGACGTGGACTATGCGGCAGCAATGGTGGTTGCGTTGATGCATGAGCTTTCAGTGGCTGGTCAGCCTCAGGACCAGTGGATGGGAAAAACTTTTGACCTCAGCAAAGCCTACAAGCAGCTGGCCATTTACCCAGGCCACCAGAAGCATGCCATAGTTGGGTTGCCTGTGGCAGGTGAATGGAGATTCTATAAAAGCCTTTCACTTCCTTTTGGCTGCACTGGAAGCGTTTATGGCTTTGTCAGAGTCTCACAGGCCATTTGGTACATCATCACCCGCCTCCTGCATGCTGTCACCTCTCACTACTTCGATGATTTCCCTACGGTGGAGCGGTCATCGGGGTGCAAAGTTCTTTCTCTTGCAGTTAGTGCGGTGTTGGATATGCTTGGATGGGCACATGCAAAAGAGGGAGACAAAGTCTTGAACTTTGCAGAAGCCTTCGACCTTTTGGGGGTAAACTTCAACCTCGCTACGCTGCCGTCGGGAATTTTGACAGTTGCAAACAAACAAAGCCGCGTGGCCAAGCTGTGTCAGATGCTTGACGACATCTCTTGTGACGGAGAAATCTCTCAGGCAAAAGCTAGCGAACTGCCGGGGCTCTTGAATTTTGCAGTGGGGTACTACTCTGGAAAATCCTTGAAACACTTAGTTTCAGCCTTCATGCCTTTCGGTGAACGACCTGGTGCTTACAAAGCAGGTGAACTCAGAGCGTTGTGTGAATATGCAAAACTGATGTTGTCATCTTTAGCACCTCGTAAACACGCGGTTATGGGCAACAAGACACCCATCTTGATCTTCACCGATGGAGCATGGGAAGCTGGCATTGCTCCGCTGGCGCCGTCATCATCGACGGAAGTGACAGACTTGGGTGTGAGATCCAAGTGCCAAAGGCCCTGGTGGAACATTGGCTGGCGCATGCTGGCGATCAGGTGATCTCCCAGATAGAGCTTTCCTTGTTGCAGTAAAGTGGTTTTTTCGAAAACGGTTTCTGGAAAGGCGTGTCATATCTTGGGTCGACAACGAAGCGGCGAGAATATGCGCCATCAAGGCCAACAGCCCTTCAAATACAATGAGATCCTTGTCTCGCCTTCTTGCTGACATCGAAACCCTTTGGCCGAGCTTCCACTGGATTGAGCGAGTTTGTTCTTTTTCTAATCCAGGTGACCTTCCATCACGTGGCAAATTGGCTGAAGCGGTGAGGAGATATGGGGTGCAAGACATAGGGACTTTGGACGTAAGCAGTGACCTTGAAGAAATCACCCTCAAGCTCTTTGAAACTCCTTTTGATGCTGCTCTCCTTAAACTGGGGCAAAACACCTGAGCACACAAAAGCACGAAATGCCAGCGACCAAATGCAGGTGGCTGGACATCGTCAAAGCAGATATCAATAGCTGCTCCAAACGCTCAGACATCCGTT
>BGPT01000014.1:307565-333431 GCA_003297045.1 Symbiodinium sp. clade C Y103
CGCTGAAAGCCGTTTTTCCAGATGTCATTTCAGTTTATTTTTCCGGATTGCATTATTTCCGTATTTCTCGGTGGGAACGTTCGAAGCGCGATTATTTTTTAACGGACACGTTCTTGGCGCGTGAGTTTGTGTTTTGCACCCATCTAAATAACATAGTATTACTGAGTTTGTTTGGTATAAGATGAGTGCTGTCACGAAGTGAGAGCACAATCTTTTTAAAAAACAGTGAAGAATTTGTCAAACAAATTTTTTAACTCGGTAAACAAATTCCTAAAACAATGCGCAACAAGGTTTGGATGTTGGTTTGTCATAACCTTCGGAATTTTTAACTTCAGCTGCCCCAACAAACAAACCTTTTGCCAAATTTAAATATGAGGTGCAAATCNCTGGTGTGATCCATTCATTTCGTCCACCTTCCACACCCTTCATTATTATGATGCCATTGCGATTATCTTTCAAGGGAGTGGATAGGGTGGGTCAAAAAACTTTTTCCCACAAGTAGTCTTCGGCCCGCCCTCCCTAAACCCTGTTCTTTTAACGTAGGGAGCAGGGGGCAAAACACTTGAGCACACAAAAGCACGAAATGCCAGCGACCAAATGCAGGTGGCTGGACATCGTCAAAGCAGATATCAATAGCTGCTCCAAACGCTCAGACATCCGTTNCAGCGACCAAATGCAGGTGGCTGGACATCGTCAAAGCAGATATCAATAGCTGCTCCAAACGCTCAGACATCCGTTTGAATCATCCCCAGATCGAATAGAGCTGGCGAGAAGAAAGGAGGCGCATTTCCGACATTCACGCTGAAAGCCGTTTTTCCAGATGTCATTTCAGTTTATTTTTCCGGATTGCATTATTTCCGTATTTCTCGGTGGGAACNCGCTGAAAGCCGTTTTTCCAGATGTCATTTCAGTTTATTTTTCCGGATTGCATTATTTCCGTATTTCTCGGTGGGAACGTTCGAAGCGCGATTATTTTTAACGGACACATTCTTGGCGCGTGAGTTTGTGTTTTGCACCCATCTAAATAACATAGTATTACCGAGTTTGTTTGGTATAAGATAGGTCCAAACTTGATGCTATCATCACGCGCCTGCTTCTGCCCTGGTTGCTTTGCTGGTGTTGAGATCTTGAGCTGGGCCATTGACTGCACCAGCGACTCCGGGACATCATCGGGAATAGAAGCTGGAGNCTGCTTCTGCCCTGGTTGCTTTGCTGGTGTTGAGATCTTGAGCTGGGCCATTGACTGCACCAGCGACTCCGGGACATCATCGGGAATAGAAGCTGGAGGTGTTGGCGTGCTTGCAACAGGGGGTTCAACAGGCGGTTCAGGCACGGTCGGTTCTGTAGGATTGCCGGTTGCTAGGGATGCAGTGGGTGTGGGTGTGGCGGACTGTGGTGATGAAGGTGTCGGCGGCTCACAGCCAGGCTTCAACTTCTTAAGGTAGCTGCCATCAGGTTGCAACTCCCATGTGTAACGATCGTCCCAAGGAGGTCCCAGGCTGGCCGTGGGGCTGATAGCTGCTTCATCTGGCTTGGAAGGGGATGGTGTAAACCCTGGTGGGGACGAGTAGAGTCCGAGCTGGTTGTCTGGAAAGTACTCTGGGTTCTCCTGGGCAAGGTTTGAGGTTGTGTGGGCGATGGGGTGCCATTCTTGAGAGAAGGCTGCTGTTCTTCAACATCCATCTGGGTATCTGACACCACCACCACTACGTCTGGCGAGTCTTGCACATCTGTCGTTGCTAGTGTTGACTTTGTCTGAACATCTTTCTCTGGGATTGCTGCATGCTGTGGTGTTGCCTGCTTCTGCATGATCTCCTTTGCCTAGGCCCATCACACTACAGGAATCTACAGGACCAATCTAGTGGACAGCGAAACCCATCCCCCAAAACCACCGATATTCCAACCACAAGTAATTTGTTAAGTCCTGCATGCCAAAACAATTGAGAATGATTGGGAATGAACATGTATATGTACATGTGACAATGGACTTCAGGGCGTTGCTCCACTAAACTTCATGTATGTACCACCGGTGTGCATATTGCCATACGCAGGGGTCTATATCTCAACTTATGGGAGTTATAGCGATCGATCTATATGTGTCGTATTTCCAATAATGAAGCTATTCGCTAAGTGGTTGCATCGAAAATAATGGAGGCTCCAAACCCTTTTTTTGACTCCGCATTAAAAAACAAAGTCAAAAAATAAGGGTTGGAACCACCAGGGTCGACAAAAGGGGCTTGGAACCACAAAAGGGTTTTTTTATGAATGACCACATTGCAGAAGACACATAGCCAAGCTGCGGCTGGACCATCGGAAGTCCCACATTCAGAAGACTTCATAGCTTCACCTTTCAAGGCAATGCTTTGAAAATTTGTTTTTTGGACGCAATAAATCGGCAACAGGATCTCTAGAATGATATTAATGGGGTTTCTTCAAATGGGGGATCCACAAAATCATGGGGTTCATGAGAATTGGAGTTGGCCAGTTGCAGATGGACAGACAGACACAGGGACTGGTGAAGCAACTCCTGCTGTGCAATCGTTGGTTTTGAGTCCTTTGAAAGCTGAAGTTTTTCGTGGTTTTTCAACAGGTTTGACTGTCAACATGTTGCATGAAACAATTGAAACTGAAACAGATGCATGTAGTCATTTTTCCAACACTGAAACTGTTTTGCATGTCTCCATTTCCGGTTTGCAGTGCCTAGAGAACGACAGACCGTTCTGCACGTGCGAGAACTGTGCGATCAAGGGTGATGAGTTTGGAGCCAGCTTGGAAAGATGTCAACTGCATGCATGGAGAATGCAACACTTTCAGGACAGTTTGCCGCCTGCATGTTTGTTTGTGCCCCCAGAATCTTTCGAAGAGCCTGAAATCATTTATGTCTCTGACAGTGAATGTGCATGTTCATTTGTGTTGGATCAACCTGCGAATTTTGGAGATGAGTTTGATGACAGCGATTCAGACGAAGAGACTGCAACTTGCAAACTTTGGGATTTGAGTTTCGGTTGGATGCCAGAGTGTGCATCGGGTTCGGATTCATCTTTGCTGTGCGGGTTGCTCAACTCAGGGTGCTGTAAACCACGAAGTGCCGACAACAGCCAGCAGCAGCACTGCCAAAACAACTCTGCATGAAACCCCTTTCTTGGCCAACACTTTTTGGGTTTGCAGGGTTTGGGACACTTGGGTGCTGCTGATGATGCTGCTGGTGCGCTGAGTGAAGGGTTGCTGTCAGAAGTAGGTGAGAGAATTCACCTGCAGAGGGTTGGAACTTCAACATTTTTGAATGTGCAAGATACAATTTCTCATGCATGTCAGCTGCACAAGTTTTCTCCTGTTTTGCATCCTCTTTTGTCTGAATTGATGATGGGAAACGATAGTCAACACTGGTGGTTGTTGGACTCTGGTGCTGCGGCTACTGTGATGGCAACAGCATCACGTGCAACGTACGGAGCTTGGGTCACAAATGTCCAAACTGACAGGTTCAGAGCTGCGAACGGCAGTAGGGTTTCCATTGATGGGTCTGCTGATGTTTCTGTGTGGGTTGGTTTTAAGAAAAAGAACGACAATTTGGGAAGATTCCCCATTTACCGGCAAGCCAAACTTAAATGCCTTGTTGGTGGCATCAGCCACAACATCATTTCAACAAATACTTTGTGCGAGTGCGGATGGGAATTCAATCAGAATCCAGAAGGTGCTGAGGTGACACACTGTGAGTCAGGTTTGAGGTTGGCAGATGTGTGTAACTTCGGTGGTTGTCCTTGGGTTAAGCTTGACCCTGCATGGATGTATAGTGGTTCTGATCCCTCTGCACAGCATAGTGAATTTATACTGTCAGAAGGTATGAATGCAGTGCATGCCGGTGCTGCACCTTTGAACCCATTCAGTCGTGCGGCAGAAGCTGCGTTGGAAACTCACAGACTCCAAGGGCATGTGCCTTATGACCCCCGGTGCACAATCTGCGCAAGAGGAAAGTCGACATTCCATCATCGACGTCGACGAGGTGGTGCGCTGGAAACTGAGGTACAGGCCGATTTCGGATTTTTGACCACAAGGGGAGAGATGGTTGACGAAGAAACTGAGGGAACCATTAAGGTGCTGGCTTTGACTGAGCTGTCTACAAACTGTGTGGGATATGTTGTGGTTGGACATGAGACTAGGCATGTAAAGACCCAAATATGCAAATGGCTCGACCATTTCGGTCTTGCTTCGTCCACTTCCTCAGTGGTACTTCACACAGATGCGGAAAGGGCTGTGTCAGAGTTAGTTGGGGCAAGTTCTGAAAAATATACCTTTTTGGTTCGCCGTGCAAGACCCCAACAACACCAGAGTAACGGCGGCGCCGAACGGGCCGACCGTAGGCTAAAAGAGTCACTCTCAGTCTTGAGGGCAGAAATGAACCAGGGTGGAGCAGACATTTGTTTCACAGAGAGAGGACTGGCTGATGCGGTTACCTATATAGCTCTCACTCACAATCACTTTTCAAAAGCCCACGGGTCAGATTTTTCTCCTCTTGAATATTCTACCCAAAGGAAGTTGTCACGTCCTGCTCCTGCAATGTTCGGACAGACCGTCTTGGCTGAATTCCCTTCCAATATGCGAGCCCAATCACCAAACGAAACCAGGAGTGTTGAGGCGAGTTATGTGCATGCCGGACTTGACACAGGGCCCATTGTCCAAGGAGCTGTGAGGATTGAAGGAGAGCTTGCCCTCAAGAGGTTCGTGGCCAGAAATGTGAAAGCGATAACCCCGATCGGGTGGAACCAGAACATTGGAGATCAACTGTTCGTGGAGATTGAAGGTGGTGATGGTGGTGAAGCTCAAAGAGAACCTCTCCCTGCTCCCGGTGTAGTGCATGTGCATGTTGTGCCGCCAGCGCCTGATGCAAGTGCAAGTAGACCGAGATTGCCTCCGGCTGTGAGTGAACCCATGGAAGATGATGTCGTTGAATACCCAGATGGTGCGCCAGGAGATCTAGTACGAGAGATGAAAGAATCCGATCCAACTTATCGTGCTCCTCTTCCTCGAAAGCGAGCTGCTGAACCAGCTCCTCCTCCAAGGAAATCCGGTGACTTGAAGATTGCACGACAAGAACCATTTCGAGCTCCAGCCCCAAAGACTCCTGCAACTGTTTCTGTTCCTGCGAAAGCCTCTCCATCAGTTTCTCCTACGTCTCCTGCGTCTGATGCCTAGAGGATCCAACGTCGCGCTTTGGACACCATTTGCTGCAAACGGCATGTTCCATATACATGGCGGCGCGCTTTGTAGAAACGCTGTCGTTTGCATTACAAAGCGCACGTTTTCGCAACAATGCGCACATTTTTCGCGCCAAAGCGCACGTTCGAAAAACAAAACAAGGCGGACGGCGCCGTTTGTAGAACCGACGTCCAAAGCACACGTTTGGAGCCTCTAGGTGGTGGTGGGACTGAGGTGCGTGTGTTTCCCAAGACACCCAGGTGTCCTGCATGTGAGTCAGGAATGAACGCCCCAGGAATTAGACACAATGCAGAGTGCAAGCGCAAGCGTGCTGTGTTTGAAGCTGAGAATCCCCCGGTGATTCCACCAATTCCTGAGGTCGTGCATGAGACAAGGCCGGTTGGTGAGGCTATGGATGCTCAGGAATCAGGGACCGAGAGGGAGGCAGAAAGGTCAGTTGAGGATATTGAGGCTGAGGGACTCAGGTTCCCATGACCTTGGACTTGTTTGTTGCAGATAATGCATGTGACTCTTTGGGACCTGTGGAATGGTGTCTTGAACATGGACCTGAGAAAGCGAAGGTGACTAGCCCAGAAGCGTTTGATGGTGAACTGAATTCAATCAAATTTGCACCAAACAAGAGCCACACATGTGTGAAGGTCAAATTAGGTGGTTCTGATGTGCTGATTTGGAAACCAGACGAAGTCATTGATGACAGTTCACTTATGCAGTTGGATGCGAATTTGGGATTTGAAGGTATGAAAGAAGAGATTGGGAATTTGGAAAAATGTGGTGCAGGCAAGGTCATAGGTCAAGCTGACGATGCATTGAAAAAGAAACACTCAAGCATGCGAGTTATCCCAAGCAGGTGGGTTTCTGCATACAAGAGCGAAGAAAGGGTGAGGGTGCGAATAGTTGCTAAAGATCTGAACAAAGGGATTTCAGCTAGGAAGCTGGGCATAAGTAGCCCCACACCCAGTATTGAGGGCTTTCGCTTTGTCCTTACGCTTGCTGCGCAGAGAGCGCTTCGCCTTAAAGGTCTTGATGTCTCGCACGCATTTATGCATTCACCTTTGCCCCACGGCCTGGTGATCGTGCTGAAGCTGCCACAGCCGGTGTCATTGCCTGATGGGTCACAAGCCTATTTGCTTCTGTATAAAGCCTTGAATGGTTTGCGAGATGCTTCCCTGCATTGGTTGAATTTGCTCAGTGATAGCATCCGTGCGATTGGACTGACTCGAGCCATGCATATATCGATCAAGGAGTAGTTGCTGGTGAAGTCGCTCTCTTGTTTGCGTATGTAGACGATCTACTCCTATGCTGCATGTCCGAGAAGTCTGAGCAGATCGTAGAGAAGGCCATTGGGAGAGCAGTTCCTTTGAAGCAGACAGGACTTATTCTTCCTGCACGTTTGGGAGGTGGCAATTTGATCTTCATTGGTCGACACATCCACAGAGGGGTTGATGATGATTCGTTGACGATCGGTGTGGATCCCAACTTCCTGAAGACCACGTTTCTCGAATTCAACATCACCAAAGGTACTTCAGCAGTGCCTGATGTGGCTAAGGCGCAGGGTGACAAACAATTGATGCAAGAATTGTCCCCGTCAGCCTACTCAAGGGTTCCGAAGGGCACTGGGTAAACTTCTGTGCATGGCCCAATCAAGGCATGATTTGAAGCTTTATCTGAGTCTTATTTGGAAGTCAACAGGCAAAACCCAACCAAGGTACTGAAAGTGCTATCAGGGGATTGTTGCGGTTTTTGTTTGAAGATGTGGGAACGGGTTGCCTCCGTCTGAGGTACGAGGTAAGGATGTTTTTTTTATTCCTAAAAAGGTTGTGCGTGTCTTTGAACATTTGGTGTTCAAAGACTTTGGGTAACCTGGAAGTTTCTCCTTCTAAACTGTGCGTCCCGCGTGCGTAACTAGAAGCGTGGGTTAAAGACCAACAACACGTTTCAAAACAAACCTTTAAACCAAACATGTTCACACTTTGTGGGATGATTGTCGTGCATGCACATTGGCATGGTAAGTATCCTGTTCTTATCAGTCTGAACAACCTGTTGCCGTGCAGTTGAACATGTCATGTAGTATCTGTTCATATCAGCGAACAATTCTTAACTGAGCGGTGAGCAGTATCTGTTCTTATCAGTTGACAGTGTTTCATCTTGCGCNTGTCATGTAGTATCTGTTCATATCAGCGAACAATTCTTAACTGAGCGGTGAGCAGTATCTGTTCTTATCAGTTGACAGTGTTTCATCTTGCGCATGGGCGACATTCTGGTTTAAGTGGTGGGTGGGTGGGACCCCTTTTGACCCCTTTTTGTGTGGCATCCCGTTTTGTTTCGCATGGCCCGTGCTGTGCACCGTGGAAAGACCTTATTGAGCTCTCCTGTGCATTTTCATCCAGTGATTTCGCAGTCTTCAGCTTCATTCAAGTGGCATTTCGTGTCAATCTTCAGTGGATTTGTGCTGGGAATTGCGGTATTTCTCATTTGGATTTTTTCACTGGACTAGTGGATGCTCAGACAGACAAGGTTTTTTCAGGCCAATATTCGTGACCCTCACTGTGCATACGTGCTTGCAGGAACTGGATTTGCAAACCTCATTAGGCATCTGATTCTGGAATTTTTGCACGATTTTTCCAGTACAACACTGCCCAGCCGCGACATCGTTCGATTTTGCTGGACCTCACCTGCTGTCTTCAGGGTCACAGTCTCGTGGACTCAGGTAGATACTCCTAGTGTTGCAGATGCTGAGTCCGACTGAACGCACACGTTTGTTTGTGGGGGCTGCTACGGGTGTGCCTGCAAATGCATGTCCTGGTGATGTGTCTCAACCTAATGCAGTTGCAGTGGAACAGGACAACCCTTGGACTGACGAGCTTGGCAATGAGTTTGATTTGGCAGGTTTGTGGACTCCATCTGAAGCTGCACAGGACACAGGTGATTTCTTGGACGGAAGCTCTGGGTATGAGCCTGAGTCTGCATGGGAAGAGGCGCAGTCAGATGTTCCAATTGCTTCTGCAGATGATATGTCAGAATTTTTGGATGTCAACCTGGATGCTTGTGTGCAAACTGCATTGATGTCATTACCTGCACTGGCACCGAAACCGATTTGGGATGAAGGAGTCTGGAGTGCAATTTTTGGCAGTGGTCTCCTTATGAAACCAGATTTTTGCGATGCAGAATTTCACAAACCTCCAATTGCTGACTGTCTTGACTCATGGATGGGTCAGATCACAGAATGTAGCCGGAGCCTCAAACGTTCTTTGCCAAAGGACGACAGTGAGATCTGTTTGGCTGCTGTCCGACATGTGACAGATCAATCATGGGAGGAAGAGCGTGAATCACAGCTGCAGATGGCATTGAAGAGATGGTTGATAGTTGTCATATCATTCAACAAGGATACTCTGGTTTGGAGACAACTTGCAGATGAGCAGGACGATGTGGCTAAGATGGTGGTTCTCAGTGATTTATTCAGAGGTAAAGCCCCGGCCACATTGCTGAAACGTGCAAGGGCCCTGCAAAAATTTTGCAGTCACTTTGGAATTGGTGCATTCCCAGTGGGCGAAGTTGAGTTGTACCGGTTCTTCCAACTAGAACGCAACAAGAGGCACCACCGTCAAGACTCAGGAGTTTTCTTGAAGCCATGTTATTCTGCTTCCATGTGTTGGGAATGGAGGAACTGAAAGACGCACTGAACAGCAAGAGATTGCATGGTTGTGCAGTTTCGTCGGTGCCTCATACCATTTCTCAAGCATCGCCGTTGTCAGTTGGGGAGCTTGACAAACTTCATGCAGTATTGTTTGAATCAGATGGTTGGGATGCAGTTTTTTCTGGAGCTGTGTTGTTCGTGATCTATTCACGAGCGCGCTGGGCTGACGCTACGCACAGCGCCAACCTCCTGGCCGACAAGGACACTGCAGGGAGCATTTGGTATCTTGAAGCTCAATGTGCCACTCACAAAACTATGCATGCTGCCATGTACAAGCACAGGATGTTGCCCTTGGTAGCCCCAGCTTTGGGAGTGGTTGCACAGCCCTGGGCAGACAGGTGGTTGCAAGTTCGTCAAGCGCTAGGTATCAAACTTCCTCCAAGACATGCGTTGGTGCCAGCTCCTGCATTGGATGGGAGCCCATCGAAGAGGCCTCTAACGGCTTCAGAAGCTGGTGCTTGGTTGCGTGCTCTTCTACATGGGTCAACATCTCAGTTAGAGGATCGCAAACTGACTGCTCACAGCATGAAGTCTACAATGTTTTCTTTTGCAGCGAAGTTTGGTTTGAGTCCAGAGACCAGATTGCAGTTGGGGTATCACACAAGTGGTTTCCGCATGGTTCACACATACTCCAGAGATGCTGCAGCCCAGCCGCTGTTGGAACCTGAGAAGATGCTGGCCGCTGTGCGTGAGAAAACATTCCTGCCGGACTGCACCAGGAGCGGCAGATTTGTTGAGGCGCCCCAGGCCGGCAATTCTGGCCGAGTGGACACTGTGGCTCTTGAAGGCCAAGGTTCCAGGTCAAGTGACATGCCGCGCCCATGCAGTGATCGACCTCACTGATGCAAAAGTTGAAGTGTCAGAATCAGAAGTTGAAGCGCCTTTGAGTTCATCTGATGAAAGTGCAGAAGAGTTCCCAAAGGCTCAGAGCAGGATCCTTGTTCCTCCAACGCCTCCAGAGGGGTACGTTTTCTGGCAGCACAAGAAACTTCGAACTCTGCATTTGGCCCGTCCAGAGTATAACAGAGTGTTCATGTGCAACAGAATGATAGGGCAGCTTCACACAAAGGAAGGCATGGTCATAAGATATGATACGCCTGTGCGTCGCAATTGTGCAGCAGCAGTCAAAGAGTGAAAAATCTTCCGGCTGTTTCCCAACTCATTTGGCGAGTTCAGTGAGAGAGAGATGAGTTGATCGGATTGACAACCATCCATCTTGCACTTGCAGTGGGGGTCGCAGCTTGTTTGTTGTAGATTTTTCCATGTTGCTTTGATGTTGGCACTTTGTGGATTTGCATGCATGTCATGTTCTTTTCATTCCCATTTCTTGTGGTGCTCGTGGGAGAGTCAGCATTGTTCGTTCATCGGAATATGCGGCTCACCAGGGACCACAGCAATTTCAATGTTGCCGTCAAATCAACTGACATCACACATGGTTTAGGGTGTTCTTCTATCACGTTTTGAGGGGGTCTCTTTAGAGCCTACTTCTTCTATATATTATTACGTTAAAAGTTGCACATTATTACGTTGAAAGTTGTAAATTATTACGCTAAAAGTTGCAAATTATCACGTCAAAATTCCTAAATTATTGCGTTAAAAGTCTTAAATTATTACATTAAAAGTTGTAAATTATTGGGTTAAACGTTGTAAATTAGCACGTTAAATAAATCTGTCCAAAAAAGCCAACAAAAACATAAACTATTACGTTAAAATTCTTTAGGCAACAGCAAACATAACGTAATAATTTAACGTAACGAATCAAGAAGGTCTCCCAAAACGGGTTCCAAAATGACCTCGAGAGGACCCAAAAATGATTCCAAAATGGTCCCAAAATTATTACGTTAACCCCCCAGTTAACGTAATAATTTTTAACGTAATAATTTTGCCCCTCAGCAGCTAATTCTGGAGATTATTACGTTAAAAAAATTCAAAATTATTACGTTAACTGGGGAGGGGTAACGTAATAATGTTGGGCAAATTTTTCTGAATTTGGAGTCAAATTTTGGCAGTTTAATCTAATGAAAACGCAACAGTTTACCCCTATTTAACGTATTAACAACGATTAACAACGTAATAATTTACCACCATTTAACGTAATACTAAGAGAAATATAACCCCATTTGACGCAATAATAACGTAATAATAACCACCATTTTACGCAAGAACAACGTAATAATTTGCCCCTATTTAACGTAGTAATAACGCAATAATAACCACAATTTCACGTAATAATAACCACCATTTAATGTAATAATAACGTAATAATTTAATAATTTACCATTATTTAACGTAATAATAACCCCCAATTAACGTGATAATTTTGCATAAAGAAAATGTGTTAGAGGAACGTGCATACACATGGTGATTCCAATCATGATCACATGTGAGTGAAATAGTTGACAGATCATTTCATGGGAGAGCCGGAAATCAACTTTGTTTTGCAGCTCACCATTCTTGAAACCGCGCGTAGTTGAGAGTGCATCATGCAGATCATGTGCAGTTGCCCAAACTTTCATTGCAGTTTCAGAATTTTTCATGTCATCACATGCAGCCAGTGGTCAAGGGTCTGATGTCATGGTGGATGTTTTGGTTTTGTTTTCTTTCCTTCAACAATTGTAGTTGCCATGAGTATCGTTGACAGTGCAGCTGCATTTGAGAGGAAGTGCAAGGAATTGCGTGGAGGCGAAGAGCTCCACAATGGCCTCAAGGCCTTGGGTGTCAGCGACTTCAGCACTTTGGCATTTACATTGGGAACACCACAGAAAGCCCCTAGCGACGACCAGTTCACAGAGCTTGGCAACAAGGTCTTTGGTGTTCCTACTATAGGCCAATTGGCATTGCTGCGGAAGCTTCATTTTGAAGCCGCTACATTGATGGTAGCAAGTATCAATGAGCAGGTGAAGTCAGATACAGCAGATCCAACTAGCTTGGCGAAGAGGTTGCCAGCGGCCGAGAAGCAGTCAAGATCTGAAACGCAGGCAAAGCACAAAGCGGCTCTCTGGTTTGAGACTGGTTGGAGAATTGTCTCCAAGCCATCAGTTGTTGGACATCACAAACGCAATGGTAGAGACTGCAGTCCTGACTTGGATCTCCCCTTCACGTTGTGCACAGCGAGACGATGAGATACAAACAAACCTCAAACCTGCAGCATCGACTTTGCAGATCGAGCAGGCGACGTTGAAAGTTGCTCAGGTGCCAATCCCCACTCCGACAGATGTGGGGTCTGAACTGAAATTACAATGGGCACTTCAGCGACGTGGGGTGGCGATGGATCAGTGTAGGCTTCTGGACTGGTCACATCATGAAGATTGGGTTCAATGGCTTTTGCAGACGATCACCAAAGATGTTCCGGCAGGATTTGCATCTGTCAAGTTGGATCAAATAGTGAGGGCTGACAAGGAGCTGTGGACCATTTTGGCACAACAGCAGACCAAGTCCCTCAAGCCTCAAAATGATGTGCCAGTTTTGAACGACGACTTCAAGAAGCTGACAACAGACCCACGTGTGACTATGTATGTCCTGCCATTGCCCACATCAACTCCAAGGACTACGCCAAATCCTCAGCTGAAGAAGACACCAACGAAGCCAGCCCAACCTGGGCAACCAGCTTCACCGAACAAGAGGCGCAAAACCATGAGGGTAGAGAAAAACTGTCCGGAGGAGCTCAAAAAGTACACTTTGCGCTTGGAGGGCAAGGGCAACATCTGTTGGAGTTACAACCTTGCAGCAGGGTGCTCAAATTCAACATCAGGCACACCTGCGAAGTGTATGAGGGGGGTCCATGTGTGTGCGCATTGTCACAAGCCTGGGCATAGTGTCACGACATGCAGGTCAAAACCATCGCGACTATCAGGTGAAGCGAGTGGGCCAAAACGGATTTTTTTTCAGGTCTCCCAAGGAGCAGACGTTCCGGTTGTGGCCCCAGACATTGTGCATGCAACTTCCTCCAATTCACAATCCTCTTCACCTTCAGCTTGCAATGAGCCACCAGGGCCCAATCCTAAGTTTGCAGGTGTTGCTATCGATGAACTTCTAGTCATTGAAATTTGTGCTGGATCAGCCAGGTTGACCAAAACGTGCAGAAAACTTGGTTTGAGAGGTCTGGCAGTTGATAAGACAACTGATAGGAGCTGTGGCATTGATATCATGGTTTTGGATCTTACAATTCTTTCTCAATTGCAATTGTTGCTTGACATCATCCGTGCTGAGCAAGACCGCATTCTGATGATTTTCATCGCGCCACCCTGTGGTACTGCTAGCAGGGCAAGAGGCCGCCCCATCAAAAGTTCCCTTCTGCGGGGCCGAAAGGCGCCAGTGCCTTTGAGGACGGACACACAGTCGGATGGCAAGGACAATTTGCGAGGCACTGACAAGATGAAAACTGAGATTGCCAATCAACTTTATGATGCAATTACTCAAGTCGTTTTATTTGCAGTTGCGCTCAACATATTTGTGGTTGTGGAGAACCCGGCAAATAGCCTATACTGGAAGACTTCATTTGCGATGATGTACATGCAGGCTATCACAGGTTTCTTTGTGGACTTCCACAACTGCTGTCATGGGGGAACCCGTGATAAACTTACGCGTTTTTGGTGCAGCAGCGACAGGATGAGTGCTTTACAATTTTTGTGACAATTCACATCCCCATGAAAGTTGGCGCCCAAGAATCCAGGATGGAAAGCTGATCTTCCCGACGGCTCAGGAAGCTGCCTATCCCTGGCTGTTGTGCACACGAATTGCCAATTTGGCAATTGCAGCAGCTGAAAGACTTGGTGCTATCCGTCATTCATCTTTGGAGGAGCAGATGGAACAACCAGAATTTTCAATGATGAACAGATATATATTTTTGGCGCTTTGCCGAGGTCTACAAAGCTCCGGCCTCTTGTGCCGGAATTTGCAACTTTCTTCTTTGTCATCACACCGGCACAGCATGTTAACAATGGTGCAAACGCTTTGACGGATTGCCCAAAAGGTTCAAAGATCATTTCCCGCAGACCCTGGAAGTGGGGACAATTTCGGGCGGAAGAATACTGTGGGGACAAATGCGATTTTCTTGGAATGGAGTCGAAGGACCTGAATGACGATTGCGTTGTTGAATGTTTTCATGTTGGTGTCCCACATGAGCCCATGGAATTTCTGCAGAAGGCTCTTTGGGCAGGACACCCAAAGGATTTGAAGAGACATGTTGGCGAAGCGATGCATGAGGTGGTTTTGGACAATTTCCACAGACCACCACACCTTTTGGCAAAAAGGAGAGTGGATTTCATCAAGAGAGTGGATTTCATCAAGAAGTACACCAACTTGGCCGGAGAACTGAAAGCAGATGAGCTGAAGTTGAGATTGTCCATGCCACCACATATCCGCAAAATCATGTCCGGGAAGAGACTTGCACTCTTGGGGCGCATGCTTTCTGACTTGGATTTCCCAGACAAAGAACTTGTGAAGGACATTGCAAGCGGCTTCAAGTTGAGCGGCTGGATGCCTGATTCTCATTTGTTTCCCAGGCAGGTCAAATCACCCCAGCTCACAGTGGATGCGCCCAAAAACTCGACAGCTGCGTTCAATGACAAAGTCTTCCGACAGATGCAGATCAGACAGGAACCAGTTCTCGAGAGCAATACTTGGGAAGAGACCGAGCATGAACACCACTGGAGATTGGGAGGGCAAGTCAGTTGCCCGAAGGTTTGGGATCCATCAGGGGTCAAAGACTCGTGTCATTGATGATTGCACAGTCAATGGCCTCAACCTCACAGTTGGCACCCGAGAAAAGTTTGCACTACACAGCATTGACCAGCTTTGTAGCCTGCTCAATCATAGCTTTGAACTTTCTTCGGAGGGACACTGCGCTGTGCTTGGCGGAACCTATGACCTACGCTCAGCTTACAAACAGTTTGGTCTTTGTGTGGAGGACAGAAATTTCTTGCGGATAGCGGTCAGCCGACCAGGTGCAGAGAAACCGACACTTGTTGGACTGAACTCGTTGCCGTTCGGCGCCATAGGATCAGTTGCGGGATTCTTGCGGGTCTCTTTTGCCGTATGGTGGATAGGTGTCTTTGGGTTGGCTCTGGCTTGGAGTGCATATTTCGATGATTATTCTTCTTTGACCCGCGCTGAAATTTCTTCCAATACGCATTGGGCCATTTTCACACTCTTCGAGATCATAGGACTTGATTATGCAAAGGAGGGCCCAAAAGCGCCTCCATTCAGCCCTACTTTCAAGGTGCTGGGGTTGGTTGTGGACTTGGCAAAATCAGCAGACAAGATGTTTGAGGTGGGCCACACGCATGAGAGGCGAGTGGAACTTATGCAGTGCCTTGAGGAGATTGCTGAACGGAAGGAAATTTCCTCCAAGGAGGCAGAGCGGGTCAGGGGACGCATGTTGTTTTTCGAATGTTTCGTTTTTGGAAGGACGGCAAATTTTGACTTGAAGCAATTCAGCAATTTGTGCAGACTTGGCAGAACCTCCAGCACTTTGACTGACAGTGAGGTGTTGGTGGTAAAAAGACTCCGAAGCAGGGTCGAGTCTGGTGGCTCCATTCCAATGGGAGTCCAAAGCCTTGCGACTTGGTTGGTTTTCGCTGACGGCGCCTGCGAGGGGGAGTCACAGTGCGGGAGCATTGGTGGTGTATTAGTTGCATCAAATCACCGCATAGTGCACCACTTTGGCTGTCAAGCTCCACAACATGTTATGTCATTTCTTTTACAATTCTCCAGTCATCCCATCCATGAACTCGAAATGGTCCCAGTGCTTGTCTCGTTCCAACTGTGGGGACGTTTTATACAAGGGGCACAGGTGGTCCACTACATAGACAATGAGTCAGTCCGACTCGCGCTGTTGCGTGGCAGCGGCGAAACCGAAGTTGCGAAGTCAGTCGCAAAGCGGATCATGGATGCGGAGTTTTCTTTTGGTACCAGGAGTTGGTATGCCCGTGTTGCCAGCCACAGCAACATAGCTGATCCTCCGAGCAGAGGTTCTTTCGATGTGCTAGATGCTGTCGATTGGGAGCTGGTGCTTGCGAGCTGCAGTCCTTGAGTGGGGATTGCGATGGGATCTCGAAGCAGAATTTCCCCGCAGCAAAAAGAGTGAAATGCATAATATCAAGATTTGTAAGCACAAAATTTTATATACGTGCGTGGCGTGGCATATGCGGGTGCTCTGGTATATATATGTTTATATATATACTGAGAATTTAAAGTTTGATTTCTAATAGAGAAATTGAACAGCGTAGGGCGCGCATGAAGGCTTCAGGTTTACCCCTAACAACCTTAGAGGAATAAGGGTTGCCTCCGTCTGAGGTACGATGTAAGGATATTCCAAAAAAGGTTGCGCGTGTCTTTGAACATTTGGTGTTCAAAGACTTTGGGTAACCTGGAAGTTTCTCCTTCTAAACTGCGCGTCCCGCGTGCGCAACTAGAAGCGTGGGTTAAAGACCAACAACACGTTTCTAAACAAACCTTTAAACCAAACATGTTCACACTTTGTGGGATGACTGTCGTGCATGCACATTGGCATGGTAAGTATCCTGTTCTTATCAGTGTGAACAACCTGTTGCCGTGCAGATGAACATGTCATGTAGTATCTGTTCATATCAGCGAACAATTCTTAACTGAGCGGTGAGCAGTATCTGTTCTTATCAGTTGACAGTGTTTCATCTTGCGCNTGTCATGTAGTATCTGTTCATATCAGCGAACAATTCTTAACTGAGCGGTGAGCAGTATCTGTTCTTATCAGTTGACAGTGTTTCATCTTGCGCATGGGCAACATTCTGGTTTAAGTGGTGGGTGGGTGGGACCCCTTTTTGTGTGGCATCCCGTTTTGTTTCCCCACCCATAAACCTTGTTTATTTCCCTCCCTAAACTGGGATGGCCTAACCCCGCCGTTATTGCGACGGGATCTCGAAGCAGAATTTCCCCGCAGCAAAAAGAGTGAAATGCATAATATCAAGACTTGTAAGCACAAAATTTTATATACGTGCGTGGCGTGGCATATGAGGGTGCTCTGGTATATATATGTTTATATATATACTGAGGATTTTAAGTTTGATTTCTAATAGAGAAATTGAACAGCGTAGGGCGCGCGTGAAGGCTTCAGGTTACCCCTAACAACCTTAGAGGAATAAATGTTTGCGTCTTCCTTCACCAGAGTACGAGAATTTGATGATAGGACCAGCACGGCACTCAATTCTCCATTCCTTTGCCGATGCTTCTTTTGCCCCATATCGGTTCAATGGACGAAAGGGAATTTTAGGTGGTGTTGTGTTTGCGAAGGTGCTTTGGTGAGGTCGATTGCTAGGCAACAACAGTCTGTTTCTTTGTCTTCATGCGAAGCTGAGTTGTATGCACTGTGCACAAGGATCTGTTGCGTTCAGCAATTTCTGCCATCGGGTGTACACAGGACTTGGAGAAATGAGAGAGAGAGAGAGATGTACCCCAAATTTTGCTGGAACCTGACAGTTCTTCAGCTTTGCAGTTGCTTGTAGGGCAAGATATTCCAAAGAGAAGCCGACATGTTGAAATCCGAATGGCTTGCATGAAAGCAAAGATTCAGTCCAATGAACTGCTTGTAGAAACAGAGCGGGAACTGATAATGTAGCTGATCTCTTCACGAAGTGTTTGAGCACTAAGGATTTTCTGAGGCACAGGACCAGCTTAGGATTTGAAACTCCTGAGGTACCTTGGCAGGATCTGCAAGGAATTCGTGATGTCATGTTGAATCACAGGGTCGATCGAAAGGTGGATATGGCTTTTGTGGAGGTTTGCTGTGGGACCGCCTGTGCTCTCCGAGAAGCATGTCGTATAGCCAGGGTACCATACATCGGTGTTGTGAAGAACGTGGAGACAAAGGACATGTTTCGCCGTGTGAAAGAATTTGCCCAGAGGCTCGAAATCCTCGATTTGGATTGTAAAACGCATTTTCAACATCAATACCGGTATGCAGATAACGTTATCTGTGCAAAATCCCGGATTTCAANNTTATCGGAGTAGGGTACATCTTATACAATATATGTATACATTCATAGATCTATCAATATCTGATGCGGGAACGTATCTATATAAGTTTATGAGCATATGAGGGCCTTTCGGCCCCCAAACCTTGGCTTTTTCAAGCCGCATATTTTGTTTCAAGCGTTTCTTTAATTTTGTTTTTATCTCCAGCGCGCCAACCGCACGCTTAATGCCATGCGATAATTTTGCAAGACCTTGCTACCTACCAGGGTCAGCGGTGTGCCAGCAATGCACCTCTGGGCGCACTGCACCAGCCGGCCCATGAAATCTTCGTAGCGATAGCACCACACACGGCTGGGAACGAGTCCTAGGTGATCGACCACTAAGTGTTCAAAGTAATGGCCCTTGGCTGGGTAACCAAAGCGGAGTTTTCCAGCTTCTACACCCATGGCTGCCAAAGCTATGTATGACACCTGAAAATTATACATGGTCTCAGTTAAATATTCAAAATCATTTCTTGGCCAGAAAAAAACTTTCTCGCGTACATGTTCTTCAAAAACGGTCATGGCATTCAAGCAGTATGTGATGTGAGAACTTTGCTCAGACGCGTCGCGTTTCTTGTTGTGCAGATGAAGAACTGCAGGAAGTAAACGGGACACCTCGGAAGCTCTCACATGCTTCAGTTCCGCATATTTCTCAGCTGTGCTCATGTACATATTCGGTGTCAAGTTGTGAAGAGCTACAGGTGTACCTGCATGGCGCGGGTGTGAATGCGACCAATTCTCAAAAGAGGGAAACTTGGAAAATTGTTTCTTTCTGCGGTCAAGGTGCCCATTTCTTTGTGACATTTGACCAAGTCATTCCACAAGTGTTGTGTTCGAACTTCTTTGTTGCCAGCATAGTTGTCCGCAATGCAGTCCATCACGCTTGCCAATAAGTGGCACATGATCCCTAGATGCACTGTGTGAAGCCAATCTCCTACATATGTGTAGCGGCCTATTCCAGCTGCCGTCCAAAAGAAATGGCCGTCATCTATGAAAGCATGCCGTGGGTCAACCAAGGTCCTCCGCCATGGGGCATCACAGGCAAGATTTCTGAAATTCAAATCTCCTTCGGCTTGCTGTGCGTCACAAAGCCAACAGAAGTCAACACTGTTGAAGTGTTCCAATCTGAGCACGTTGCTGGCATACTCCATGTCCGCAGTAACCACGTACAGAAAGCCAAAGTAATTTCCTTCGCAGATTTCCTCTTCGGATTCAGTGCTGGCGCTCTTCGGCGGCATTCTGCCAAGGAGCAAAGAATTGAAGCTGCTGACCACCAGGCGGAAGACCACATCCCAAGTGTCGACTCCATGTACATCTTCTTGGCAACAAATGCGAGAAACCAAAACTGTGATGAGAAAAACGTGATCCCATGTTCTTGTGCCCACTCCATCAGATCCCAAGAAGGACCACTGCAAACTTTTGATGGAATCATGATGTGTTGTGTACTGCGCGCCATCCCCATGCAGCACTAGAGGGCACGCTCTGTTCTTGTAATCTGGTACAGACCGAACAGGGTGGTCAATGAGCCTGGGCTCATCTTTGGGACACTGTTCCCAAAAGAATTGTGGACCAGCTTCCGCAATCTGCTGCATGAAAAAAGCACGATGCTCGTCATAGAGATGCTGAAAAAGAACATGGGGCAAGATGATTGGATGGTCAACATACTGGACCTTTTTCTCTCCCTTGGCAGGCATCATGGGCAGCTTCACCATTTCTGGTTCCACAAAGGTTATGTCCAAATTGTTCAGGCAATCGCGCCTCATGTTTCTGGACAGAGCATGGGGGCCCCCAAGGCTTGCCAACTTCCGCAGTTGGGGTGAGTCAGCACCGTCTTTGCAAGCTGCTTCAGCAGCTTCTCTAACCATGGGGAATGATATTGTCCCCCATGACACCCACTCTAGCAAAAGGCAAGCCAATGCGGATGATTCATTCTGAGAAGATGGATTCTCATCTTTGGGTGCCTTTCTTTTCCGGTAGCCTGCATCTCGCGCTATGGCGGCGTCAAGTCTGCTGGAGCTAGGCATTAGAACGTTCAAGAGCTGAATCCAAAACTTTCAAAATGTGGACATGAAAGCGGGCACAGCAAACAAAATCAACCAATGCATTCCTGGCTTTGAAGTGGCAAATGGTGAGGGGCTTTTCAGCCCCCACATGAGGCAGCCAGCCACAAAGTAGATGATCTTTTAAACATGTTCTGTGTCCTCAAGGTGGCAAATGCAAAATCGGGGAATCAGAGCCCAACAGCTAGCGTAGCTATCATGAAGTGTCTATCCGGAGAAAGGCTTTGCCTTTTTCAATGCGTCAGTGCACTCAAGGGAAACCTTGGTGACATTCTCCAGGATCTTCGCAGCTGCTTTCTGGTTGTAGTCGGCAATCAAAACTTGCAAAGTTGGCGGATGCCAGCAGCTGTCCGATCTTTCTCCAACTTAGAGATGGCGACCATAAGCTTCTCCTGAACGCGGTTCATGCCAGACAAAGAGGCCTTCAGACTCTTCTGCGCCTTCTCATCTTCAGTCTCCTCTTTTGCTTCCTTCTTTTCCTTCTTGGTCTTGTTCGGCAATGCCTTTCTGTCCGTTGAGGACCCAACGCCTTTTCCCTGGAACTCAGAGCGGAAAGCTGAGGCGAGAGCCTCGACTTCTTGCCAGAAGTTGCCACACGGGAAAGTTCCAAAGCGTCAGTCTGGCTGAGCTCCTTCTTGTAGTAGCACGTATCTCCATCGCTGTCTTCCACCTCTTCGAACTTGCCCTTGGCCAAGAGCTCCTCGAACTCTTCCTGTCCATGCTTTTGGATCAACTCTCCTCGGTAGTACCGAATTTTCTTCACTTGCTTTGTGATACGGCGGGTGAGGGAATTGCTTTCCTGCACCATGAACTCCTTCCAACGAGTGGGGTTCATGACTTGCATGGCTAATATCTTTCCTTTGGCCTCCACTTTGCCACTGCGCCAATCCAGATTGCAAATGCTCTTCCAAGCCTCTTGCTGCTCGCCTGCGGACCCATTGATGAGAGTCCCAAACCTGCCCCACAGGCAGCTCATCTCACTGGGCTCGAAAAATTTTTTCATCTTGGCAAACATGGCTGACGCATCTTCGTCTGGCCTCACAGCCGCTTTGAACTTGGCAAGCTTTTTGTCCAATGGCTTGATATTTGGGTCTGCCAAGACTTTCTCCAACTCTTCTTTGTTTTCTGGCAATGGGGCCATGGGATCCGCAGCTTTGTCATCAGAAATTGCAGCGGCAGGCCGCTTCAGAACTTGGGGCTCAGCTGGCTGAGAACGCGAGGCTGGGCGCTTCATTGCTGCAGGCACTGCGACTACGACAAGAAACTATGGCGCTCTACACGAAAAATTGTACCAGAAGCTGCGTAATGCTCGCACTGATTCATTTATTCATCAGCAGCTGACATCCATGTTCTGGGCACAGGCGGTGGAGCATCTGCAGCATGGACAAACAAAATCAAACGCAATTCTGTTTCCAAACTACACGGGCTAGTGGCTGCATGGACAGCAGATTTTTTTTACCTAGGACCGCGTTGCACTTGTGTCATTTTGCAGCGCGGTTGTCTGCTGCATCCCCTAGGTGCTCAGGAGGAGTGGGTAAATTGCCTTTCTTTGCACGGTACATCTCATTCACAACCTGCCTCTTGCAAGTAGGCTGCCCATCATCGAGCTCACAAAGGCAGTCTGCAGAGATACAACGCAAGGCAAGCTGATCTTTCCTCAGGTGACAGCAATGTGATTGTGACACCTGGTCACGAAATTTACAAGAAAAAGTTGATTCAAAAGCAGCCGTGTTGCTCTGGCAACCAGACCTCTATGTAGGACATATAGCAGGACAAACAGATACGCTCGTCAGCGAGAAGCTTCAAACACTGCAAGATGTTGGTGGCCATGATCTCAAAATCTGGGGAGCTGTTCTCAAATCCTAAACCAAGAAAAGGCTGCGGCGCCAAACGGAACTGACATGGGGATGCATGTGGAAGAATTTCAGTCTGCAGCTGGTTCTGTTTCAAGGAGGCAATAAGACTGGCAACCTGCTCAAAGCGTTACCTCGCTATACCTAGACCTTTGCGAACTACTCACGCATTTTGAGCTATTGCAAGCCTCAAGCATTGGGCCTCAAGAGGCGCCAGCCGTTGGGCCTTTTCAGGCCCCAGAAGTTCGGCCTTTGCAGGCCCCAGATGTTGGGCCTTTTCAGGCCCCAGAAGTTGGGCCTTTGCAGGCCCCAGAAGTTGGGCCTTTGCAGGCCCCAGACGTTGGGCCTTTGCAGGCCCCAGATGTTAGGCCCTTTCAGGCCTCAAAGCTAGCAAGAAAAAAAAGAAAATTTCCGATTGGATTTGAACAAACCTTGAAATCTTATAGTTGTCTTATAGACGTCTTATAGATGCATCTATAAGACGTCTATAAGACAACTATAAGATTTACAGCTCCGATCGGAAATTTCCTAATTTTTCTCGCTCCGATCGGAAGCGCCACACCTTTTTTTGGTCAGCGTCTGCAGTTCTGCACAGGTGCATATCTACTTCTTGACCTTGATACCGGTCTTCTTCACCAACTTCTTCACCTTNNNNTCATCATTGCTGTCTGGTTCAGCGAGAGGTGGCGGTTCATCATCTCGCATCCAATCAATTTCCTGCACGCGACCAATCTGAACAAGAATGACTGCAATCTTGACCACAAACCTTTTATGCAATAAACGTATATGGTGCCTCCATCATTTGTCCGCAACAGAAAGGCACAAAGACTTATGTATACAGTCCTTCTCAGCACCCGTGTCTTTGCCACCATTCCTCTCACATTGACGGTTTCTGCAGTGCTTCACAACTGAGGTCCTCAGAGTTGAAGTTCTGAAAACAAAACACACTTTCCTGCACACGTTGCACCTGGCGTATGCACTTCCCTGTCGACTGGTACCGCGTTGCCAACTGCGGTATTGCTTTCCGTCCCACCACCATGCTTTGTCTTCTGTTGAGCTGGTGTCTGCAGGTGCCGCAGGCTCCACAGAGGCCCCACCTTGTCCACCATGTCCCGCATCAACATGAGCAGGAGCAGTGTCACTCCTCCATGGTGGTGTCACTGTCACTGGAATTCCTTGCTGCGGAAACACTTCTGGCACACCTTGAGGAGGCACAGCGGCTGGCATTCCTTGCTGTGGTACCATAGGTGGCACAACTTGAGGAGGCACAACTTGAGGAGGAGTTGGACCAGCGGCTGGCATTCCAGGCGGAAACGCTTGTGGCACAAACTGAGGCGTTGGCACTCCTTGCTGTGGCACAAACTGAGGCGTTGCCACTCCTTGCTGTGGCACAAACTGAGGTGTTGCCACAAACTGAGGCGTAGGCATGGGTGCCGGCGCTGTCACGTTTGCGCCGAACGATTCGTTCAGCGCCATCTGCTGCAACCAGCTGGTATACGGTATAGTTCCTGTGAGCAGGTGCGAACAAAACATCCCCGCAAAATAAAGGAAAACCAGATTCCCATATCTGGGGGCAAATCTTTTCAGAGGCTTTCAGGCATCATATATATGTGCAGCCCTTAGGGCACAAATCGCAAATTGCGACGTTTTGAGCACAGAGCTGCCAAAAAAGTCAAACATTGTTTCGTCCACAGGTCGAGACAGTGGGTCAACGAGAGGTTGCAGACTGGTTGGCACAAGTAGCTAAATTTTTTTCTGTCACATCCAGATAAACGAAAGAAACCCAATTTGATGATGACGCCGGTTTCAAAACCTTACAGGCAAACGCACGTTGAACCCGACCCAAAAAAGGCCCTTGCAGGCCTCACAAAGGTGGGCCTTTGCAGGCCCCATAAATTTGGTTGGTTTCTGCGCGCATCTGACGCAAACATGTTTTCCCCAAAGTGATTGTTTCAATGCATATGTAAAGAACATATGACAATTGTAAATTATGAATTTGTCTGCGTGAGTAGTCGACATTGCATGACTAAGCCATGCTTCATTGTGTAAAGTCATCCAAGCCATAGGATGACAAAAGATTAGAAGCAGTCGCTTCTGCAACTACCTTTCCAAAATCTTCCGGGTAAGCTTGAGATGCTTTCAGCACAGTTTTCAAGCCTGTCACAGCTCCCCCGGGGCCTTTGCTACAGAGTTGTTTGAACTCAGTTCCCCCAGGGATGCGCTTCTGAAAGCGTTCTACATTGGGGTCGTTTGTGTAAATATAGATGGGCTTGGCGCTCTCAGCTCCATACGCCCCAAGAGCAACTCGGCATCTCTGCTTTGCAATGAGTTCTATGAAGCTTTTCATGGGTTCGAACAAAGACATGAGGCTACTGCAAGGCTGCTCCACGTACACAAAAGCACCACGCAGGAAAGCGACCAGCAAAACAGTCACTGTGAGTTTCACTTGAAGATTTCCTTGTCTCACTGACAGACAACGCAAGTTGCCCTCAGGACAATTGGCTCTGCGGCCTGTGCTGGATCTTGAAACCCATACCCAGCTACTGCAAACTGGCGCTGCCCAGCATGTGCAAGCTATGCCTAAACGCATGGCCAAAGACAAAGCATGCTTGAAACCGTCCAATCTCATCCTCCTGGCCGCTGACAGTGAGGTAAGGCATGGCAAAGGCAAGAAGGCTCAAAAGGGTGCACTGGCAAGCCACAAGCTTGTCAGCCGCTCTTTTCCAAGCAGTTGGCCTCTTGCCCACAGCTTTGCGCTTTCGTGGCGCGGCATGACGCTTGCCCTTCTTCGTCTTCTGCTGCGACTTGCGGGCTGCAGACGGGGCCATGGCACAAGCACTTCTACACCAAAAAACCCGGAGCCAGGAACTAAGATTTACTCACACCTGCGGAAAAAAAGATTCAAGTCCTTTGCACCTGTACCAACTGTCACAAAGAACGGCAAAACTGTTGTGCAACACACCCTTGTCATTGCTTCATAAGCAACTTTTTTCTAACAATCCGGCACCAAGAGGTTCAAGCAAAGGATCCAAAATCGCTAAATGACAAACAATTTCCTTGGCCAATATTGCCTGGAGAAGACAATAAATTTGATTTCTTTGAAGCCTTCTTAGGAGAAACGGCCGGCCTCTCAGGACTAGGCTTGGACTTCAGCTTCTCAGCTTTGCGGGCGGTCTTCTTCCGGCGAAGTGAAGAAGCTGCAGGTCGTTTCATGGGTGAAGCCGCATCACCACGTTCAGCTGCCAGCCAATCATTTCTTTTGCTGCGCAGCTCTGCCTTGGTGCACTCTGGGTTGTTTTGCGCATAATCTAGTAGCTTGTCCAACACTTCGCGGCATTTGCTTTTCCATTCTTCTGAGCAATTTGTGTAGTCCACATTCACCAACAGCTTCCAAGCATTGGCATCCTTGTCAAAGAACTGGACATAGCCTTTCTGTGAAAATTTGCCCACGCGGAAAGAAGGTTTGTCAGAGTCAGCTGGCCCAGCTTCTGGGGGCTTGGCGGCTGCCGGCCTTCTCATCTGCTTGGTCTTCTCCTTCGTACTTCCTCTTGTGCCCGGAAGTTGGCCTTGGCGATTTCGAGCTTGCAGCAAAGCACTGCCAGGCGCATTGTCATCATNTCTGCTTGGTCTTCTCCTTCGTACTTCCTCTTGTGCCCGGAAGTTGGCCTTGGCGATTTCGAGCTTGCAGCAAAGCACTGCCAGGCGCATTGTCATCATCGCTTGCGGAAGCTGCACGCTGCGAATCATCTGCAGACTCTGTGGCAGGTGATTGCACCAGACTCTCAAAGGCGCACGTTGAAGCAAGGTCCTGCCCATTCTTTGCTGCCTCTTCCTTTGGTGCTTCTCCAGGTGAAGGGGAAGGAGAAGGAACTACGACCTCATNCCCATTCTTTGCTGCCTCTTCCTTTGGTGCTTCTCCAGGTGAAGGGGAAGGAGAAGGAACTACGACCTCATTGAGCAGCTGCACCAAACTGTGCAAAGTATCTGCATCTTTGGGGTCTGCAAGAGCACGGACACATGTATTCATCTTCTCATCATTGACCAACCTGCGCAGA
>BGPT01000014.1:336014-355751 GCA_003297045.1 Symbiodinium sp. clade C Y103
ACATATTATATATAAAATATGTTCCGATCGGAAAGTGTTATTTAACATGCTCCGATCGGAGATTAGGATACTACTTTCTGATTAAAAGCGTGATTTTACGTGAAAAGCGGTATCATGATAACACTTTGTACATCAAATACCGGATTCAAGGTTGATACCGGTATGAATAACGTTATCCACCTCAAATCGAGGATTTCGANGTATCATGATAACACTTTGTACATCAAATACCGGATTCAAGGTTGATACCGGTATGAATAACGTTATCCACCTCAAATCGAGGATTTCGAGCCTCTGGGAATTGGGGCAATGCGATCAGAAAAATCAGATGTGATCCGATCATATTGGACCCAGATCCCTAAGGTTTCAAAATGAATGGAAGTTCCAAACCCCATTTTTTTTGACTCTGATATATGTTTGAAAAATCCCATGGTACAAATATGTGGTTTTAAGAAGGGCTTGTAACCCCCCTTGATTTTGAAACCCCAACTCAAGGAAAAATTAGTTTCAAGTATATGCAGGCCCCATTGGAAATGCATTTAACAATCATATATATTGATTCCGCTAGGCCACACCAGCTCGAGTCGGATGGCATGCTGGCAATGGCAATGGATGGGATGACCAATGGTGGGGCAAAGAGTGGAACTCGAACAGTGACTGGTCTTGGGACTATCACCGTGGGTATGCAACTGAGTGGGTGTCACCTTCATCAACCGAGGTTTCTCAGGACTAGGGTTTCCAAAGTTGATCATTTCTCTTGGGTCTTATGCTAGAATTCGAATTCTTATCACCCAGACCACATACTGAACCCTAAATTCCAACTTCAAATTTCAAACACCCGCAGGATGAACAAAAGAATGTACTGAAAGCCCTTGCAGAAAAGGCTACAGTGGAGAGATTGTCCACTGATGAGCTGCTTGGCCATGCTCAAAAGAAGGCTGCACTTAAGAGTTTGACCAAGGAGGGTGAGGAAAACCTACGTGAAACAGTCAAGGGAAAAGTTGCAGGTTGGCAAGACAAGGTGAAATGTACCTTGCTGAAAATGAGCAACGAACACGTGTGGAAAGAATGCATGAAGGCTGCAAAACACCCGAAGTACCCTGAGTTTGCCAAACAGGCTCCAAGTGACTCCACGGAAGACCACTTGCTGGATGGCATGGCTATGAGGAGGGATGTTGGTGCTTGGATGGTTTGGCTACAGGCCTATGAGTCCACGGATGATGATGTGCGTTTGTACTGCGATCTCTTTGGCTACCAATTCCCTTCGATCAAATGGAGTGAGGAGGGTGAGGTACCAATTGAAGAGCAAGACACACTAGAAATGCAACCTGAGACTTGCATCAGTGTTCCACCAAAAACCATTGAGGACAAGGTGAGCGAGAAGGCTGAGACACCAGGTGATGCGGCTACTTCGCCAAAGACCGAGGAGGTGACAGAGAAAGCTGCGACACCAGGTGATGCGGCTACTTCGCCGAAGATCAAGGAGAAGGTGACCGAGAAGGCTGAGACACAAGGTGACGCTGCTCCGCCAAACATCGAGGAGAAGGTGACCGAGAAGGCTGCGACACCAGGTGATGCGGCTACTTCGCCGAAGATCGAGGAGAAGTTGACCGAGAAGGCTGAGANCGCCAAACATCGAGGAGAAGGTGACCGAGAAGGCTGCGACACCAGGTGATGCGGCTACTTCGCCGAAGATCGAGGAGAAGTTGACCGAGAAGGCTGAGACACTAGGTGATGCTGCTACATCGCCAAAGAATGAGGAGAAGGTGACCGAGAAGGCTGCGACNGCCGAAGATCGAGGAGAAGTTGACCGAGAAGGCTGAGACACTAGGTGATGCTGCTACATCGCCAAAGAATGAGGAGAAGGTGACCGAGAAGGCTGCGACACCAGGTGATGCGGCTACTTCGCAGAAGATCGAGGAGAAGTTGACCGAGAAGGCTGAGACACTAGGTGATGCTGCTACATCGCCAAAGAATGAGGAGAAGGTGACCGAGAAAGCTGCGACACCAGGTGATGCGGCTACTTCGCCAAAGATCAAGGAGAAGGTGACCGAGAAGGCTGAGACACTAGGTGATGCTGCTACTTCGCCAAACATCGAGGAGAAGGTGACCGAGAAGGCTGCGACACCAGGTGATGCGGCTACTTCGCCGAAGATCGAGGAGAAGTTGACCGAGAAGGCTGAGACACTAGGTGATGCTGCTACATCGCCAAAGAATGAGGAGAAGGTGACCGAGAAGGCTGCGACGCCAGGTGATGCTGCTACTTCGCCAAAGAATGAGGAGAAGGTGACCGAGAAGGCTGCGACACCAGGTGATGTGGCTACTTCGCCAAAGAATGAGGAGAAGGTGACCGAGAAAGCTGCGACACCAGGTGATGCGGCTACTTCGCCCAAGATCGAGGAGAAGTTGACTGAGAAGGCTGAGACACTAGGTGATGCTGCTACTTCGCCAAAGAATGAGGAGAAGGTGACCGAGAAGGCTGAGACACCAGCAGATGGTGAGGAGGACCCTGAAGCTGCAAAAGAAGAATCAGAAAAGCTAAAGAAGAAAAGGGCCAAGCATGCTGAGTACATGCGCTTCTACAGGAGCGTCTTCGAATGCCACTTAGTGAGAAGAATTAAAATCATGGGATGATATATAGCAACAATACCATTCTGTTGCATGGGTTTAAAAAAATAGTCAGTCTGACCTGGCCACCACACCACTTGATCCCATCTGTCGAAATTCTTTGCCAAGAGACGCTGCTCCATGACAGGGTGCTGCTTCTCCAGTCCCATTATCCTCTATTCCTCGGTGTGCTGAGGCAAGAAAACACCGAAGGAAGTCAAAAAACTGGGAAGGATTGCACAGGCCGAGGGAGGTACCTTGGTGTCTTCATATTGGGTTGGGGATTGGGCCACAAAAATATGGTTTTAAAAATACCTGCATTAATCCTTCATCTGTGATAGTGATAGTGAGGGTTGATGAGATAAAGGACCATTTCACGTCGCACTGGCTCAGGCAATGGATGTTTGAGCTACCTCTTTGAAGAATGGCTTATGTCTTCTGCAAATTGGGCTAAGAGTAAGCTGGTGATTTCTCTGCAGAACAAGCAGTACGAAAAGATCAACGGCAAAAGGCGGTGGATGTTAAAGTCTGAAGTTGAGCAAAGGTTTCATGCCTGCACTAGCTGTGTGACACATTACCACAAGACGAGCCGGATAACCCCAAGAACATTGTTTAATGTCAAGGTCCGAAGATTGGAACATGAGCCCCCGACTAGTCGTTCTGTGATTCCGTGGATTTCTACAAGTCCTATCAGATCCTGTCAAGTGTCCACATGGTAAATGTCCAAACCAACCTCCTGATCTGAGGTGGGGAAAGGACTTGGCGGACTCGATCTGCGACCGCAAGCTCAACAATGAAGAATTGAGAGGCTAGCTTGAACTTATGACGATGGCTTATTCCGAGCATGAACTGAGAATTTATTGCCACCGGGTTCTGACATTTTATCTTTAGGACATTTGTGGATTAAGACAACTTCCTGAAAAAAATGTGGTCACCAAATTTCGGGGTGTCCCATTGCAACATCTCATTCCTCCGAATCCATTCGTCCCAGCAGCTGCCAAGGAAAGACTGAAGTGCGTCAACATCCTGAGGTGAATGAAAAAACGAAGGCCAATGATTTGGGGTATACCCAAAGGTGAATGGTCAATTGTCCCGTACTGGTTTCAGTTGGGCTCTTGAATGCAGACAGGTAATGGTAACCGGGAGATCAGCAATAAGTCCGTGTGTATACGGGAGGTAGTACCCACAACTGATTAAAAATGACACCACCCATTTTTTTATCAAGGGTTGAGATGACTATTGGTATTTACAATTTTCGAGGGTGCATTCGGTAAGACCACCTGCCAGGAAGTTCTGCAGTTCTTGGTCCTGGATGATTCCTCTGTTGATGAAGGATCAAGTACTGAGATCAACCCTCTCTTGGAAGCTTGGGATGAAGAGGATTCGTCTGAGACAAGCTCCGCGTCCGAGAGCCCTGAACCCAAGCGAAAGAGTTACTTGTCTACCAAACATCCCAAGCCTAGTTTTTGGTGTGACACCTACATGAATTGGACACCAAGCCCCAATATTTATCATTATATATTATATTTCTTGGTTTGAGATCTCAGCCAAGTATCCATCTCATCCGAAGGCCAACCTTGCAGTTGATTGCCATCCATGTTGTGGCCAAATTCTCCGTCCTTCATCGCCTTAGGCAGAGCCAAAGGTAGCGGCAGCAAGAAGCCTGATTCAAAGGGAAAGAACAAAAAGGAAAAGAAGGAAAAGAAGGAGAAAAAGGCAAGTATGTCATCTTTGGGGCTGCTGTATGAATTCTTATGGAAACCATCTGTGGTCTGATACGTGGGGATGGCTCTGCCTTCACAAGTTCAACAACCCACAATGGTGTCACCAAGTGCCAAATGCATTTTCGTCGCAGGACAAGGCACCGAAGAAAACTGTGGCAAAGAAAGGTGAACACCAAAAAAAAGCGAAGAAGGCAAATTGCTTGGATCATGCTGCAAAAAAATGATTGGTCATTGGCAGGCATATTTACTGGTCCTGCTTTTCGAATCTAATTAATTTCATTTCTGTTAAGGCTATGGACAAAGCCTCGGACAAAATGAAGGACGTCAACACCCTGGACACCCAGTGGAAGAATGTGTCTTCAACTTAGTGATGCGGCCTTGATGAAATAGCGCATCACAATCTTGCCCCCTCACATCCCTGGCCATAACGCCAGCTGCCAAGTTGCCATTCTGAGGTCTGTGAATATCCGCGAAGCTTTCATCAAGGAGCAGCAGGAGATCGCCGCAAGCATTGCCTTGAAGCGCAACGCTTTGCAAGCCGCTTTGGACAAAAATGAGGACCCTGTGGGAGACATGGGGAAGTCTGGTGTTGGGGGTTTTCAAGTCAATGGCACAATCAATGTGCGATTTAGAAATTGCATCATAGCATCGAACAAGATATATCTTGGCTTCTGGGTTGCAATACTTCCCCCCTATACGATTATCAAACCATTAGTGGTTTAGGGATTGAAAATTTGGTCCAAAAGCCTTAATCAATCCTAAACATGATCAATAACCGTGCTATCTGTTCGATTTTTGTAGGAGACCCCTCCTTAGAAACTACCCATATATTTTGGCATCATTTGGCTCCCAGGATGAGAGCACCTTGGAAAGCTTGGGGAACGATTTGACCAGTGCCTGCAGTGAGTATGATGCCATGAAGCGAAAGGTTGGCAAAATGGCCAAGTAGCACATTGCCCATGGAAAGACAATTTGATCAATTTTGTAAAAGCAAATGTTACGCGTCGAGTGGTGGGCAAATGTTTTTGTTGCCTGGCTTTGGCCATCTGTACGTGGTCATTCAAATCACCGCGTTCCAATCCAAGCACCCATTGGGCATGAGACTCGACAAACTACACCCCAAAAATTACACCCCAATATCATATTCGACAACCATCTCAACAGAATATGCTAAGGATTGAAAAGTTAGTGAGCAGCACCCTATACATCAAATTTGCCCTACATATATTTTTATAGTTATGTACATTAATGGGGTTGTACCCTTTGATCATTTTTGGGATTCCTTTGTTCCCACCGGTTAGTAATTGAATCCTGATGGAGTGCTGGTTTGTTTTGGTTCAATTTCTTTACTCCTCAAGTGAGTAACCCAGTATATGGTTTGATGTTTGAGGGGTAAGTATTTGTGGCAACTCTGATCCATAGCGTCTTTTGGGTGCACTATGGTGGGCTCAACCCCACAAAACTCTGATCCGAACAGCAAGTTCACTGCTTCGTTGGCCCCAATGGGGTGCCAAATCCTTGCAGCTTCTTAGGGAACATGGCACGAGTCAGCAGGGGGTCCGCCAACCTCGCATGATTAAAAACTCCCAGTTTCATAATGATATATAGTTTGTGACCATCGTCGCTCTACAAACGTCGGTAAACACAGGGCTGCCTTGGGGGTTGACTCCCTAGCCTGTCCATGAATGCTGCAGGGTGGCTTAGGTCTCTGAAGCATCGGAACTCCTAGCGCGTCAAAAAATTGAGCCCGTCAGATGTCCAAGGCTCTGACTGATCCAGTTTGTTTTGAAGCTTTCGACCCCACTCCGTGCCAGGTTCTGGTCATGATGGCAATGACAATTCCTTTTTGCTGCAACGCTTTTTAGAGAAGATATGTGACGGAGCTCCTCGGCTTGCAAGTCCATGTGCAGGCATGGCATGGGAAGCCCGTGTATGCATGGTTCAACTCCAGTAGTCATGACCGGCATTACATCCTGATATATATATAATTCGAGTTTCAGTGAACAGCATCAAACTCGGTACAAGCCATGTCCCAAGTTCCAACATTAAATTTTGAACCGTGGAATGATGCTATATTTGTTCCATTATCCAAGGAATGCTCTATCGCATCTGCAATGGATACCTGGCAGCTTGCCAAACAGGACTGCTCCAATCAAGTTTATGCCTTTTTAGATTGTCGATCTTTTGGGACAGCTGAAGAGCATTAATCTGACTGGCGGCGGGTCAAACCATCCCCATCACGACCCTTCACATGCACCTGTGATTCCTCTTGTATACAAGAACCTTCATACTGTGCGATTGCATGGCTCTGGGATTGTCAGGAGGCATCTATATGGGCACCCGAATGATATCAATTTCAATGGCGACCACCAAGTTCGTGCAAACCCAAACTTCTTTTTGAATGCACGGATCTTGATTTTTGAAAACATGGTGTGAAAACATCGTGATTCATCATGGCACCTAGGGGAAAACCGGAGCCACCTACCCTTAGTCGACTGGAGTCATCCATTTTCAGATTGGTGTATTTGCAGGATGGTCGTGGGCATTCTTCGAAACCAATTTCGGAGTTGGGTGACTATAGCGAATTCAACCGCTCCCGTGACTTTTGGAACTGGATGAAGATTCCTTTAGATGCTTGGGTGCTAGTGCTTAATGGTCCCAAGCTGATGGAGCATCTGCTAGATATAGCCCCAAATCAAATTGATATCCTGATCCATTGGGTAACCGAAAACAGGTACCTGTTTGTAGAAAATGGCCCGTATTTTTTTAATATGCAGAAATCCATTGACGAAGTGTGACTTGGGGCAAACAAACTCCAATTGAACACGTCATCCTATTTTGTAAAGATCATGACTGGGTAAGGCACCCCAAAAAACATAAAACTTGTTGTTGGATATCTTTGGGGTGAAATATGTAACGATCAGACCAGGTGAAAGATGTAGAGGGCACCCATTAATTGTCTCATATGGGATTTGGAACTAAAACAGATCACCGGATTCGAATTATCCAAAGGGAACTCGCTTTTGAGCACTGTCAAGCGATTTGGCATCATAGATCCAATTTGGAATCAGCAAGGGTTTTGGGGGAGGAACTATGGATCCACGTTTATCTTCTGATCTGGTTCCCCCTTATTTATTTTGATTTGGATACTGGTGCCAGGCATACCCAGCCCCACCAAATCTGAGATCATTTTCACCCACAAAGGGTTTTCTGATCTCGTGGCCGTGGATGGGGATGGAGCCCAGAAGTCGTTATTTTTAAGTTTCGGGGTCAGCCAGCAGTGCTGGCATTAATTTTTTGGTGCATCTGTTTCGCCATGGTGATGGAAAAATCGGGTTTGGAGATATTTATATGCGATGGGTTCACCAGTCAATAGTTGAAACCTTATCCTTGCACCTGGTTCCAAACCCGGGGGTGTTACCTATTGGTGGCGAACCCAACCCTTCAAGTCCAGAAGGTCTGTTTGGTTGCACAAATTTGGGGGACAACCCCAACCCTGCAAGTTCTACCTGTGTTTTGGGGTTACACAATTTTTTGGGACAAACCCAACCCCGCAAGTTACACAAATTCTTGGGGCAAACCATTTGGGGTTACACATGTTTGGGACAAACCCAGCCCTGCAAGTCGAAATGTCTTTTGGGGTTACGCAACTTTCTGGGGCAAACCCAACGCCACAAGTTACGCAAATTTTAGAGACAAACCATTTGGGAATACACATGTTTGGGACAAATCCAGCCCTGCAAGTCCAGAAGGTTTTTTGGAATTTTTGTGACAAACCCAACGCCACAGTACAAGTGACACAAATTTTTGAGGTTGGGCTTGCACATGTTTGGGGCAAATCCAACCCTGCCTATTCCTGAGGAAACTCACTATGTGAAGACCCAGCAGTGGTCGTCGTCAGGGAGCCTTGAGGATGTGACGGTGCCCATACTTGACCCCTCTGAAGTTTTGTCGTATCTTGTGGATGATGTGGGCTTGGCATGCCCTCGGGATGTGCAAAGGCGATATTGGGATTTTCACAAAGAATACTTGGAGGGACACCCTGCCAGCGACCAGCATGTTCCAGTGTCACTCTATGGCGATGATGTTCAGGTCAACCGACAAGGTGATAGCATCACGGGCTTGTACCTCAATCTGAGTTTGTTCAGGCCGAAGAGAGTCAGGTGCACACACTATTGCATTTGGGCAATGCGGACGCATCTGGTTGCAGGGTGCTTCACGTTATGGCCAATTCTGGCTTTCATTGTCTCTTCCCTGAACAAGGCATTCCACGGTGTCGGGAAAAGCGGAACCAAATTTGCTTTGGCAGAGGTCAAAGGTGACTGGCCATGGCTTCGCAAGATTCTGCGGTTTGCACCTTCGTTTACCGGGAACAAAGTGTGCTTCCTGTGCCATGCTACAGTTTGGCGGCACCGGTGCCCATATTATGACATTGAGGGGGATTGCACTGAGATTTCCACCGCTGAATACCTTACAACCATGTTGGATGACAGCTGCACACCGAGCCCAATCTACTTGACAATTGGGTTCTCGGTCCGTATGGTCCAGATATGCTCCATGCATACGGTCAATCTGGGCTTGATTTTCACTACAAATGGCGCCTTGCTTGGCACTTTGATTCGTACTGGGTTTTTTGGCTGCCCCACTGGCCCAGGGGCCTTTGAAGCTGCCTTGCATGCTGCCTTTGATGATTTTCTGGCATGGAGAAAAGAGAAAAAGATCAGATCCTCCCAGCGGCGCTTCAGACCAACTCATGTGCCTGGGACTTTCTGGTGGGGGTGGAGGTATGTTTTCGCTTTTTGCTACTTGTGGTTGCCAATGGAATTTACCCAAGAGCCGAGGTAGACAAAGATGCCCATGGCTCGTATCTCACTGCAAAGGCGTGGAATTCCCGAGTCTTGCTGGAATGGTTGAATGATGCCGCCCTTGCTGCAGCTACAAAGGACTTGCCGCAAGCAGCGGAACCTTGTTTTTGAGGTGATTGAATGCAGGATTTGGGGGTTGAGGCTTGGTGCCCCTTCCATGTTTCTATTTGTCTCGGCTCCTGGCATTGCTCTGAGGACCGGACTCTGGGCAAGTGGCTCGTGCATGAGATCCATGCCGGTCGGCAGCAATGGCCTGATGATGGCCTGCTGACTTTGAACCCCATGGCTTCGTAGCTAGGCTATGTATTTTGACACGACATGAGATGAGATGAGATGGGATGCATTGGACCATTTCCGAGAATAGCTGCGAGACGAGATTGAAAGCGGCAAGAAGAGCTGAGAAAAGGTGGGAAGAGGTGAGAATCGTTCCAAAAAGAGTTGAGAGGAGATGAAGACACTGAAGCAAGATGATGACGAGTGCGTTGAGCAGAGTTGCGACGCCGCGATTCCTCGCTCCAGCTCCTATAGGCAAAACTTGTGTTTCGATCCTATAGTCTTAAGCTTCTCTTCTTTTGGAAGCTTTCAGGGTTCCAGTTTGATGCAGCCCACTGAGGCAAGCTTTGTGCGAATGGTTTGGTCTCGTTGAACGGTCTCCTCGCCTTCTGTTTTTCAGCTGCATTCTGACCCGTGTTTGCTTTGAGCCTGAGGCAGGCCCCATCAATTTGCTTACTGGTTTTGAATTTGGGCTGAGGACCCAGCAACAAGCTGATTCGATACATGATGCTGGCATGCGATTTCTGAGATGCCACATCCAGTGCTTCAAAGTTTCAGCCAGGCTCATGCGAGGGCATGTTAGGGCATTCGCAAGAACTGAACTGGCATATCTTGCCCAATTCTGTTTCCATCTTGCACAGGATGGGGCTGCTATGCTGGCTACTCAAGCCGAAAATGCACATGTTCAAGCACTTGTGCAAGCGAACGAAAAAGTTGAGACCTTCGCCACAATTTAAACAAAACGTGTTTGGAACGCATGCGCTGTTTTTGCTGCATGTCCCAGTATTGGGAACCTTGATGGCTGAGGAGTCAACAGCAGATTCGCACATTGCTTCTCAGAAGAGGATACGATAGGTATCCTCAAAAAAGTCTCCTCAACCATCAGCGGCCGCCACATGGAAAAATTTCTTTGCAAGATCTCCAAACTAAGGTGCGGTTGTGATTGGATGTTGCTTACCATTGGCTGAAGCAGCCCTGGCCAGTGTGACGGAAATTTTGTGAATTTGTAAAAAATGCATTGGTAAAATGCCTGGATCAGGCTGAAGTGCGCAAAAAAACGCATCGCAAGGACAGCAGCCAATCAGTGTTGCAGAACGTGATGTTCTTTTGCAGAATTGAATGCTTTTCACGTGATTTGGGGTGAGGTTTGAATGCATTTTTGATGATATTTTGGCAGGACTAATGTGGCAAAAGCTTGGCGACGATGAATGTGAGTGGAAAAAGGGCTGAGCTCTATAAAACCAAGTAAACCAGAAGACATCGTTAAACTTGGTCTTTAGCAAAAGACCTAGTTAAACTTGACCTTCGGACTTGCAGGGATATATATATATATGTATTTTCATATACTGGGAAGATCAATCTCCAATATATTATGCGGTAAACTGACAAACCAATCACTATGTACCCAAATTGGCAATGTCAATATCAGAAACCACACACTTAGAATTGGTCAAATCTATTGGCTTATCACAGCATTTTTGAAAAGTCCAATTACTTTGCTAAGACACCAATTATGATTTTTATCAATTATATAACTTGTGTTTTTTTCGTTCTAGAATCTGTATATGAATGGGATACCCTCTGGTACTTTGACATAGCTATTGAAATTGGTCCATTTACATTTGATGTTGCTAATAAAATAGGCAAATTTCGCTATATTAGTTTACCAGGTATCGTTATACTAGTTGTACCAATGTATTCTTGATATGAGGATTTTTCAAGCCCCAAAAGGTGGTCTGAAACATTTTTTCCTCATCCCCACTGAGGCAACCCCGGGCCACCCCCCAAGATCATGGTCTATTAACCGTCTATTACATCATTGGATTGGGTTAAGGGAAAATTTACAGTAAACCATGGATTTTCCTATGAAATATAGGGGGTTCCTGTAAATTTTCCCTTAGCCCAATCCAATGATTATAGGCTTGCTAAATCTTGCTAACCACCGACAATCTCTAGAATGATTCGAAGTTGAATCTGGATATAGATACTGTATCTTTGGCATAGATATACCGTGGCTCCAATCATCCTCCGGAATAAAGATATGGCCCGGGTCTTCCTCGACAGAGTTTAACTTGGGGGTGAGGAAGCCCATTACATACGACATTTGAAGGACCACCCGGTAATTTATCCATACAATCCCCATTTTCTACCACCACAATACCACATTTCTGCTGCTTTCTCCTCCATTTTTGTTTGTTAACATAGATTATACTACCATATCTTGCCAAAAAAAGTGTTGAGGATGACCAGAATTTTCGTCGAATCTGAGATGCTGGAAGATGACGCGTACGGCTGGGATTTTCAGCTGTTCCACTGGGATCTTGCTATAGGTTTCTTTCATGTTGCTTTTCTATTAGGATTGTGCTTTTCTATTATTCAGGGGTTTTGGGTTACATATGTTCCACCTGTTTTCCAAAGATTCCCTTGACACCTCGGTGACGCAGGTGAGCTAGAGGAGGCGTGGGGCTGCTTCTTTGACACACAGATTTCCATAGGTATATTCCGATATGTTCATAAACATAGATATGTATATCAGATACACACAATATGATGGTATACAATTATAATCAATTATATACCGACAGATTCTTAATATGTATGTAATTATATATGTTATTTAATATATAATAGTGTTCAGTGATAATTTGACAAAACAAATCCGACGTTTACATATTATTTTAACATTTCACAATGTTATTTTTGTTGTTATCACTATTTTGTTCATCAGCACGATTACTATTATTTCTACTTTTTGTATCAGACTTATCATTTTCATTATAATTTATTATTCATGTTTTATCACTATGTTATTATTACCATTCTTAGTACTATCATTATTGACACATATTTACGACTGTCATAATTTTGTATTTTGTTATTATTGTTGCATCTTGTTTATTACTTAATTATGAATGATGTTTATTGCTGATTATGAATCATGATTAATATTTGGTATTTATCATTCTTATTACTGTAATTGTTGGCATTTTTAATTACTATTACATTTATAGATACAGGATGTAGATGAAATAAGATTATATAATTGTTATCATTTATTACATTTAGTTTATTACATATACAATATAGATAGGCGATAGGAGTTCAAATTATTGAAACAGAGACAGAAACAGAGAGGTAAGACAGGCTACCCATGTTTCAAGATCAACCTACAGTACATTTCCACAGCTGATGGATGGCTGGACCGAGTGTGTCTGAGAATGTAGGGGGAAAAGCCAACGTCCCCATACGTTTCCTCATCATTTTCCCTATCAACATGTTCTCAAAAACTATGACCATAAAGGGGCGGGGGCATTGGAATACACAAGTTTCAGACACACCCATAAACAAACTTTGAGATACCCCAACATGGCATAACATGGCACGTCATGGCACTAAAAGTGCAAGTCAATAAGTTAGATATACTATGATATACTGTATTTGGAAAAAACATGTTTAAACAAGGAAAATATGCGGGGGCTTTGGGGAGTGTACCCCATTTTTGGACAATGCCGATCTTCCATTGCCCAAGATCCATCTGCATTGGAACATGCAGAGGCCACTCCAAACTCAACATGTGGTTTCTTTTCTTCATTTGTGGCCACGTGTCAAAATCCTTTTTAAACACCAAACACAACACATGATTTGAATAACGTATCATCACATTTGGGCTTTGCTTTAGGTACGTTTCATCTTTGCGAGAAACGTCCATCTTTGATAAATACCGGGGCTCTACTTACCCTCCGGTGTCATCAAACACGGCTGGAGATTTCTCCAGGCGGATGAGGATGACTCCTGGGAGGTGGAATTCATGAGCCGTTTAGAGGAGATTAGCAGAAAGGACTGCGTTCATGGGATGGGAATGGCACAAATGGGAAATTGTGGGAAAGAATCCTGGAGATTTCATGAGGTTTCATGGTGTTGGGAACATTGGCTGGAGATTTCCATGATAAGCTACATGGAAGGCCGCTTTGAAGAAGATCCCCCCAAAAGAATGTGGCCTTGTGGCCCCTTACCTCATGCAGATACCTGGAGCATTGGCTTCAAAGCGGTAGGCATTTTGACATTGCTGGATCTGCAACCAGGGGAGCTGTACCCAGCAACAAGTGGAGCTGTACCCAGCAAGTGGTAGGGGTAGAGGTGTAATTGTCATTGATTAACAAAAAAACAAATATTGCGTTTGGTGTAATTATAGTTGTTCACATTCGGCAGACAACAATAAGGTTTATATTATATGTAGCAATGGCCCAATGTTTTTGCGCAGTTTAAATTTTCAACATTTCAGGGAGGTCCAATTTGGCAGTCGCTGAATTTCAGCTAATGTGATTGTGTACCCATCACGTATTTTGGTATCTATCAGAGCAGCATCATGGGAGTCACAACATTCCTGTTTCAAACAAATCCTGTTGGAGTTGGAAGGGGGGGGGTCTATGCAGTCATAATGAGATGTACCAAGCGCTGGCTATGTGCAAAATACATGCAAATTATAAACCAAACCAACGCGTTCATGAGGAAACAAAAACCTGATATGGCCATTTACTGCAATAGGCAATAGGGATCATGATGAGGAACCATTTGATATTGGAATATATCCCATGCATGGACAAACCCATACATATGGAGGTTTCCCAAGATGGGGGTAACCCAAATCATTAGACCAGTTTAGTATTGAAACCCCTAGTTTTTGCTCCCCAACTTTAGGACACCTATGTATACATATATATATATACTTACGTACAATATAAATTGTCATCCTGTGGTTCATCTCAATTGTCACTCACCGCCTTCAAAAGGCAATCTTGGAAAAGATCGGAGCCGTTAAAGAAGTGGGTCCTGTGACTTGAGGAAATTGTATATGATAGTACATCACAAAATAATTATGTATAAGTCTATAATTTCAAATTATGTCAATAGAATTCAATAGATACTACTAGCATCTCAGATGACAATTCCAAGTAGAATGGAAAGGTATAATGAACACATGCAACAAGTTTTATGTGTTGTAATTAGTTATTTCATGGTCAAATACTTTAAACAAGTTTATTTGAACGTTTATATGGTAATATGGTAAGAACTATGGTAGTACTATCATGGGTAGTGATCTGTTGTAAATGGTATTACTTCATTCTGTGGTAATAGCTATGGTAAATATGTTTTTACTATAGTATACTAGTATTTTCCAGTGTACTAGCTATTAGCAACAACCACATTTGAACCATGTTATAACATAATAATTTGTTACAAGTTACTATAACCATAGCTATAGGTCGCATGGCGACCTGGCACTCCGGCGCAACAGTGGGCCCAGGAGTCTCAGAATCAAGGGCCAGCGCGGCATCTTGGGAGGCGATCTGAACCGACAAAATATATGGGGTCTGTCTGAAAATGGTGTATACACCCGAAATGCTACTTTGAATATGGAAATTCATGGATTAACAAATGGATTTAGAGTTAGCCTATTTTCAGACAAAACCCATTTTTGGGGGGTTTCACCAACAACATCTATGGTTTTTTGCGCAACAGGTTTTCGGAAGTGACGCCCAAATCGCCATTCTAATGGGCCCATGGGGAGGTGACATGTTGCAGAGGCATCCTGCAAGCTGCATACCCAAACTGGGATTCTCACATAGGGACAATCTCCACTGTGAATATATAGACGACTATAGTATCTAACAAACTAACCAACACAGGATGGTACTGGTATAATGTCTAATTCTGGTGGACAATCAATAATAACCCTATATATATATATATATGAGGTGTATTGAGGGCTCATTGGTGTCTGGAAAGTGCACAAAACACTGTGTAGCGATAGGGCCCCCCCCAAAAGCGATACCTATAGTTGTTCAGAATACCCACGTCTTAAATTGTTTGACAAAGTTGCCTAGATGCAAGAGACGCAATTAGCGATACCCCTAGCGATACCTTAGCGATACTTTTGTCCCCAAAACGTAGCCCCAGACCACAGACCCTTTCCCCTTTTGCTTTCTTTAGCCTTCCCCCTTTCCTTTCTTTTCCTGTCCTTTTCCTTCCTCCTTTCCGTTCCTCTTCCTTTCCTTTTCCGGAATGAGAGACACTGCTTCCTCTTTTACTTGCTTTCCTTTTCCCTTCCTCTTTCTTTCTTCTTCCGTTCCTTTTCCTTTTCCTTTTCCTTTCCCCTTCCTTTCCTCTTCCTTTCCTCTTCCTTTCCTCTTCCTTTCCCCCTACGTTCCTTCTCCTTCCTTTTCCGTTCTTCTTACTTGCCCTTCCGTTTCGTTGCCTTTCCTTTTCCTTTNCCCCTACGTTCCTTCTCCTTCCTTTTCCGTTCTTCTTACTTGCCCTTCCGTTTCGTTGCCTTTCCTTTTCCTTTCCTTTTCCTTTCCTTTTCCTTTCCTTTTCCTCTTCCTTTCCTTTTCCTCTTCCTTTCCTTTTCCTCTTCCTTTCCTCTTCCGTTCCTTTTCTTGTCCTTTCCATTTCCTTTTATTTTCCTTTTCCGTTCCTCTTTATTTTTCTTTCTCGTTTCCTTTTCCGTTCCTCTTCTCTTCCTCTTTTTTACAAAACCATGGTTAGCGATAGGGCCCCCCCCAAAAGCAATACCCACTTTTTTTGAACCAAGCGAAGAACAAGAGTTTTGACAACGGCTCATATGTATAGATTCCCATCAACAATATCCATCTTATCTTTGCTGGATTGCATAATTGTACTTGCACACTGACTGGGATTCTAGCAATATATCATCCACAAGCTCGCTTCATTCTCCAGTGTTGGACTACTGGTCACTATGGAACATTGGTAGCTTGATTCTTGTTCTTGCCATACGAAATGGCTGTGTCCAAAATGCAAGTTTTCTTCATGTCATATGATCTTCACAGAATTTGGATACAAATTCAAATGGCTGTGGATCAACAACCCCGGCAGCCTTCTCTTCACCTCAAAATTGGTATTTGTCGATGTTCATACCTCCAAGATGAGTTGATATTTCCTCCAAGGTCCCCTGCCCAGTTGCAAGTTGGTCTATAAAGCATAGAAACTAGTGCGATATATCTACCAGAAACCCAAACGGAAATTGGAGTTATGTTCACCAGGCATTGTTTTTCACAAATTGGGGCACTATCTCGTGGGGGGTTCACCAGGGTGACCCATCACCCGAGGCAACAGATCATCGCTGCACAGAGGGTTTGGTGCCTCAGCTGGTACCAGGTGCCCCGTGCTGATGGGGAAATCCCCCATTTATTGTTGATGAATTAATGGTGATTAAATGGTGATTAATGGGGATTCAACCAAGAAACATGTGGATATTAATGAGATATACCCTGCGGTAGTCAAAAATGGTTTGCTGATGTTTTTTTTCCATTTTTTTCCAGCTAGCAACCTCCATTTGGTTCGGGGATTGTCACTTGCCACTGTTTGATTCCCGGAGGATGACTAGCCTTTGGGAATTCAACAGTTAGCTATGGAAACCAAGGCACCATTTGCCTTTCAAAATGGTAATGTGCCATAGCTATGTTAGTGACCTAAGGGAAGTAAAAGCAGGATGTATGACATATCAATTACTGTACATTTAATTACAGCTATAGGTATTAGGATTTTTTGAGCACTACTTCGGGGACCCACCTTGTAGAATCTCAATTTGACCACCATGGCTGGGAGTAACACAATTTCAAAGTACAGTTGTTTTACGCTACATTGAGGTTGTCCTATCCATGGAATATATGGTGCTGTTTTTTCCACTTGCATCCAACCCTCAATGTCAGGCACTTTGAGGGTCGAAGCATGTTTCGGGATTACTCGCATTAGAGTGGTGACCAGTCTGCAGAGGTCTATGAATACCTTTTTATAATGACCTCAGAGACTTTCCAAAGTGCTGCCCTGTACCTCTCAGAGGATTAGTTTCCAGATAACATGTGTTTTCGAATACATGGGGGTATTCACGTCAACATCATTTCTATGTGTTTCTGTTCAAATGTGGAACAGTATGTGCATATACCATATTATCTACCATACTTTGATATGCTTTGCATTTTTAATCAACGTTCCCTTCTTTTGGATCCATGAATAATGGAAATATCACAGTACCATCCGGCCCTCCGAGGCAAAAATGACGAGTTCTGCATGACGTCGTTTCACCCCGTCGATGGATCTCGCATCCTGCGTCCTGGTGCCGTACTGTGTGCTGGGAAGCAGACATCCATCCGGGACGGTCAGTGGACTTAGCTTGAAATTTCATGACATTTCTGGATCAGTTTGTAATTTGTAGCCATCGATGAGTCAAACACATGCAACTTTTCTTTAAAGAAATTCAGGGCTGAAGGCCTAGTTTTGATACAATGTTGATGACTTGTTCAAAGATCTGGGTACACTATAAGTAGCACGCTAGGTATATATTGATCAGTGATTGCGGCCCCATCCTGCATGATGCTCCCAACAATTCATCCACACCCTCAAAACGAAGTTGTTCCATGTCTCACCAACCATAGCTGCTTGGAAAACACTGTGTCTCTGACTTGCATTTTCATGGGGGTGCCAAGAAATGGTGGATTTACTGCATGTGAAATGGTGTAAAATGCACATTCCAATCGTGAAATAACCATTGTGGAAACTGGGGACCCGCTTTTCGGATCTTTTTGGGACAAAGCCAAACATATTATTTATAAGGACTGTTTCAAGTTGATGAATTGTTATGTAAATCTACTTGTCCATGTTCAATCCCCGGCTGGTCCAAGCTCTGGATGTTGATGATGTTCCACCCCTGGGATTGCAGTTGCTTTATGAGCTAGCCAAGCCGTAGAATATCTATGACATCAACCCCAATTCAGCATAGTCAACAGAGTTAACAACTTATATCGCAGAGGCGATCCCGGCCCCTGTGCATGTTGCCCCCTATTTTCAAAGAACTGGACATGATCATGTGCATGTTGCTACATATATATATATATATATACACGTATAAATACTATCATAAATATGTATATATGCAGTATATATATATATGATATATGTATGTATGACATACGTATCTAAGTTAGACTAAGAACGGATATGGATATTTCTGGAGATAAAAGCTGGAATGGATCAAAATGATATGGGTTCCATGAATGGTGTGTATTAAAAGACAAGCAGCCATGTGTCGTGGTGTGTCTGAACGTGGGGTTTAGGATGGTGTAGGGTATACACCACAATGGCAACATGTTCAATGTGGAATTTGTGTGTTTTTAACTGTGGATTTGACTGGTAGCCCATTTCTGACAAACTCGTGTCTGTTTTGGTTTCTGTTGTGATCATCCATTTGTTCCACTTGGCCTCTAATTCGCTCCAAATGCACCGAAAAGAGCACTAGAGGTGGTTTGTATCCCTGGTGACGCAGCTAGTCGGCGTGACAGTGAAGGTGAACGGTGTCCAAAAGATTTGGCAGGCTTCGGTTCTTCTTCTCTTGAACGAAAGGATGCAACAGAATTCGAAAAGCCTCATATGACTGATATGTTGCGGCCATGTTTTGGGCACCGTTCTGATGTCTTGAAACAACCTTTGCTGTGTCAAGGTCAATGTTTCCAATCTTTGGAAGGGTTCTAAGCTGACTCGAAAAGTCACAACAGCTGATTACTGTGACGTGAGTTTTTGTAATTTTTGATTGGAAGGTGTTTTCTCCCGTTGAGCTCCCTGTGAGAGTTTTTAGATGAGTCAACCCTTCCAAACCCAAGGAACACAGAATGCGAGACTATGAAAGCTCGCGGTGGAAAGAGCGGTGATGACATTTTTTATAACATGTTTGCTGGGAGGTTGCCTCTGATCGCACCTGCTAGTAATGTGGTATGTACAAGATAGGTCAGATAGGTAAGTCGGTTCTGAAGATCTTTTGGCTAGGCTTACCATGATTTGAGGTGGATATATCATATAGATTCATATTGTATATATATATATATACATGAGGGCCGTTCAAAAACCCCGTCAATTGAATTAAGTCTATGTCCAAGATTGCTTAAAGAAACCTTGGGTCAAGTATGTGAAAAAATGAGGGTCACGCAAGAGCGCGCAAGGGCGAGCGCAAGAGCAAAGTGTATTCCCCAGTCATTCGTACTGAAATGAATACAAAATACAGGTTGTTTGATGCAGTTTGCTTNNTGCTCCAAAAAGTGGTCCGAAACAGGTCTGAAACTAGGAAGGGTACGGAATTGCCAGGTCATGCATCCCCGGTGTTCATATCGCTCTCATTCAATGAGATGAATGTTGAACAGCTCCATTTCCGGACCGCAATAGCTGCGTTTAGCTTGCGTTTTGATTGTTGCTTTCCGGAC
>BGPT01000014.1:356677-445325 GCA_003297045.1 Symbiodinium sp. clade C Y103
CTACTACTACTACTACTGCTACTGCTACTGCTACTGCTACTGCTACTGCTACTGCTACTGCTACTCCTACTACTACTACTACTACTACTACTACTACTATTGCTACTGCTACTGCTACTGCTACTACTACTACTACTACTACTACTACTACTACTACTACTACTACTACTACTACTACTACTACTACTAGTACTAGTATTATCTCTTCCGCTAGCTCAGACAGATTGGTATGCTGTTAAGTATGAAAAATGCTTAAAACCACAGCCGCGCAAGACCGCGCAAGGGCGAAGCGCAAGGACTTGAATCAGGTGAAAATCTTACAAGGATTTCGAACAACCCCCATATACCCTCTGGTTACTAACATAGCCATGGAAAACCACCATCCTTAATAGGTAGATCACCATAAATCATCCATAAATTGGCCACTTTCCATGGCTATGTTAGTCATAACCACAGGGTATATAATTCGAAACGACAGAATCGCTGGGATCTACGTGCCATGCCATGCCATCCCATGGGCACTGCAGTATCTCCCTGCTGGTCTACAATATGTTTGTGGCAAACATATTTGAGATTTGCAGTAAAATACCAATGTTGTTCTCATTGATGGTAATTGCTAGGTTCTCTTGTTGCTGGTGAATCGTGAATTGTCTGCCTGCTGTCATTGGCTGCAATATTGTGGGAAGCATCTAGCGAGGCGCATATGAACGAATCCTACCCTGAATCCCCTAGACAACCCCGACTAAGACCAGTTTGGGATGAACTCGCGCCAATTGGCATTAGACTATGCCATACCCCATTTCAATTGCTTGCTTCAACGACCATACATGACCATAGTGTATTTGATTGGCTATGTTTGCTCTATCCCAGTCTATCAGTGCTCCATCATTCTGTTTTTTTCCGTTTTTCCATATCTAGTTCATCTAATTGCTCTTGATCACATCCAAAAAAAAAGCTGGCTCTTAGCCCCCCTGAAATGTCTTGGAAAAGTGTCCCCCATAGGCTGGAACCGGCGCTTCGGCGGCCCAGCCTGCAGCTTTCCAGAGCTTCGAACGCCACAGGCTGGACCATTACTGCGCAGGGATTGACTGCGCAGCTCGTGACTCTTAACACGGAGGGACCTCGAAAAAATAAGGCTCCCTTAAGCCATGATTTTGGTCATTTCTTGGGTTCCATGTTAAATTTTGGAGGGTCTAACCACCAAAAAAATGTTATCCAACGAGCGAAAAGGGGGAAGCCCAACAAAAATGGAGAGATCAGCCGGCAACATAACAGAAGACTACTTCACAAAACTGCTAAGAAGAGGGATTTTTCCCAGAACTTGGATTTGTCCAATAGAAATGGGAGTTTGAGCATCAATCACTGGGGTTTATCAAATGAAACGTGGATCGAATGGGTGGAAGACGGGTTCTGCGATCCAAGCCACCAAGGATCAGATTTAACACCACAGAAATGAAGATGTCACCTTGATATCTCACCAAAGATACCAACACTCCCTTCATATGTTTGCATTCCTTCTTGAAGTTAGGCATCACTTGATATCACTTGAAATGGTGTTTTTGTTTGCTTAACGATGAGCCGGGATTCGCTTTCGATGGTCTATCAGGAGATTGTGTCGAAGTCAAATTCACGTAAGCTGCTCTGGTGCTAGATGATCCTTCATGCACCGTGTGTCTTCAGTTTGATGGTTATTTTCCTTATGTTCTCTTTTGTTCGAACAAACACAGGACCAAACTGCTGCAAGCTAGCAGCATTGCGGTTGGAACCAACACAAATGCTTCCATCTCCCGGCCAGTTTGCGGGATTTCTCAAGTTTTGCGATATTGCTTGGTGCATCCGTGCATCCCTTAAAGATCCTTAAAGTTTTTCGGGACGAAAAAGTAGTGCAACATGTCCTTGGTAGTTTCAAGCGTTTGGTCTTGGTTGATGAAGCAGAGTAGAGTTATGTCATGCATAGAGTCGGAGAACGCAAGCATGCAAGTCACTGCGAAGTAGCTTTGAAGAGGGGAGACGTACAAAACCAACTAGCCAAAAACACAATTACAGCTTGCAACTGTCAGAAATGTGGATGTAGAGGCCAAGACATTGAAGCAGCAGGAGAATGTGTAAGTAATTAGACACAACTTGGATGTGAACACGAGCAAGCAATGGGATGTGTCTGCTCGGGGCGTTGATCTTCATGTTTGCTTTGTTATGCACGTTGTGCTTTGCAAAAGATTCACCATGGACATGTTGAAGCTGCAGATGAAATCGTCAAATCTCACTTTCCGCTTTGGTTTGGTGAAAGACACTGCTCAAAAACTGATTGACATGACTAAATTCTACCAGAAACTTGTTTTCTTGATTTGAACGACCATATTCCGAAGATCTGAACTGATCCTTTCATGTTGCATACTGAGGCATAATGTTGCTACATAATCCATTCCAATACATCTCCATTCTCCAATCTTCGCCCAGGATGATGAGTTGGAAATCAGCAGATCCATCAAGGCGAGCCGACCCGAAAGGGGTGTCATCAAACATGGCAATTGAAAATCGACGACCCTCCAATAAACGAACATAGCGAACTGGAAAATCACCATTTCTAATGGGAAATTCAACTCTTTAAATAGTCATTTTCAATAGCAAACTGTTAGTTTACCAGAGGGTATCAACATCCATAAATGGAGGTTCTTAATGGGGAAATCAACTATAAATGATGGATTTTCCATGATTTGACATTGCGTGGTCTTGATTTCCAGAGGGAAACCGTTGGGAAGTCCCTACATGAAGTGGGTATCCCATGTTTTTGAATGGGAACAGTTATAACATGTCAAGACTAACGATGGTCACTAAGCCACTAAGCAGTTGCAGTGGGGTTTCAAGAGGGACAACATGAGCACAGAGAAATAGGATTTTTGGTGAAACCTTCAGCTGGGCTAGCTGGCTGGACTGCTCGGTGTCCTCCTCTATGGTGGATGATGATCCCCAAATTCACAGGTTCGGAATTTTTCAGGGCGAACCCCAAGTGCTTCACTTTTCTCAAAGCTGCAAAACCACCAACATTCACCAAAGATCCACCAAGCATCTGACCAGATGCTATGGTTTTTCCCAGTGCTTCAAAGGTGGTTGTTGGCCATTCCCAAAGTTGCCGCCCTTAGGTGCTGGGGTGGCCGTTCAACCGCTTCGCAGAGCGGAACTGCTGGCACGGTTTTTCTCAACCGCGCGGTGGTGATCTCTAGAACTTGGTCTCTTCAGCATGTTCCAGGCCCAAACTTCAAAAACATCACCTTCAAAAATTGTTGTTGTGTATGGTTGAAATATGTTGAAATAATCTATAAAATAGTATATATGTTTACCCTGTTCTTCATGTTCTTCTTCGATCGTCGAATTCACGTCCCTCCCGGTGAGGAGATTAATTTGTACTTAGCGACTTCTGAGTATTTGATCAGGGGTTGAAAAAAGCAAACCGTAGACAAACGGTAGAACGGACGTTTATTTCCGCAGAAAGGAGGTTATTTTGGTAGAACGACTATTAATTTCTGTAGAACCCAGGTAGCAGACAAGGCTTGAAAATTGGGTTTACAACCTGCGGACTAGATTTTGAATCAATAACCTTTATCTCATGAATAGTCGTTAGCACCACGTACGTCAATTGGACGTGCTTTGGAAGAAACTGGGTTTACTTATTAGTATGTCATTTCTCTCACTTCGTGTTGTTTCCCTCCTCGTGTTGTACCTACGATTTGGGCATTCTATTTAGATTCATGCCTCTATGGACAATTGTCCGCCATCAAAAGGTATAAGATGAGATGGTTTCCGCATAAGAATTCCTAAACAATTAATCATAATTTATGCTGGGTTTATTTGTAAAGATCTCACGTCGTGACGATCACTGGAATGATGGTCTGAATTCATAGCGGGGAGTCATCCGCAAGTGACGTAAATTCAGCCATTGATCCATGGTCCCCTTGACTGGCCTCACAACTACCATGATTGATGTCGAGTTTCTGGACTGGTTTGTTTGTGAACGATTAATTCAGTGCGATGTAGATCTCGTTGTTTTGTTGTTGTGTGTGTGGTTGTGACACATGAGAATGTGATATAACATTCAAACAGAACAGCCACATAATATCACATCCCCGATTGTTGCTACTAATTACATCTACTTAAAGAATAAATCATCTTAAATCAACAAGATGAAACCAGCATACAGTATTCATTGACCAATGTACCTTGATGATGTTTGGCATATCCAAGATATCCAATTGTTATCGTGGGTACCTACATGGATGTACACATATTCCCATTGGTGAGTATTGATCCACTCAGATGTATACCATATCTCAATATATCCCATCATTCTTGGTACACATCAACATTCTGCCAGTATATCATAGTAACTCATAGTATATCCGAATATCACGATGGAAACCCACATACTAGAAACCTTTGTGTCATATTGGTGGTCGCACACATCAGTATTCCCATATATAATATTCTGCAAAGTGGCTGATAGTCAACGTGTGTTCCCTATCGTTGAGCATTTACTTCCCCCAAGAATCATATATTCCACTATCATCATGAATAAAACTAATGTGTCCAGTCTTATGATAATATAGTGTCCCTATTCCTGACAGGATGTTTCTCCATATCATATCATCATGATACCATGTCCGATTGTGGATATAGCGCCCACCTCATTATATCTCATTGTACAGTATGTTCGTATCGTTTTGTATACTCATGATGAACTCTTAAATATACAATTTTCTACATGTTATATCAACATATATTTCCATATTAATCATGATATCCACGTCGTCGTAAATATCACACATATCATAAGCAAGAAAATATCTTGATAAGATTAGCTATCATATTTAGGAATGAATATCAACTGTTATCATGGCAAATATCATAAGATTTCTCATGTAATTTTTACCATGACAGATATCTCCTGTCATCTATTACTAATAAAATTATGATTTGATTATGAATATCAACTATCAACTATCATAATGGGACAACGTGATCATTAAGAATATCAACTAACATGAACTATCAAAATATACCATCTGGTTATTTAACATAGCCATGGAAAATCCACTATAAATGGCAATTTTCAATAGCTATGTTAGTTTACCAGAGGGTAACATGAACTATCAAAATATAACATCTTCAGCTTTTCCTCGAAGTTTCCCCAATCTCATCACGTCAGGTCTAGTCGCCTCACCGAAAGCCCGAGTGGAAAGCTGGTGGCTCCGGTCATCGAGGCCAACGGAACGACACACTTTGATGGCACCAAGGACCGGCATTACAAGAAGAATATGTCATGTGGTTCCTAAAATAGGGATTCCCCCCAATCATCCATTTTTCTTGGGATTTTTCCATTCTAAACCAACTATTTTGGACCCCCATTTATGGAAACCCTGTGAGGCCGATAGCTATGGACTGAGCCGACAGTGAGCGCAGCCGGAGAGCTTTGGACACCGCAAGGCATGTCACTACTACGGTTTGACCATCCGTTTGTAGCCATAAAATGGTGGTTTTACACCATGAGTTTACTACTTTTACTATTTTTTGGAGGTGTTTGGAGGGTCGGGGTAGAAAATGGTAGACCTATCTAGATAGACATGATCATATCTGCAGCAAGTGTAAAAGAATAGGGACTGTAGAGTTGATGTGACAATAAAATAGCTTAGAGGCTAAGTTGGACAGTGGTAGAATTGCCATGAGTGGAAGAAGATCGTCCAGGGGTCCAAGTTTCAAGTGTTCTTCTTTGTTTTGTGCCAATTTTACCACACAGTTTTCAAACTTGTTCATATACTGGGATTGGCAGTCAATTGGTCTAATCTTGAAGCGGGAAATTCATGGAAGTTGGGTTTCCTGGTTTCATGATCTATAGTATACCCTTTGGTAATTGAACGTAGCTATTGAAAATGGCCATTTAGAGTGGATTTTCCCATTAAAAGTTGTGATTTCCCATAGTTATGTTAGTTTACCAGAGGGTAATGCACATGTTTGATTTCTTGCTGATTTATCCTTGCTGCTTGTTGGAAATATCCGGCAATGCCCACTCCTATGGAACCTCAACACGACACTCCTAAAACTTGAGAAATTAGATGAAGCTCCCAACATGTTTTTGGGGTTTTAATTTTCATGCTTGCAACCACAACCACAACCACATTCCAAGTCATCAAAGGTGTATTTTCCCCACTCGAGCGGATTGTGGTGCAGATCGGAGATGTGTTGTAAACGTTGATTGCACATAGGGGCCTGCAAAACTGCAAGTCCCGTCGTGCCACGGAAACATGGACTGTGGACCCCTTCTGAAATCATGGGGTGTCACTGAGACCCATATTATCCTCCATTAAAAGATATTCAACTTCTCTTTTTATTGACAGTATCATATATATATATATTACAATTCTCGCGTTTATCGTGGTGTTTTCATCCAGAACTGTTTCAAGAGCCACGTACATGATAGCCAGGCACATGGTTTTCATGTCGGTATCAAAACCTTGACTTCTTGCAAACAATGTCTTGAAACTAGCCCAGGTCACTTGACCGTGCTGAAATTCCCATGTCAATGAATGAGTTGAATGGGAAATGCAGGAAACGATAGAATCGCGGGCCAAAAATGACATTCTTTTCCGGGAAAGATCCCTTGAACCCCCTGCCAAAATTACAAAACCAAATCCTGGCATCATATCCAACAGCTTTCCTGAGGAGGTTCAGCTAGCCCATGTCCACCGGGCCGCTCACTTCAAGAGTGAGTTGCAGGACCCTCCGCAGATTTGGCGATGTAAGTGTAGCTCGAAAATCAGAGCAGCGGGATGATGGGTCACAGATTCTGGTGGTGTGTTTTGCTTCGAAAAAGCTGGCTGTTTTCTTCAACTTCCCCAGAAATTGGACAATCTGGAAGGACATTTGGCGATGGTTTCATCCAAAAAAAAGGCTCCCAAAGCGTGGAATCCGATGCCTTTCACATATTAGTTGGGTGGCGAAGAAATGATCGGTATTGTCAGTAGCATCTGTCCCATTCTGTCCATGGGATAGAGGATGCTTGGTTCAAATGGATATTTGAAACATGTTTTCCTTCGCTGATGTGGAGACTACGTTTCCCAAGTCTGGGGGAATGGGATGCCCCTCCGCCACATCGGAAAGATCCCAAGTGACTGTGCCTCCAAGTTCGCCCCGAAAGAGGTGACTGTGCATCGAAAGCAACCACTCCAAGACTGGTCAGGTGGTATTATGGTTTGGGTGATTTCTGGTTGGGTGATATTCCCAAGTTATTGCCATCTAATGGGAAATATAAGATGGTTAGGTATGATTCACTGACCCATTTGGGATCATTACCACATGTTCAGTCAGAACCATGTTCAAAAGCAATGAGGAGGATGGAAGATGATTTTAGATCCGAAATTTCAATCCTCCACATGGGGATGGGTCAAAATTGAAGACCTATGGCACCGCAGATTCTCATCGCTATGAATCCTGGCTCAAAGCATGCTTCGCCTGGAGAATCTCCGGCGATCATGACGATCCAATAGCTTGGACCTCGGAGAACGAAACGATTTTTTGATGGGTAGCCGAGTTGGTGATGGAACATAGCGACCAGGACCGTCCGACCCTCCCCGAACGTAGCCATGAACTCATGTTGTTTTACTATGTTTTACTCATGATGTTTGTACTTTTACCATCTTTTACCACTTAAAATGGGTGGCATTTGGAGGGTCTAGCTACTTGTAGGTGGAAAATCATGTTAAACTATCGTGGTAAAAGTCTACATCTAGCTCCTTGTCCATTCCCATGTTTCATTGAGGGTGTCCTAACTGGCACTTTGACATGGCTGAAAAGTCCTAACTTTTTTGGTCAAATACGGGGATGATCGAACTAAATGGGTTCCATTGCCAGCTGAAAAACTTCTGGAGGGATTGGGGAAGCCGAACTGAAGTTCGGTTGCTGTTCATTGCAATGAATGCATCAAGCTGCTATAGTTTTCCCAGGTAAGGGGTGATTAACGCATGATGTTGACTCAGGAGAAATCCGGTTTGATTTCTTAGGCTCTTGACTGGTTGTACATGTAATTACGAATCCGTCGTTGGCATCCGTGGTTGGTGCACAGCATTTGGAATTGATGAGGTTTAGCATTGGTGATTTATCATGATTTATCCATAAAAGTTGTCATAGAATCTAGGTTGATGTGCACTTAGCCAACCAAAACGATGCGTCCGTCAGTTGGTTTTATTCATAGTCTTATACTTGCGCGGTTATAGTTAATTAGTTTGCTAGCTAGCCAGCTATAGTTAGTTGCTTAGTCAGTATAATTATATAAACGCAATGATAAGTATGGAACCGCCGAAACATGGGGAATGAAACATTATATATAAGCATGGATATAGCCTATGCTGTAGCAATGAAACATTAGGATTCTACCTGCAGAATTGGGAGTTCTAGGATTATTAGCCCTTTCATTGATTCATGGGCATGAAGTGCTCGTGCTCAGCAACCCCATTTGGGGAATGATTGTTTGTGCCAGACATATTGGAATACAATATCCAGGATTCCAAGTGACAATTCACTTTTTTCGCAGGATATCTATGTAAGATTGTCTACTTCAGGATAAACATGAAAATCCAATGTATAGATCAAACATGATCAAACTAAAACATTGTACTACACCATTTCCACAAAAGGAACGCGAGGTGTTGGAACTCAGCACTGGTTGGCATAGACCAGACATGAATCTTTGGATAATCATGAAATATTGACATGTTTATCCAAGTGTCCATTTTCGCTTGATGATCTGCCAATTGTTCCCACAAGTGTTTGACTCTCTCCATCCATCCCCAAATAGCCCATATTTTTGTGGGAAAAGATTTCAAAGCTTTCTATTGGTGGTGCCAAATATCCTTAATGTTCCATCCTTGGATGAGATCCCAATGTTTCAATCAACAAAAGGTCATCTTTGTCGGATGCGAAACGTACACCGGGTTGGGTGATGTTGAACTTGTTTTTTTTTCACACTGAGTTTGATGCTGTTCTCTTTGCTTGTTGATTTGCATATATTGTGGTGTTCACATAATATGTATGAATGCAACATATACATACGGTTTCATATTATGCATATTACATCTTGTTCCAAAGCGTTTTGGTATTCCTATGTTGGTTCTACATATCCCCAACCCTGGCGGAACGTACCCGTCGTGACCGTCTTTTTCCTCAGGCGAATCAACTTCTCGCCATTGCAGCCGTGGGGGCCGGTCAACCACCAGCCGCGAAAAGCCCCACACACCATCCGTGACGGGGGGCTCAATGGCCATCTGCGGAAGGGAAAATGATGAGAATCCATTGGTATTGGGGGTAGCCTATTTTGAGACTTATCCTTTTTTTGGTCAAAACCGTTGAAAAAACCTATGGGCCCATATGGGCTCAATATTTTGGAGGATGAACATTAATTACATCATTGAACATACATATATAAATCCCAGCTCTTTGTGGAGGTGCAGCAGGGCATGAGGGGTTTGACATGGTTTGACCCATAGCAGATTGCCACCACCGCAGAAACTTTGACATGAAGAGCAACTCTGAATTTCGGGTATGTTTCCCACCAGAATCCTCAGATGTTTAAATTGGCTGAACCCCAAAACAGTCCTATTGCCTTCCGCTAATCAACCACGGCAATTGAAAATCCCTGATAAATGGAGGCTTCTAGCTGGGAAATCATTGAACTAGATCATCCGGCTAGCCATGTTAGATTGCCACAGGGTATGGCGATGGGTATCCAAAAGGAATTGTGCAGGGTACCCTTTTTTGGGGTGTGCATTTGCTCATATGTTCTATACAATACATACGTATGTAAATATATATATATATAGATATGCCTCTGACTATTATTCCGTCTCTACATATTTATATATATATATACATCATACAGGTATATGCTGCAATTAGATTAAATCCACGTTTTAAAGACATGTACATACATAGTGTATATACTATACATACTAAGATATATGAATATACTGTATATATATATATATACACATAAGCAACATAATGATAGCGATTTCCCAGAATAGGCCATGACCCATTGACATGGAAAAGCTCCTGAGGCCAAGCTGCAGCTGAAACTCCCTGCAGTTGGAGGTGCTTCTCTTTGCGCAGGGTCATACGTGAACATCTTGAAACGTTTAGAGTAATAGATATATTATATTATATTATACTATATTATATTATATTATATTATATTATATTATATTATATTATATTATATTATATGATATTATATTATATTATATAAGATAACAGTATATTATGTTTTAGAATATTATATTATATTATATTATATTATATTATATTATATTATATTAGACTATATTATATTTTATATTGTATTATATAAATAATTAATAATTAATAATTAATATCATATAATATATATATATATATAGAGCGATAGGATTTTACATCATGCGTACATATAGACCATACAACATAGGTCATATGCGTATCATATGCCAGTTGCTATGTTCAACGGATGTGTCCTCCAAAAACTGAGAAGTACATTGCTCTTGAGGGTCCAATGTATCCAAAGGCATGCCCAGGTGGTGATGTTCCTCTAGGTTCAGGGCCAGTGGCAGAAATGAGCAGTGTCAATCAATCGGAGCAGATCTTAAAACGGCCAACCATGTGTAAAAGCACTTCCTTCCAACCAGGGATGTTCAGCCATTCCACATGACTATGGCTCAAACTTATTGATTGGATCAAAGTGGATCAAAGTGGATCAAAGTCATTGGATTGGTTTGAGGGAAATTTTGCAGGAACCCCCCCATATATTTCAAAGGAAAAACCATGGGTTTCCAATCGATTTTCCTTGAAACCAATCGAATGACTGGATCAAAGTGACTGATTTCGCTCTACCATCTGCTAATAATAGCTATTGAAAATGGCCATAGAAATAGTTGATTTACCTATTAAAAATGATGATTTTCAATAGTTATGTTAGTTTACCAGAGAGTACATTGAGTCTACATTCTCCACCGGTTGTGGTCCATAGCCAGGCCCCAAGTTGGGTCCCAACAGGCGATGAGTTCGGATGACTTTCCTACTCCGGGCTGGGAGGACCCAACTGGGATGCTGATGCTTCGTTCGGGGATTATACTCTCCATATATTGGGGATTCTTTCATAATCGAAGAACGGGGAATCCCATGAATAAACTGCATGAATAATTTAGAATCTAAAACATATAGGTAATTATATGTATAGATATCACATATAGACAATATACAATTATATATAATACATATGCCCATTTTCTTGATCGCCCAGATTTCTCTCCCAGATTTCCCCCCGTTTCTCAGAGACGCCAGGAGCGGTTTCCCGAGCCCCTGAAATTTTTGCCCGTGGCCTTCATCGTGGCAATGATCGTTGGCCGCTGGGTTTTTGTTGTGGAAGGGGTAGAACTAATGGGGGGAGATTCTGCAACAAAAAAAGGTGTGTTGTATGATGATACTGTACATGAAACATGATATGTATATAGACTAGAGTATTTTGGAAATGATATCATATTTATACAACTATGTGTGTAATTATATATATATATATACACAAATGAATAATACAGTTTTGTATTTATATATAGTTATATATCATGTAGAATTTCATATATCATGTAGAATTTCATACGTTATGCATAGATCATTTCCATCATATATGTTTACATTCCAGAATGCACATCCCAGGCCTGTACTCGATCTATGTGACCTTCCATTTGAAGCCGCGGATGGAGGAGAACACCCAAATGTTTTGGCCACGAAAACTGCCCTGCTTTGGCCACGAAAGTTGGCGTTTCCCAATTAGCTCAATTCACTCCAAGTTGCCATGTGATCCCACCTAGTTGTGTTAGCTTGTAGCTGAACTGTGAACTGATCTGCCTTCAACTTGTTTCCGTAGTAGTAGACCAACCCCAAATTCTCCAGAAATGGGTTCGGATTGAAACCATCAAAATGTGGCTGGTTGAAGTTATTGCATTGTTAATTGTTTGAGAATGTTCGCTCTTGCAGTCAAACAGCAATCGATGTTCAGCCTTAAGAAAATGTTCAATTTGGTGAGATGTGTTTCCAATTTTTGGGGCGCCGACATTAGCCGATATGCATGGATCTTCAAGTCAGTGACATCCGAAATGTCAGAAGTCAAGTTTTTTTCCAGAATTTACACGTTGAAGTGGACTGACCTTTCACATCCTTTCACTAACCCATTTGGTAATCAAACATTGCTAGCTGGAAAATCCTCAATTTAATTAAATGGTTTGCCCATTTTAATGTCCATTTAAAGTTATGTATGGTTTAGGGACTTCCCAGCTAGCTGCATGTTGGATTGCCAAAGGATACAGTAACCCCCAAAAAGATGCCAAAAAAAAGCCTTTCCAGGATGGCAACATAGATGATATTTACCACACATTTCCAGGTTTCTCACTATTCTATCTATGACTTGGGGTTGCTGTAACACATACAATGTGGGGCCCCCGAGTTATAAGCAGTTGGTTTGGAATTTCCATGATGAACTATAGTTTTATAGGTATCATAAACTGATCATTTGGAGGTATGTTCACCAGCTTAGCTCCCGCAAGCAGAGCCTCCAGGATCCCAGCACCAGCGGCAGTGCATATTTTGACGCCTTCATCTTTCATTTGGTGCCGGGCTCCGTGAAATCCGGGCGGAAGTGGGTCCGTTGTGGGTGAGAACGAAGAGTAATAAAGCGATCATTGAACCAGCCATAGTTTGATTGTTTATGCATGATAATACGACCCATTTATGGTAGATTTGGGGATGGTTTGCTATTGTTTTACTAATCTTATATGATATAACAACAGATGGATGTATTGGATGCATACCACTTTGCAAACTGTGATGTAGGTCCAAGTAGGCCTCCCATTATCGTAAATCCCCGGAACCGCGACCTCAAACGGAAGCTGTTCACAACGTGACATAGAACGAAGGCTCATTTTTGCGTAGCACCACGCTACATCCAGCTACTGCAAGTCGTGGCCCTCGAAAAAAAATATTAAAATCACCAGCCGATGTGTGAAAAACCATGACTTCAAACTAACCAAACATGCTTCACCAGCTGGCAGGTAACCTTCATGCTGGGCTTTTGCTATGTTCTTTGCGTCCGGGCGCCCAGAAGTCGCCTGGTTGGTGGAGATGAAAGCCCAGCTGTGTCGAAATTTTGGCGAATAGCAAGCAACCATTTCATGGTCAATATGATGATGAATCAGCGGATTTGGGGTATGACCGATTTTGAGACAAATTGATGTTATCATATAATATCATATATATATATATACAAGCGTATGTTTATATACAAACTTGATATTATATATGGATATATCTATTATACTATCCATAATGTGATGTTGATTATACTATCAATATTAATCAACCAGTCTTTCAAGGGAGGGACATGTCACCTTGACACATCGTCGAATCGTATCAAAGCCATCCATTTGATATCTTGGGTCATCTGAAGCGATCCCATTCTAAGTGCAAAAACATCAATGAAGATTAAACATGCAATCATCAGCCAACAAGGTTTTGAATACTGCTCATATGGAAAAGCCAGAAGGTGTGTGATTTCGATGCGAATCGCCAGCTGTTGCAAAATTTGGAGTATCAATCCCATAACCAAGGAGATGAATTACGTATCCATGTGTATTTTTAATGAGAGCAAGGGTGCCCATGGCAGGAGTGTTCATGACCAGTGGGAATAAGTTTAAAAGATCAATGAAGCATCTTAAAATGATCACTTGGTACTTTTGGCCTAGTCCGCTCTCAACACAGACCAATTCACACCTTAGTTTTGCGACAGGGAAAGGCAGTTTCCTTTAAAATCCCTTTACTGCTAGAATTTGGAAACTTGAGGCCCCAATTCAGAAAATTTTGTTTGGTTGTGTTGATGTGTTTCATTTGGTTCTATTGTCTCTTGTGTTTTCTATTGTTCTATTTGTTTCTAATGTTTGCATACTTGTTTCTCATGTCTGACAACCTTTGTGCTGTTTGATTCCATTATGGGCAGATTTGGAAAGCAAAGTTAAAGCCCTTCCATAATGATTTGGCGGACTCTGCAATGCATCTCTGTAAAATTGAAAGAGCAAAAAGGAGTGTTCTGAAAGGCTTGAGAAGCTAATTAGCCGCTGACAGAAGAAGATGTTTGGACTGGCCGTTGCCTTTGGAGTTATTATATTTGTTCTAATGTTAAATAATGATTTGCTATGTGGCTCATATGAATTCATGTGTAATGTTTGAATATCTAGTTTCTATTTTCAGGATGTTTCTCCTCCTGCAGTTTTCAGGGCTGATGAGCTACCCAATGACCAGGTACCCAAATGATCCCAAATGTTATCAATGATTGTAGCTGGAAATTAGGCTTGGCGTAGGATCCTCTTGTTGAACTGGAAGGTTCAAGACTATAGGATTCCCGAGATAGCTGATTCATGGTAGAATCTTGTAGAACGGAAAGCAAATGCTTCGGTCTCCTCCCCTATGTTTCGGTCAACATCCTTCAATTGTCATGCCAGATACCTCATGGTGCTACCATCGAGCACAACCGTCACAACTGTAGGTCTTTGTACATCCAGGGACAATCCCTGACAAGGAGGAGGACATCCGTAGTTGTCGCGAGAACTGGGCGAGAGATGAAGAAGAAGCAACAAGGAACAGCAACAGCCGCAGCAACAACCACAGCAACCGCAAAGAAAAATCAGAAAGAATCAATAACTATAGCAAGAACAACAGCAAGAACAAGAACAATAAAATTAAAAAAGATCGGGCATTCTCATAATGCTGTGATTTGTTCATAACCATTGCAACAATGTGAGGGTCTCTAAAAATGATGAATCCCAAAACCTTGGGTTTAGGTTTAGGTTTACGAAAATGTTCAAAATCTGGATGATTGGGAGTACCCCTCATTTCAGGAGACCTTCATTTCAGTATCACCACAAATACAACAACCTCAACCCATTCGGAAAGCTCGAAATCGGAGGACCCATCTTGGGAGTACGATGAGGCCGAGGCTCGAGCGGATCTCCGACCGTGGGTCCGCATCCTGTAAATGGTATCTGCAGAACTTATATTTTTCATTGGATCTATCACATAAAGATACATAAAGCATGCATGCAATTACATCATACATACAGTATTATTTTTTATTGACGATTCTCTGGTATGTGTTTTGACGATTCTCTGGTATGTGTTTTGTTTTTGTTCCTCAGGGGTGTCTGACTCTCTATGTTTGGAAGTGGTGACAGTTTCGGGGTTCCATCACCACTTGGCATCACCACTTGGCAGTCCACCAGTTTGAATAAACACTCCTTCCCTATGCAAAGAGATATACAGACCAGATATACAGTACCATGCCATGTAGGGCTCCCCAGTGATGTTTGTTGGTTTATAAATCCAATGAGTACTATATACTGTACTTATTACTACAACTTGTGACTGTGCCATAAAACATACTGTAGTCTATGTTATCCAAGCCATCGCGATTTCGTGGCCACCGGGGGCTCTGCGGCTCAGCTGCTCAGGGGCCGCAACCAATTGCAGCTGATCTCCTGCTGAACATGCAGGCCGGGCATCGCGAGTGCTGCATCGGGGAAGGGTGTGGGCTGTGTCTGGAATTGCTGCAGACCCTTCAAAAAAGCCATGTTTGATATCATTTCATGGGAAAAGTGATAATAAACCATGATTAATTGGTTATTTTTGGGGGTACTGTACCATGTCTTCGGACAAACCCGTGGAAGTGAAAACAGGTATCATGATCCGATGTGAGCGGGGACGATACCCATTGTCCTGGTCGAAAGCCCTCCCGAGTTCAGATGAAGAAGCAATGCGCAGGGTGTGGCCGATATGGTCCATTCCATGTCTTGGATTCATTGAGTTGTAATTGGTAGATGTAGCACGATGTTTGCACTTGATTGCACTTGTATACCCCCATTGTGATGGATCTGACAAATGCTGTTCAGATCTACTATGGAAATCAGACGAAATTATATGTGTGGAAGAGGGTTTCCAGGTTAGAAATTGCAATGTCTAGTTTCCAAATAAAGAACTTGTTGGGGGTGACATGGATGTTGGCGAAAATCCTGAAACTGTTTCAAGAAAGGAGAATCAGAACAATCTCTATAGTTAGTTGGATCAAAAAATATTCAAACTATAAAGCAAGTTTTCCGAGTTTCTTTAAACCTCACCTGAAGTTTTCGTGAACTTCCTGATGTTTTTGTTGGCGATCCAGGAGATGAAGCGATCAGGTGACAGAAGACATTGCAAGTGGTGTCTCAAGTGCCCCCGGGGATGCTGGAGCTTCATCCCAAATCCGGTGCAGAGATCCATGGTGATCTCATGAAATTCGGTGCTGAATCATGGTTAATCCATATGAATCCCATGAAATCCAGAGGTTCCATCTGAGATTTCTCAAACGAAACGCCGAGCGCCTTGTTTTTTGAAATCAAGGTTGACAGAACGTGACGTGCCACTCGTCACCGATCTGTGGAATGAATCCACAAAAGGGATGTGACACAAGTACCTTTGCCAATTCGCAATGGTATACCAAGCCATTCTTCTCCATCCACAATTTTCATCCACCACCCAGAATGCCATGAGCATTGCAAGCGGTTGCCACCAGATATTTGGATACGGTTAGGGCCACCAATTGGTGTTTCTGTGTCAACAGGACCACCTTTGTTTTTCCTGTTAGAATGGAACAGGTGAGGATTCCAAGGGGATTTCCCATTGTGCCTGGGGCGCAATAAAAAAGGTATAAGCCTGATCGTTGTCACCACTGTCGGGCCCGGAAACCCAGCCTCCACTTCGCCATCGACCTCAGAATTGATCAAAGAATATGACAAAAGATGGAACAAAAACATGGAAAACCATGGGAAGACTTTGATAGCTTGATCGTTGAATATGGGAGAACCAATGGCAAACCATGATTTTGATGGCCTTAATCGAGTTGTGGATTAGTGGATAGATTATCCAGACAAATGATTGGGTCTGTGATATGAAGTCTTGATCCTGGCTGATGCCTCCCATCTTTGTATGTTTCAATTTTACTCCGTACGGGGTAGACCTACAGACACAAACACTAGGGCAGGACAACAGGCAGCACCAGCATTTGCAATATCAACTGAACACCGAATATATGTACATTACACAAAAAACAACTAAACCACAACAGAAGGTCGATTTCTCACATGCTTTTGTGGCACTGCCACAGCTCTTTGAGGTTTGTCGTATCTGCATCTTAAAGATGGATCACCACTGCCCGTGGATCTACAACTGTGTTGGCTTCAGGACCCGTTTTGCATCGTTTTGCATTTTTTCGCATTCCGTGTCGATTTTGGGGGGTTTGAAACTTTCGGTGTTCGGAAACTGGAGTGTAAAACAATGCACTTTACGGAGATGTAGAGGGGATCGAATGAGGATATCAAACCATCAATATGATACTTCATCTTGTCTGAAAGTGAGGTACCCTCAATAAATGTTTGTTGAATGGCACTCATGATGATGAACCGGTGAATTTAGGGATGACATGTTTTCAGAGAAACCCACATGCTTGCGACATGCTTGCGACAGGCTAAGCCGTCAAACTGCCAGTTTCAACCAGACTTCATGCAGGATTGCATGAAGTTGTGGACGTAACCATCAACGAATAGCGCCATCAATTTCAGTTTAGAATGGGCCGTGAACAGCAATGGGCTCCCTTGGAACGCTTACCCTGGGATGGGCGCCAAACATATGAACTGCTCATCATTGAACAAATCACGAGTGCCATGTGTTTTCCACAAGTCTGAAAAGTGGATCCAATTTGCTGATCAAATTAGCTTTTGAGCATTTTTTTTCCTATGGGGGATGCAATGAGTGAAGGTCGCCTGATCAGATGGATCTGCCAGAAGAAATCCATGAGCAACAAGGCCGACAGTGGAATCCATGGGTCTCTCCATTCATTTCAACAGCCAAGCTCTACTAGTTTCACCCATGGGGTCAATGTGCCAGCTGTATCCAGCCGGAGGAATTACAAATATTTCTTCCTGTTGCTGCTCTATACCAGCATCGATTGTGCCTTTATCGTTTTCAGCATGATTCCCTCCGTGAGGCTCGGGGTTTTTGTGATTCAGTTCTGCCTGCTTGTGCTTGCAGAGGATCCATGAGGATCTACTCCCTCAAAGACAAACACCTTCGAACAAAAAGACGGGGAAGCCAACTTCGATCCCAGAACAGCCAGTTTTTCAACAAAGGTGTTGCGAAAAAGACAAGAGGTAAGTGATAGCCACCCTTGATTCATGATTTGACCTCCTAGTTAGTCGATGTTCACCTCCCTTGTGTCGGAGGGCCGTTGGGTTGGGTTGCATCCATTCGCTTCGGAGGGCTGGAACACAACCCACCACGCCCTTCATGACGATGTGCCTTCTGCAGCAAAATGTGAGGGTTTGTTTGAAAACAGGGTACCCCAAAACAATCAGGTTGATTAGTTCATTATCAACTACTTGAATTATCTAATGATGAATCAGTTGATTCTCAGTTGATTAGTTGATTATCATATGGTATTTGTTCTCCATTTCAATGGCCATTTGAGGGGAATCTCTTTCTTAAGGATGCCTTGTCGGGGGGGCTATGACCGGTGCGATGAAGCAGAGGACACTTTTGGATGACCTTTGGGGGTTCAAAACATTGTGGAATCTGTCCAAAAATGTCCAAAAAAATCAATCCCCTGAACAGTTGTGGATTGCAGATGTTTTTGGAATGCATTCTTGTGTGTAGGAACACATTCTCGAGTCTTTTGCCAGTTTTTCGATAACATGACCCGAAATGCTTCCAGCATGCAAGGAGGCAACCCGGCACAACTCAAAGTTCAGCATGGAACACAAACATGACCAAGAAATCTAAGTGTACAACCATTGTTGAAATAAATCTGATTTTACCCCTCCCAATGTCTTGTTGGGGTATGGACTACAACATCGACATGTTAAGCTGTTTCCCCATGCAGTTTTGGATCGCGAAAAGCTGAACACAGCGCTCAAGCGCGCCGGAACGAACAGGTTTTGGCTGATGTTTGGAGAAACCTTAGCAGGTTTCCTGGGCGTTGGGAGCTGATTTTCTGAGGGTTTTCCACATGCTGGCTGTTTATGGAGGGGTTTTTGGAGGATGGTGAAGTGAGCTTGCAGTTCTTGGCGCCATTTGTCCACGACTCTTTGATATACTAGAATCTCATGATGCATCAATGCCCAAGAAAACGGCTTGCAACATGTGGAATTGTGATGTCTGGTCCAAAAAAAGACCGTGAATACCCCAAACCGGAGCAACCTGGCATTTTTGTTGATTTGGAAAAAAGCTGCAAAATGATGATGATGAACTACACTATGTTGGAGTTTTGCAGCCTGTGTTGACCAAACGAGGTCCTGGTCTTCCTGTTCTTTTGCTTTCATATCTACCTCATGATGAAGGCAGAGACTGGAGCGTCAAGACCCAGGTTGATGGTCAAGCCCTCGACCTAGGGGTCCACTGCAAGGTTTAAGGAGGGATGATATTCTCACAGATTGGAAACCCATTCCCACTTTGGGAAACTCACGTAGCTATGGAAAAGGTAAATCAACTATAAATGGCAATGTTTGATGAATAAATATGAATATATGTGAACTTATCAGAGGGTAGTGACAATCTCATTTTTACGATCTGCTTTCTTGTTATCTCCTTGCTCTTGTATTGTTGTTTAGGTATGTTTAGGTATGTTTAGGTACTTAATCAGTAGAACCAATCAACTGTAATTGGTCGTAAATTCAAAACCATAAACCATCCCCAAGCACTCACCAAAAATGGATTTCATAAACCTGTCAATTAATTGGATGTTTATGGCATTGGGTGGATCCCGCACCTCACACACAATCGCAGCATGTGAAAATTGGTTGCAAGCGGAAGGAGCACTTTCGGAAGATGCGAAGCGAACCCTGATGTCCAATTCGTCCCAGAATTACCTTAACTTTCGGGGAACAAAACACAAGAAAGTCCATACTTTAGAGCTTTACGCAAATCCAACGGTTTGCCATACAAGGTTCTCTTACAAAAACATCCAATAATGTGGGTAAACCAATAATAAGCCACCCATTTGAGAATGGTTTATACCACCTATTTATGGTGAATTTGGGGATGGTTTATTATTGTTTTACCCACATTAAATTCCATGAAATATATGGATCAATACATGGATCAACACGCCACCAGTTCTTCGCCATTTTTTCTGCATATCTCCAGGCCATGACCACCATTGAATTCTGTGAGAAGTGTGGAATCCCGCGGGGTGGAGAGTTTGGACCCGACTTTTCGGGAGCTCCAAAAACCACTGATTTCATGTACCCTCTGGTTATATGACTAACACAGCCATAGAAAATCCCCGAATTAAACATGGAGGTTTTATAGAATGGGAAAATCATCCATAAATGCTGGATTTTCCGTGGCGATGTTTGATTATCAGAGGGTATTTGATCAAGATCAGAGTTTAGTTTGTGACATTTGGGGATGCTGATTTACGCACCATCTATGGATGATATTTGCAGATGCTGTGATTTCTTGCGTGGTTTCAAGCTTGGTTTGTGGTCAGCCAAAGTTGGGATCATAGTCCCAATTGAATTTTCACAATGCTGGAATTGGTTGAAACCAGCAATTTTGGTTCCTGAAAACGAAGTAATTATGATGGAGGATGCAGGAGAAAGATGGCATCAGATCCAGTGGTGAAGGCGGAAAGGTTGTTGGGGAAGTATTCACAACTTTCACAACTAGTGGTCCACCAAAAGCAATGATTTTCATGGATCGTTCTGGGTGTAATCATTTCCCCTTGATGTTCGAAAATAACATTGGGACCCTGGGACTAATCAGACCCACATTCCCATGATCTCCTCAAATCTTCTGAAGGGTGGTCCCATCACTAAAAGTCCCTCATTCTGCAGAGATTTCCCCGCGGACCATTCCTGAGGTCCCATAGCAAGGGGAGCTTCAATGCTTCCACCTACGACCGTGGAGTTGTTGGATCTCAGTGGATATCTGGGGATTCTTGCTGTGGACCATGGTGAGCAAACGGGGAAAACACGGATATATGGTGTTTATATGTGTCTAGATGATGTTTATATGTCTTGTTTTGTAAGGTTGTTTTTTTAACGTATTTGTTCTATGGTGGTTATATGGTTGTTATAAGGATTTAATGCAATGTTCGTGGGATGTTCATGGGATACTACTGGGGATGACATCAGGGGAATGTGTGACAAAGAATCTGTGACATGATATGCTTGACTCATGTATCAGGATATAAGTGCACCACCTCACGTGGCGATGGAATTCTGGAATGTGGGAATTGGATAGGGGTGTTTGTCCCCCAAATTAGGCTACACTTTCCAGCTCGGTGAAATATGATGCCCTCTGGTTATTTAACATAGCAATGGAAAATGGCTCATTTATAGATGATTTTCCCATTAAAACCTTCATTTAGAGGGGATTGTCCATAGCTATGTTGAATAACCAGAGGGTATATTTTCTGGAGATATGATTAATTGCCAGGAAGATCATCTTAATTCAAAAATCGAGGTCCATATCTTCTCTTTGCAGTATACATCGGTCGAGATTGTCCATTACCTCGTTCATTGGAAAGTCGCAGCTGAGGTGCAATCACATGACATTCCAGTTAAAAGTGGATCTACAAAGTAACTTTAGTGATGTGTGAAGACCCTTTGGAACTTTGATTGAACTCCATGGTTGGATTCTATCGAACTGTCAAAGTTAATACTTGTATTTCAGCAACTTACACTAGAAGTTGTTGGCCGAGAGTCCGGGGGGGGGGTAAATTTCAGGCCCTGTATTTTTTGGGGGGCCATGGGACGGGACTCGACAGAGATTGTATAATCCAATTGCGGATGCGTAAGTCGCCGTGGGTCCATCAAGCCTTTGCTTTCTTGGCAATCCCCAATTCGGGTTTGGTGGATCCCTGATATAGTGGGTAAATTAGTACTCAAAACTTGCACCAATAGGCATATATCTGATGAGTCCGGAAAGGGGTCACCTAAACCAATCGAAACCCAAATTGTTGGTGCTTCATAGCGACAGCTGGTGCAAAAATGAGCCTTACTGCTGCAGACATATTGATGTTTTTATGGATATTCATATCTGATTTGCTCCAGAAAAGTTTGGACTTCCGCCGCACAGTTTCTACCTTTTTGGGGCTAAACATATTCCACTTGCTGGTTTCTTCACGCGTGTAACACATTTCCTATTCTGTAAGATGATGATTCAATATTTTTAGTGACTGCAGATTTCATGGAGGTTGGAACCAAGCAACCGGAAGTGGTGCGGTCAAAGGCACCGGCTGAGGTGGGAAATGTTAAAGCTGTCCTTGGTGACGACTGGTGGCTGTGGTGTTGCCGGCCGACCTTCAACCAGGGTTGTCTCAAACTGGAAGAGACCTTATCCAGCCCAGCAAAGAGAGGAATTTAACTCAACCAACAAAAAATGGTGCTTTGATGGGATATAACCCACCGAAATGGATTTAATATTGATATATAACCAACAAACATGGTGGTATTATATCATGATAGAGTAGTAATATGTGATCTACTTTCCAGAACTTGCCCCAGTTTGCCAACTGGAAAATCACCATTGAGAGGTCAATCATCTACCAATGGGCCACGGCTTCGCTGCCAGGTTATTGCCCACCTCACGACCACCTGGCCGTGGCGTCAGCTTCATCACCGAAGAAACGCGGCTCAGCAAGGCGTGTTGTCCACGGCCCGGCGGGCTTCCAGCCGACCAAAACACATGGAAAAAATGGAGAAACAGGGTGCATCTTGCGGGCTTTCAAGCGCAAAACGTTCCATGTTGTTTCTGGTATTCTTCGATTCCATTCAGGATCATTTCTTAAGAATAATATTGTGTTCAGCTAGACATTTCTCTTGAAATTCGTAGCTGTCCACGTTGCAGGACATGGAAGCTGGTCGAGGTCTTAGTCTCCCTGGCATGTTTGGCGCTGCGCCAGATGCAGTGGGGCTGAGTCTTGTATTATAGTAACCCCAAATGCAAGATGGAAGAGTATGTTGATATGTTGTTTGTCAGACTATCAGTATTTTAGTTGAGTGATCTATCTTTTGGGGGTTCATATATGTATACATGTATATATATATATAAATATACAATATACATTAGGTACTGTATGTTTGCAGCAATGTTGTGTTCTTTCTTGGTTCCCACCAAAAAAATACCAACCAAACACCATTTTGATCCATTTTGTCCATCCCCGTTGTTTGGCATGTGGGACAATTGCAAATCCAACTATCAAAGTTCATCCATTTGCATATAGTATTCCAATGAATTCGTCATCCGTTCATCCTCTGGTGATCCAACAACTTGGACCCTATAGAAAACCATGGTTCTTAGTTAAGAATCAGCGACGTTTCCTTGTGATACAGGTGGATCTAGAGACGGATCGAGCTTTAAACACCCTGGATTGAACATGGGATCCAAGAATGGCTATGTGTCGACAATCACCGTCCACATATCTCCACACCCAATTTACATTGAGTTCCATGTTAGATATACAGGGGTGCGAGGGACAGATGGACAATTAATAACGCATAATAATAATAATAACGCTATAAAACACAACTTATGATCATGCATTCAAATGCATTTAATCCCATATCAATCCTCAATCATACAAATCCCTTGTGAGATGCTAAATCCATCCATAGTTCCATCCATATGCAGATAAGTATCAATAAACATATCCATAAACATGTGGCTAGACAGATCCATAGACATATCCATAAATCCACCTGTGAAGTTAATTTCCGAATCTCAAAAATGATAAGTCTCCATCCATGAATCCCTTCAAGTCTCTTTCAATCCCTTCGCTTTAAAGCCCGTGTAAATCTCTAAACATGCCCATAGATCCACATCTCAACATCTCCAAATCTCTGGAAACCAGTCAAAAAATCCTCGAAATCACTGGAAATCACTGGAAAATCTCCAGAAATCCGTCCAAATCACAAGAACAGCCAGGGCGCCGGGCCCACGACCGCCCTGAGGGCGGCTCCGGCCCCGCCTCGGCGCCTAAGCGGCGCAGCGACGCTAAGACGCTGGGATGCAACGGTGATTTCTGGTGAGTTTATGGCGGTTTTATGGTGATTTTATGTTTTTTTGTTGGAAGAAATGGTGATTTCAGGTGATTTAAATTATGGAGATTTCATGATGATTTTTTGCTGTGATTTGTGGTTTGTTTCCAGGGAAAATGTGTGATTTTATTGGATTTCATGGTAAATGTATGGTGATTCGTGGTGGTGTAACAGGATCTTGGGGAGATTTGCCCGTCCTGAGGCCTCACGCTTGCGGTGGCACAGGCTGGGTATGGGAACCATGGGAAGCTCCATAGCAACCAGAAGTCATAGATAGAAAAGTTGGGAAAGCTGGAAATATGATGTGAAATTCATCGAACTAGCATCCTGGAAACGCTTTTCAGCATCTCTTTTTTGGAAGTTACGTTGTAATAACCCGAAAAGTAACCAGCTTGGGTATAATTTTTTGGGCATGGTTTGACCATGCTGACAAACTTGTTTGGGATGTGAACAGCATGATTTGTGAACTAATCCATTGCAAGGATAGGATTGCTTTCCGCAGGGTCATGGGATGGATATTGCTGACTCGACTTCGCCACTTGCAAAGGGTGGCATGGCACGTTGGGACGATCATGACATGACTCATGAGTCATGACGATCAACAAAAAACAGCAGAATCCGCATACAAAAATTCAGGGAGGTTGGATTGATGTCAATACTGGTGCTTTCTGCAATCCGTTTTCCACATTGAAGTTGTCCACCTCACCTGAACTGCCAAGCTTCCAGAAGCTTTGATGGAAGAAGAAAATCATGCCCTTGGCACCTAAAATCTGGCAACTTCATCCCAGAAAATTGGGGCAAAACGACGAATTCCGGAACTCTTGGGAACCTGCCTTACAATGTGGGGCCCGAAAACAATCGCTAAGTTTGTGAACATACCTCCAATAGCTATGGTTTCTGATACTTATAACATCACCATACATGTTACTGGGATTTGTATGAACCAACTTCGAACTTGGGGGGGCCACTTTATCGAAAATCATCCCTGGAGCAGGCTCGACTGGTCAGTCTGAGGAGGATTCCCACTCGGGGTCTGGTAGCGAGGCAGGAAACCTGAGATATCTGCGAGGAAAGGAGGGATATATACCTGATGGGTTTGCCCACGGGAGACCAAAATATATCAAAGATGGCTATTTTGATGGGGAAAAACGTATGTTGGGGTGAAGCATTGCTATTTTAATCAGGAAAAACTTGTGTTGGGTGATACCCAATATTGTGAAACATTGCTATTTTAATGGGGAAAACATGATTTTGGGATGTCCCGAAATAGGGGGAAACACCTATGGATATGTTTATGGATACACATATGAGAAGCTTTCATGGTTGGCTTCAAGACATGTAAATGATTGGCTCTGCATGGCAATACCGCTGGTTTCCTCCTGATTCTGCTTGCTCAGATTTGCTCATTGTCTCTTGGTTGCGAAATTTGTTTGGAGTAGCGAAATGTCTGTTTGCCATGTTTATGGAGAAATATTCTAACATCCTGCAAAAAACAACAATTGAAAATAAGTTTCTGCATGGTATATATCTGAGATGAACTATGTTTGCACGGACATGGTTTTGTCATGTTTTGTCCAAACATCACTAGGTTTTATTTGTTTGTTTCGATTTTTCAACGGTTACTTCCCCATGTTTTGGTGTTAAATCCATGTGTTCATATTTGTTCTCAAATTTTGCTGGCCAGACACACCCGTATCACCTTGTTGGTGAACTATCCCACTATACCCCAGAATATCTCCATTGTGTCCCTACTGTATCCCCCTTCTCTCCCCACCTATGAACAATGCCCCCATGTTTGAGTAGATCCAACAGTTCAATTTTTAAGTTCAATGGTAAGTTGCTGAGTTTCCCCATGAAAACTGAGGAATGTTGGTTAGAATCTTGGGTTTACTGTATGGGGATCTCGCAGGGATACCATTGAGAATTCACCCGCCAGGTGCCCGATGTGGGTTCCAGTCGCGACCCACGGCAGGTGGGGCTTCGGGTCACTGGCCCCGGGTGACTTTGGAGCTTTTGGAGCTTGTTGACCCATGCAGGGGCTGAAGCAACCAACATAAGATGAATAAGGGTCACAACTGGGTTTCAGGTATAAATGGTGGATAGCAGCCAATTGATACTGATAGCAATGGATCTAGTACAATGCAATTGTGTTTTTCATTGTGCTGAGACCCAAATTTTTGATACATCAACTTGTTTCAGTAGTAAATAGCCTTTGTGTTCACTAGCCAACCACCTCTCGAGGTGCCAAACTACGGCGCAGCAGATGTAGGACCTCGACCTGGGTGGTGCCAGCGGAGCCTTGGGGACAACCTCAATTTCCTTCAGCAATGGGTCATAACAATGGGTGATTGAATCGGATATAGCCCCTGAGAATTTAAGCGCAAAAAAAACGATCTTCCCATCGTGAACGGATGTCAGGGGTAGCGATGAATGGGACGGTCATGGCTGGTCAACTAGTTTACCAGAACTTGCTGCATATGTGGTAGTTTGTTGGTTGCCCGTAGCATGATGCCAATGGGCAGTGACACCGTGCTGTGGATGCCACTCACCATTCCATGAGTCAAGACAGATCAATCCTTAAGTCTTACGAGGTGTGTGTTCTAATACTCAGTTGAATTTCCAGAAGCTTGGTCAGCTCGATATACATATTAGAATATATTAATTTTACCCTCCAATCAGACATGGCAATGGAGAATTCCATACAATTCGCCAGCAATAGTTCGATAATTGTCCCAGCAAACATCAGCGAACTAAGCCTTCAATTTGTCTACAATGTTCCCATGATTTTCCTATGATCCTCCGATATTTTTGGGGAATGCCCCGCCAAGTTTGATGACAGAGGCTACACCACTGTTCTATCCCCTTCTTCCGAAGGCTGTGGCCGCAACTTTTCAGGATCCCCCAAGAGTGCGGAGGCTGCTGAGAAATGAGGCCGCGCTAAGAAGAGCCGTGCAAAATTTCCATATGAAAAATTCGGGCGACGGCTTGGAAAAGCCTGTGATAAAACACATAGGAAAAACATGTGAAAATGGAACACCTATTGGAACAAACGGATGTACACTGTGTTTCCTTTTTCCCCAGCATCGTGAAATGACCAGAGGGTACCAAAGTTGAATGATGAAAGAACATATGGAAGTCCAAGCCATAAGCAGAGCACACATATTCTGAACAATATCTGTAATTCATTTACCCTAATTTTCAATACACCCCTCGGAAACCCTGGTTCAGTATTGGATTTGTTCATTTGGGGGTTCCCATATGCTGGGTATTTCAGGGGGACACTTCTTTCAATAGGTTTCACCCCGAGAAAGCGAACAGCGGCTGGGAAACGCAAGAAATGGAACCGCTGCTGTGGTGATGGAATATAGCCTTGAATTCCTGCGGTTATGTATCCTCTGGTAGTTGAAGGTACCTGAATAAGGGGCCGACTTATCGATGATCTGCTTATAGACAATTCCATAGCTCTGTTAAATGACCAGGGGCCAAAAAATGAGCACTGCCCCTTGGGTGATCAAATACGGCAATCGAAAGTTTGAATTGTCACCTGTTCTTCATGACCAATCAATATACACAATCAGTATGAATCAGTCGTGAATACCAAATGGTCGGATTTTTGTTGAAATCCTGGAGCAGACAAAGACGTTTATACCAAGTTACAGCCATTGGGACAGAAAGACCAAACATCCACCAACAAGTTCACTTGGCAGCCGCAGTATTTTCAGATCAAAGATGCAGAATTTTCATCAATGTTCACCTTGCAAGGTGACATGTGGTATCATCATGAATCAACTGATGATTCGGCTTGGCAGTCTTTTCAGGAATAAGCAAACTGCGCATGAGCTGTTGCCTTCAGACAACATACAAAAACTGGATGACGAAACTGGTCGGTGTGCTAAGTAAACATATATTAGGTTTGAGGATGTTTGAGGACAAAACGCCAGCTTACCTTGCAGTCTCAGTCATCATCAAGTTATACATGAGGGTGATCCCTGGACGCTTGCTGCACATACTGGAAGAGGCTGCTGGTGTAGCGATCGGTCGTACCCGAATCACCAGTTTCTCCTCAAGTGGCACAGTCTTTTCAGGTCCGCAACTTTTTTGAAATATCATGAGTTTTTGAGTGTTTACGGCTTTTGAAAGGAAAAATGACATCGCTAGCATTGAAGTTTCCAGTGAAGGCAAGTTTTCCTGTATATATTTGATTTTCTCTTTAAATGGCAGCTGAAAGATGCTTCGAAGATGCTACATGCTTCTCGAATCTCATTGAAATAGTGCTTCAAGCAATGGATTCAATGCAACGTTGTTTCAATCGGAGGTTTGTACACTCGAAGTATCTCGAAGTGATGAAACAACAATTCCTGACCTATCAACTCTTGCTGTGGCTTGTCGTTATGGTGCTGATGGTTTCTAGCCAATTTTGTTGCTTTTGCTGCAGGGGGGAAAGAACCGTCGCTTCCATGGACCAGGCAGTTGAATTTTGCCGGAAAAATTGCCGAACTTTGCTGTTGATTGGAGACTCTGAATTCATAGATTTCACGGTGCTACCGGAGTTATAATATGTGTTACCCTCTGGTATATTTAGACATAGACCCTGAGAATAGCTATTTTTAGGGGAAACCAATCTTCCAATCCCTATCTGCCAGGGTCTATGTTAATTTACCAGAGGGTATTTCATCCATTTTGATCCTGTTTCATGTTTTGGGGGCTAGAAGCTCCATCCCGAGTTTGGTGGATTTTGAGACCAATTTTTCCACTCGCCCAGAGAACTGGGACATACTGGGACCCACTGGTTGCTTTGGAAAGAGCTTTCTGAAGCGTTTGAAAAGAATCAGGTAGAGCTTTGGACAACTCTTTCTGCTTGTGAAGACAATTGCTGTGATTCTGGCTAGTGTTTAGCCATACACTTGGACATACTTCGCCTTTGGCGAAGGGACAGAATATTTTCCACATCTCCCACATATATTTTCCACCAGAATTCAAAGTGGTCCGGCAATATGTTCCACTTTTTTGGGGGCAGTGCACCACAGGTCGGGGTACTCGTATTTGCCAGGCTCCGCTCGGTCGACTTGCACCGATGCACGGTCAGACACTGAGATTGTGGGGAAAATATCCATGAAGAACTGAGAGATGGGTATCTTTCAATACATATGTTGGGAGAAATTATGCATCAAGAGATGGGTATCATTGATAATGATCTTTTATGATCTTTTATGTGTTTGCCATGACTTGGGAAGTTCTCGAAGCGGCTTCCAGAAAAAATGTTGCAGGGTGTTTAAAACAATAGGCCATGCAGATATCAATCACAATTCAACAAGAAAGATCCAAAAACTTACTTGTGCTTAGTAGGGAATGGGGGTTGCTGGGATGATTATTAATGGTTATTATAGGTCATTCCCTCATTCCCTACTAAGCACCAGTAAGAAAAGTGTTCTAAGTTTTGTTCCTCCCATCATTTGTCGCGAAATCAAGGTCGGAGATCTCACGACCAGGCCAATGTGATGGATGGTGGCAGTACGGGATTTGAGGATGGTATAATGTTTGTTTGTTTTCGTGGCTTAGGAGCTTGATGTTGTTTGTTTGAATGTGCTTTTTGACACCATGTAACATCATGTGACTATGTACGTAGACATGGATTAGAGCAACTTCTAAAAAAAATAGGTTGTCTCAATATGTTTTGATAATACATGATAATACCATATATACGACCCGGCGTTTCAACTGCGTCTCTATATACGAACTACACAGACGACTTGAAATGTGCGCATATTGCATTCCTAAGCGATCAACACTGAATCTCGAGTGTACAATTCCTCAAAGATAATATAAGTATGTAATGGTATATATATATAAGCATTTTTATATACATCTATATACATATTGTATAGACTTGATATTAGATATTCACATTTTTTGACATTTGAAAACACAAACATGGGATCAAGAACTTGGAGTGCGAAGGGGTGGACCAGGTGGACCAGGTGCACCGGGCCATGGTGGCAGCAGTGACTCCGAGGCGAATGTTGTTGGGTTGTTGGGCAGGTGGGGGAGGGAAGTAAGTGATGAAGATGATGAAGCTTACTTCGGCTTACACACACACACACATATATATATATATACATATGCATATATGATATTGTATGATATTATATATGATGATACTTTTATATGATAATCATGTCTGATGATTGTTGTTGATTGTTGTGTTGGTTCTTTCGAATGCATATATGATACATTTCGTGTTTGAATGATATCCTGATGGTGGGAGGAGAATGGGGATGATAATTGTTATGAATTATGACTTGTGACTTCTTTTGATGATGATTATGATGATGATGATTATTATTATTATTATCATGCTGAGGCAATTTGATTCCTCTCTTGTTTTGATGGCAGGAACGGGCAGCCTATGACTTGCTGCACAAAGAACAAGGATTTCAAGCCTTCAGGCTGCGGATCATAGTGGATTGCGCCACAGAAGGCGGTATATAGATCCATGGCTAAAAAACTGAACTTACCCTAGAGGCAAGCTCCGATAGTTCAACATGGCAAGCTGGGAAACCCTCTGTAGATCGGTAGGAATATCATCTGCAAATGGTGCATTTTCCATTGCGATGTTTGATTGTCAGAGGTACACAATTTTGTAATTTCGTTTTGTGCAGTTGGGCGGTTGGTAAACCACAAGACAGGCGAGGTTTTTAAGAAACGGTTCTAAAATGAAGTCAGTAGGCAATATATGTGTGTATGTTGCAAGCAACCTGCAAGCATGGGCTACACATGGGCTAGTTATATAATCCGTTCTGGCGGCTTGTCAACTGCTCTTTCCTTCAACCACATTCAATTTGAACTAGCACTGGGATACAGGAGTGGACATCAGGCCCTACATTTCGCCAGGGTCTATGTCAGTTGAGCAAATGATAAACACCAGAAAAAATACACATTCAAGAAGTACACAATCCAGGACAATGGAGTTCATGTGAAAGCACACAAAAGAAACTGTGTGTGTTAAATCAAACAAATTCATGTTGATGGAATGCTGGAAAATGGGCGTAATATCAAGCACCCTTTTGCCCGATGGGAAGATCGGTTGATGCGCGCAAATTCTCAGGGTCAAACCATTAGTGGAATGGTAAATCCCGATGGTTAAAGCGGTAACATCCCAATGGGATTTGCCATTCATAACCCCCAATTTGCCATTGATTGCCATCAATAACCATGAATAAACCATAAACATCAGATCCTAAGAATGAACCATTAATTCACCATTAATAATCATATCTAATATGCAACAAATCATCAATTCCCACTATATGTCTTACCATGAAAGAACCATCCATTCCCACTGAAGCCTACCGAACCATGAAAACCACCCTGAATTCCCCGGTCGCCCTTCGTCCAGGTCCTGGTACATGCAGCAGCTGCGGCAAACGCAGCCCTCGTTGGACGCGACACCACTGGATGTTGGATCTGCCAGATCCGTGGGTTCCGGTTCGGTCTACGGAGGCTACGCGGAGGACTTGGGGCTCTGCTTTCCACAGGCGCGCTGGTGCGCGCTGGTGCGCTATGCTGGTGGCGAAAACTGTGGGGAAAACTGGAAAACTTGGCGGTTTTGGATGATGAGGATAGTGTGGTATAACATTGTAAACATAAGAAACACTATTTTTTTCAGGGGTGGGCATTGGTATTGAAACCAATCTTACGGATAAATTGAACATGATCTATATATCGGTGATGTTTAGTTGTGCTACCACATCATTACAAGGGAAATCTGAAGATAGAAGACTCAGCCGTGGGGTTAGTCTGGGATAAAGCAGTCAAGATGGGGAGATACCAACATAAGTTGGGGATAGGGTTGATTGTATCAATATTTCACATAGCCGACCAACATTGCGGTTGACCATATCCCTAGGTTGGAAAACCTGACTCCCAGGCGATTCCTATTCCTGGGACCATCAACGAGTACGTGATGTTCTCAGTGGGGCAGATGGGTTGAAGTCGACTGCCAAAGTGCAGGGCATTTCAAGATGGCAACGGAACATCCAGGTTCTTAAGGACCCTAAAAGGTATATCCTCATGTACAAATGGAGGGAATTTTGCATGTTTCATCAGGAGCAAAGGCTGGAAGGGTCAGACCAGGGAAGATCAATTGCCCCATATTTGCCTAGAAATTCCATGCATATTCGGATACTGTATATAACTTTCTGTACTATGTCATGGAGACACAAAAAGGTGACTCTGGTTTTGGATGGTGAATATTATACTGTATGGTGATTTGGATGGTTCAAACCGCTCATGTCATGCGGTTTTTGATGATTGAATGCAGAGTTTCATGCTGGTTTGGATGTTGTTTAACTATGATAACCGCCTGCATTTGTTATTTGGACTTGCAATCATATTTTGGATATAGATATCCACAATGTTGAACCTCCGTTTGGATGATTATCCTACTTATTTTATCATAGTGTACAAAGTGGGGGCCCTCTTTACGAAATCGCTAACTTGGTGAACCTCCAATTTCACTATGGTTTGTGATACTCATATAATTCACAACAGTATTCAGGAATAACTACTGTTCATGATAGTTGTAACATCTTACTAATCATGGGATTTATGAACTATAGTGAATTATAGTTGTTAGATGTTACACATATCACTGGAATTATGAACTAATGTTGGAATAAACTGTTCTTCTAACGGTACTTTTCATGGGATTTATAAACCAAGAAACATCCCTGGAGCGGGGGCCGAGGCTTTCATGGACTTCCTGCGATTGTTCCTCGAATGCTCAGATGCCGAGGCCCACTTGTTTCGCTGGCGCTGGGGACTGTGAGTAGCCTGTGTATGTGATCATCTTGGGGTATTCTTAGGTATACATATAATTACATATACATATAATTACATATATGATATATATATATATACACATCATGAATGATCATAGATAAACTTCCCTTAGGATGCATGTTGTCCATTCTTAGGATAATCTTAGGATAGTCTGAGGATATATATATATAAAAATACTGTATGATATATAATATAATCATCAATCGTACATGAAAATGGACAACTTCAATTACTTGATTTCACGTACTTGGGAAGTTCATGTAAGGTTTCAACGGCAGATTTTCAAGTACCATGCCAGAGGCTACCCCCGATTGATTTTTATTTGAATGTTAAAAGCTTGCATGTCTTCCGATTCCACCGGTTCTCAATATTTCTTCACAATGTATTGACTAGGACGTTCAGCGGCTATGTTCAGATACGTCGAATGTTCAAATTGCATTGGCCAACTTGTATACTCAGAAAAGAGTCCAATTGGATGTCAAAAAAACGCAGGCGCGTCAGGCACAATCCCAACAAAACCAAAATGTGTGTGCTCTACTTGGGAGTGGTTCGCATGATTCGATATCTGCTTGGTTGGCAGTGTCAAAGGTGTCTGTTTCTTTTCTACCTGGAAAGGTTATCTCAAGTCGCAGCCCCACATGTTCAGGTATTTTGGATCAAGCATCATACCACCAGTATCCAACAGATTCCAACAGATTTTCAACAGGAAACACTCCATTTAGGGATCTCATTGATCTCATCGTCACCGGTTCTGAAAATGTTTTTTCAGTGCAGCCTCCATTGTGTGATTTCCATCTATTTCCTGGTTCTTTTTGATTCAGGCGTTCAACTTCTTCCGCTTGCTGGACGCATCCATGTTGGGTGCCCTGAAGTTTCAACAGGCGCGGCTCGGGGAATCCCATGACCCAATCAGAAACCATCCCAAAATGAATGGTGTATAATGGAAAATCCTATCTATAAATGGATGATTTGGGGTACCCCTATTTTAGGAAACTTCCAAATAGATCAGTTGATCAGTGGGTCTATAATGTTGGTAAAACAATAATAAACCATCCCCTAAATCACCATAAATAGGTGGTATATATACCATTCCCAAATGGAAGGTTTATTATTGTTTTACCCACATTACCACATGTTATCAAGATGCAACCCCACCTCAACGTTTGTGGCTGTGGCTGTCGCAGCGTCGCAAGGTGTACTTGGCTACGGTCCTCGTCTCTGCGCTGAGTTCCCGGCAATTGACCAAGTTCCGCGGAACGACGATGCAGTGAGGGAACGGCGGTTCCGGATGGCGGGGTGTTTAATGGACAAATCCTAAGGGGAGGGGGAATGTGTTCAAACTCAGTTTCCAAATAAAATGTGTGTGTGTGTAGTTTGTTTTGGCACCTAGTTACTAGTTCAAGTTACCAAAGCAAACCGTAGAACTAGGTCATTAACATCATGAGATGTCCAAGTTCAAGTTGATGAATACCACAAAATCCGTTACAACCTCTGTTCCTGATACTTTGCAGTTTAACTTCGAAAGGCACCAGATTAAGTCCTGATGATGGTGAGGCATGTCAGTTTACTTGGTAGTAGCAGCAGATGTCCTGATGGTGGGGAAGAAGTTCCATCCTACGTCGCCATGTTAAGCTTGAGGTTAACTTCATGACTTCAGTTGATGTCAGTGGTGGTGAAGTTCTGTTTTCCGCGTTGAGGCTTCATAATTCAGACAGTAGCACACAAATTGATCGTCATAACTTCCTGGTAGATGAACTAGATCCTGCGTTCAAAGATCTTTGAATCCATCTGACCCCAACTGGCTGGTGTCAAAACACCAATCAGGCGACGAGGTCCGGGTAGATCTGCCAGAACTTGTATCTTTACCTCGGTGTTTGAACCAAAAAGGGGCCCAGCAAACAGCTCGAAGGTTCTAAGTTCTAGCATCCTTAAACAAAAACTTAAAACAAAAGAGACCGGTCATGTAAAAGACTCGTAAAAACTGGCCGTGGCTAATATCTACCCAGGTACAAGCCTGCAGTGCCTGAACCCAATCTTCTCAGGTGCCTTTATTTGCACTCCCGGTGGCTGTGCACCACTCAGCTGTGTTCGGTGTGACAGATGCCATCAGATTTCCTGCTGATCCTGTTCCCAACAAACTTATTGCAATTCACACATTTGCCATCAATTGATCAGAAAAGCACCCAAAATATGGATAGCGATTATCAATAGTTGCCCTCTAGTAGTCAAACGTGGAAACGGAAAATGGCTTATATTTCTAGATGGTATTCGCACTCAGCTTTCCATTGACTTCGGAGATTTTCCAGACACCCTTGATGACACCAGAGGGTATCACTTAGGACGCCCCAGCTGCTGAGGTTTGAAACCATGACGGTGGAGCCTTTGCAAGGCTCATCTTGTGATCGTTGGCTATAGCTTGTGGGAGCATAATTATGTTTTTTCTGTGTGAAGGCTTGAATATGTGTCTTGACATTGACATGTCGAACTTTCTTTTAGGCATTTTTTGGATTGAGCTTCAATATTGAACCAACTAAACTGTTGGTTTCAGCTGCCAATATTGGATTGTTTCATACCAGCCCTCAGGTACCAGAGGTTTCCAGGGGGGGTGAATTTGTCACCTGAGCCCACGTGTGTCAAAACAAGTAATTGCCTCCCAAAACTATTCTATCTTAAAAATACACCTTGATCATACACCATTTGGATATGAATATCATATATTATCCTCATATTATTTTAAACCTTATTATCACTATCATGAAGGACTATGACCGAGCCTAATAGCATGGATATTAGATTGTCATGGATGTTCTTGTCATACTTATAGATTATCCATTTGGAGCGGTCCTAATTTGTATGACTATGACCTCGACGACTTTTCAAGGCCAGGGTGTTCGACTATTGCCATGGCCTTGCTTGCAGGACGGAAGGGTTGCTGTTCCCTGGTGATTCTGACGGTGATTTAATCCGTGATCATAGAAATCCCCAAGAAGATAGGAAATCCCCATTGAAATAATGGAAATCTACACTCCTATCTTTTTTGGGGGGGTTGTGCTATAAACTATCAAATGAGAATAATCAGAATGTAGACGTAATCTGAAAAACAAACTCAGCTAATGAGAATGATATAGTTTGAGAATCATAGCAGACATAGCCAGCAAAAAAGACACTTGAGCCCCAAGAGTATGGGTTGGTTGTTCACATGGGAAAAAAGTAGGTGAAATGTGGAAACATGACTAAGGAAACCCTGCGGTGAACAGACATGGAGAAAAGCGTGGAAAATATGCGAGGAATCGGAAGATTCGCATTTAAGATGAAGTTCCAGGTGGTAAATAACTTTATGCAATACATAAGTCTTGAATTGTGAATTGTCTATGGCGTCTATGTTGTTTAATGATGTTTAATATTGACGCAGTTTTAGGACAGCTGATCCTACGATTGTCAGCAAAACCCATGTTTCAAACGGCAGTTGTCCGTTGCCATGTCAAATTGCGTGAGGTAAGTCTCCCAACTGCTTTGACACGGTTTTACTGTGGGTCTGAAATTATGAATGCGGTGATTTTTGTTTACTTTCCCAGAAAGTAAATCCCCCATAGTGTGGGAATCCAGATTCCTCAGATGATTTTCCAAACTAATTCCACCACCTACTCCAGCAATCTAGACAGTGGGCCAATCAAACAAGAGTTCGCGGAGTTGGTTAGCTCCAATTTCACTGTGGTTTACGATACTTACAACATCTTACAACTAGACCATTCATTGATTCATTGCCTTCAGAAACAACATGATTTACCCTCTGGTAAACTAACAGTCTGCTATTGAACATGGCCACTTCTAGTGGATTTTCCCATGAAAAATGGTGATTTAAACCATAGTTATGTTAGTTCACCAGAGGGTATGGACTTTGTATGGCCCCCGGGAGTCCCAACAACCCGCATCGCTTTCTTGGCTGGAAATCAGCTGGTTGCCGCCAGTCCCTATTCCAGCTCCTGGGGGCAAACTGGATCTTCGTCTCTCGCAACTGTTTGGGGAGCCCAAAATCCATGAGTTCGAAAGTGGTTCGGAACCATATATAGTTCTAAACCACTTAGACATATTTTTAGAAATGGGATAATCCCACTGAATGGGGACTTTCCAAATATTGAATACTATCAATATTTAACTCTACAACTACTGACCAGTATATTAATCGTTATTAGCTGAAAAATGGCTACACCAAAATCCACTGGTTTCCCTGGTTACCCTCTCCAGCATCTTCAAAGTGACCTCGTTTAGAGGTCACTTGATATCACAATGGTTTCAGGTCACTTACAGATGCCAATTATCATAAGTACCATCTGGTTATCAAACATAGCAATGGAAAATCCCGGATGTATAGATTATGTTCCCCTTGAAACCTCCATTTAGTTTGGTGATTTTGAGTTGTTATGTTTGACTTCCGGATGGTAATTTTTGCATTTTGTCATTAAACAGTCTGGGGGTACAATCCATTTTCAGACAAACCCAGGTCTGGCCGAGGAAAAAGTGACCTGCAGATGTAATATGAGAGACCCTTTGTGGCAATTCTACGAATTCTCGGAAATGAGTTTTAAATTGATTAAACGAATATGGACATTTCCCTTGGTTTTTGAGGAACAGATCGATAAATATGGTCCATTTTCATGGATGTTAATTTGCTGCTGGGCAGTCCGATACCAGTGTGGTTGCTGGCGCGTTGGATACCACCTACCCTCCGGTAATCGAAGGTGGCAAGTGGAAATCCGGTTATTTAATGGGAACATCATCTACAAATGGTGGATTTTCCATTGTCATGTTTGGTTCGCGGAGGGTATCAGCTATTTGGTATTTACCAGGGTACCAGACTTTAGTCCTGAAAACCTAACAATCAAGATCACCGGATGTTGACTTTCAAAGCCCCAAAGACATGAACATTGAGCTGCATAGCACAGGGTCCCCCTAGGTCTCAGGTGGATGAATGATCATCGGAAAGCCCTACGTTTGGTTAGAAAACACGGTGTTCCCCCTTCATGCCCTAATATAATAATCAATCAGTGAATATCTATAAGTCTATAATAGTACAGTATAGATATGTATGATATGTATAGATAGTAATGATCCAACATGTCTCTTTTATTATCCCCTGAAATCAATCCATTGCTTGGTATATCCCAAGCATTTCCCAAGCATTTTTCCCAGGTATCATCCCCTTCCCACCTGCCTGGGTTGAGGTCCTCTCACCCTGGGATTCAGCCCCCAGACGCACCTGACTCATGATGAGTTCCTGGAGGTGATCTACTGTGAATAACTGTGGATGTGAGGCCAAAGTTTCACCACCTTTTACCGGTGATTTACCCTCTGGTAAACGAACACTTTGCTATTGAAAATGACCATTGAAATAGTGGATTTTCCCATGAAAAATGGTGATTTAAACCATAGTTATGTTAGTTCACCAGAGGGTATTCTTGTCAAACTGATGGAATACATGGAACAAACATGAATGAACTGAATGATTTTCGGCATGAAAGTAGTCTTGAAATCTCCAGCAGCATGATTCTGTCGGCCTTTTGTGCAGGTCCTGTTCTGCGTGTTGGCGCAACTGGACAAAGACGCTGTGGCCAAAGATCCACAGGCGGCCAAAGATCCGGATCCACTTCCAATAGACTGTGCATAATAAAGTTAAAACATGTTAAAACAATGCAACACATATTAGAACGCATGCGTACACAACTGCGAATCAACCCTAAAGGCCCAGGCGAAGTTTGTATACAACAAAATATGGGGATCGTAGGCAGAGGCATATCATGGCCACCATGTCAAAAGGTTGGGATCCTTCAAGCATCTGAGGGACCATCAGCAGGTGGTAGCAGAAGTCATATGTATTGAATGCCCGGGAAAAATACTGAGTGTATCATCATTAACAAGTAATGGTTGATTATGGTAGTTAGTAATAATATGTAACAATCAAGAATGAATGCTAATGACAATATTGATATTATGGTTTCTTCTGGGAATGCCATGGAAATGCGTTGAAAGCCTCGGGTTTCCCGGTTGAAAATTGCGGCCGTTGCAGGTCATCAGACCCACCGCCCGAACGGTGAAGTCCAAAGCCTGCACGGTGCTATGAAGGGACCCAGCAGTGACAGCAGTGGGTAGGAGGGAGCGGCGAGCTGAGCTATGGGTATGTTCCCTGTAAGCCATTTGTGGTTTGGAGTTAAATTACTAGAAGTCTCCCAAACCACAGGATGTTTCATTTGGATGGTTTTGAAGGTCTCTTAAAATGCTGCTTAAATCATTAGTAATTCATCATACTTGGAAAACTGCTGTTTTGATTGGGAAATACAAGGAACCCAGAGTTGGGTGGTGATCGTGGCAATAACGGATCAATCAGTGGCTGCCAAAAGACCTACAATTGGCTGGTCACATTTAGCCTGCAGGATGCACCAGTCAACATCTAAACGTGAGCCATTTTGAATTTATCTATAGACCTTAACATGGTCAAGTTTCATGATAAATGATTTGTGAGGTAATCCTCCATCACCGCCCAAGTGTATTCGATCTTCCGTTTCACACGGGGACAATGAGGCCCCTCTAGGCGTAGTCAATGTAGACACACGACAACATGGCCAATGTGCCATTGAGCCAGCCTTTTGTTGGCTGGGAAATCAGTCGCCGAGAACAAGGACTTGGATGGATTTTGTTGCAGATAGCATACCAATAATAGCCTCAATAATGCAATGGTATACTGTATCAATGACTGTATCATTTCCCCCAATGGATCTGTGGTCCAAGCACACAGCCTTCACCCAGGACACAGGGGCCTTTTCTGCTAAAAAATGGGGGACTTCATCACCCCCACAGACTCAAAGGCTGATGCGGTCCAAGACACATTGAAGGAAGGATGAGACTTTTAGACTTTTAGAGATGTTGGAAAGGGATATTCAATCGATACACATGATGAACATGACAGTCAACTTCAGGATATATGACATTCGTCGACAAGAATGTCTAATTAGCCATGGGCCATATGTGCACACAAGGATTTGCTCATCGTTTTCTGTCCCAGTCGTAGCCCTGTGACGTCACACGGGGACCGTTGTTTCTTTCTTGTGTTTCTGCAACTCGGCTGGAAAGTTGAAACTCTCGCAACCCCAAAAAAGATGGAAAAGTGAAAATCCCACTAAAATAGTGACACATAAATACAAATAACTTGTCTAGTTTTGGGGGGTCACTATAAGCTGATGAAGATTTCCCACTAGTGGTTTCATCATGGAGCAGGGGCACTATTTCAACATCCGCGATTGCAAGACACTGCATCGTGATGGGTGATTGGTTCGCGATTCAGACAAACATTGGTTGTATGAGAATCAACTATTGTAAGAGGAGCAATCAATATGATATGGCATGATATGTGGTTTTGTCTGGAAACTGTGTTCACTAGTGATAGCCAATACTGTAGCAAAGAAGAATCAGAACAACACAGTTTAAAGTCCAACAAACCAGATTGATTCAGTTTTCAAAGAATGTCGATGAAATCCGCGATTGGTTTGCGATTTCTCCGGAATTGTTCAACCGACCTGAGTAACCCTGGCCCACGCCATGTCTCTAGATACTGTGATGTCTAGCCATGTCTTGGATGATCATCCTTGAACGAGGTTAGTACAGTATGGTTTTAGTCCATCAGTGTATGCACACGGAGAAAGATGGTTCCTCACGAAATTCCATGATCAATTCAGGTTGGGCTTGAAGTCATGATTGAGCCAACCTCGCTGGCATCAGCTTCGACCCGTTTGACCTCTGAGGTTAGCTTTTCCCAGCATGGCAATGTATGTTGTGAAGAGAAGTGGGAAGAAGCAGGACTCTGAACTTGGGTTGGCATAGAAAAGGACAAGAGTTGCAAGGACCCCTCAAATATGCATAGATAACGCGCACTTTTTCATTCAATAGCAGTTCAGCGATAAACAATCTAGTTATTGCATCTAAGCACGATTTCCAAGCGTGTCTTTATCATGTTTTGTCCCAGCCCTAGATTTTTTTTGTTCAGCAGCAATCCAGCTATAAATATATATATATATATAATTAGACATATGATGTTCGCTCTAAACCTTATATATGTATATTCATATATACATATCTATATATTATATGTAATGAGTTCCATGTGAGACTCTGCAGATGCCCAACATAATGCTGACTTCGCCGCCACCTCGCCACATCGCGGCCGTAGGAGGTGAAGTTTGACAACATCACCAAGCGCATCCAGAACCTCTGCGAGGCCATGCTCCATAGATGGAAACGGAAATGGGATAGTACTAGTAAAGCAGTGCCATAATCCTACCACTTGGGGATGGTTTTGTAAAACCCCATTTTATGGTGATTTTAGGGATGGTTTATTAGTTGCTTTACTAATATTATACCCCCAAAATGGTAATATCATAGGGAAAATTATGATAAAATATGGAATGAACATGATGAAACGGGGTATCATATTTTCAGTTCAACCCAGATGATGTTCTTTGATGTTCTTTTGGCCATTTCATATGATCTATGATGTACTGTAACCCTTTCTAAATAACGAAGATCGATGGTTTTGCTTTTTGTTTTCCATGTTTGTTTAGTGGAGGCTAATCAATTGCCGAATAAAAGGTGTTTGGAGGGCTGTTTGAAGGCGCACATCATTTTTCTATAGGATCGAATAAGGATGAATAAGGTATTTTGGGACACTCACTACCTCCCTTGGGATGTGATTTTATGAATTCCACCTTTCAGTCATGTATCAATGGTACCATTTGTTGGTACGTATCTTCAGCCTCAACAGCCAAGTGGCTTGCAAGAAAAACTCAGATACTATGGTACCAAGCGTGGGGAACCTACAAACATACCCTCTGGTAAACTAACATAGCTATGGTTTAAATCACAATTTTTAATGGGGAAAAATCCCCTATAAATGACCATTTTCAATAGCTATGTTAGTTTACCAGAGGGTACTTCCACTGGTTCCCATTTCTATAGGCTGTCATAGCCTCCAGTCACAGTTTGCGAACTGATCATCATCGAAGTGAATAGGCCATGGCTTGCAGTTCGCGAAGTGTTACGTTTACCGAAGGGTAGGTCGGTGGATTTCAGATCTCGCACTTGTTTTTCCTCAGTGGGATGACCAAAGAGATTGATGATGTTTTTTAGGGGATTCAGAATGCAATGAAGGTGTGACTACTATCTACTGGTCATTGGTTTAATGGGAAAGATATGGTAGTTACCTTGTACTCGTTGATTCTCTGGTTGAGTCTTATTCAGTATTTTGTGTTTGTTCATGTTTGTTTTCACTCTTACGGGTTGAAATGTTATGAACTTATGCGTATCATAGTAGCACTCTTGTCGGTTGAACATTCTCTATATTTTGTGTCGCATTGTATTAAAGCATAGTCAAGCATGAATTTCTCAAAGCGGTTTGTTCATCGTATTGGCTCATGATCCACCTCGTTCTTGATTGACTCCCCATGTTCAGCCCATTCAGGGCTTGGACTTGCAATTCATCGATCCTGTGCTGATCACACAGAAGGTTCGGCGAGCAGAGTTTTTTTTCTAGCAAAGGATGGGCCAAAGAAATATGAACCAAAGAAAAGAAGTGGAGGATGATAGGTTTTGGATGATATTTCTTATATATGTATCATCCTCCACTTGATACATCAAAAGCTAGTAATGAATCATGGTATCCATGATGAAATCCATTAGCAAAACAATTTAGATATAGCAAATTCATATTCAACAACATGCCATTTGTATTTGACATAGTTGATATGTGTCTCACCAAAGGGCCAGTTGTTTGGTCCGCAACAGGAAGAGTGGTGGATTTCATGCTTCACCAGAACGGGGACGGGTATCCAGGGATGGTCAGTGGTTTATGAGAACGGCTATAGGATGCTATAGGATGTATATATATATATGTATTATAACTATATACATATTATAGATGGTTGCTATTCCTTGACGATGTTTGTGACGCAGCTATCTCAATTATCATCAATCGTTTCATCATTGTTCTTCTTGCTTCAAACCACTTTTCTGTCTTACAGTAGATCCTCATGAAGTGGTTGCTGCAATCCACCATTTCTTGTCTACATCCCCTTCTTGTTCAGTGAAATCCAGCATGTTTTCCTCAACTTCCTATGTTTACCTCTAAAACTCCCCATCTCCCATCCTCGAAGCATATTTCGTGTCCAAGTGCCGTTGTCGTGTTTTTCTCCCCCCGATGACTTTCCCAGTTTCGTGGTCCCCCTCCACCTGGCTTCCCGGACCATGGCGCGTCAGGTGGTGGAGGGGTTCTACCATGGCATCTCAACTGCCGAGGTGGACACTTTAGCCGCGGAGACTTGCGCCTACATGTGCCCCGACGCCGCTGGGGGTTGGGGCGGGATTTCACCCATGAAAGTGATGGGGAAAGTGATGGGGTAGATAAGTGGCATCGAAGTTTTGGACAGTTTTGGGGGATGGTTGATTTAACTTAATTTACCTCTCACGAATGATTGATTTCAGCAAGAAAAAATGAAGGTGTGATGGGATGTCATGGGAAGTTTGGAGTTGGTTTAGAAGATGCACGCATTGGAAGAGTTGGAGTTGAACCAATGGACCACAATTATTTTTGCCTTTTTGGAGTTGTTGTATTACATTCAAGTTTTGTCGTTGTCACCGTATTGGAGTTGGACCATGTTCTAACCCTAGGTTTTTCTTAACCAAGAACGGCTTGTCCCGGGTTTGGTCCGACCGCTCTTGGACTGAGACAAAGTGTGAGACCCCCAAACGCAGAGATGGTTTTTATCCATGTGGGTTTTACTATTTGCCATCCATTGTTGGGCTTAAACTTCATCACGCGGCGAGATTCACGTCATCTCGTTGCATGTCCTCCCCGTAAATGATGCAAGGAGTCATAGCAATACGCCTGAGACTGGGCATGTTCGATTCTAGCATAGTTTTCCATGGTTTGGCATAGTTTGGCATTCTGAAGTTATTCCAGTTGTCCCAGGATTTTTGATATATTATTATGACATTCTTAATTTGGTTAATTTTATTCGATCATGAAATCAAAGAATTTGCTCTATAAATATATGACAACGTCATGACACGTTACAGCGACCGCGGTTCGCCACGTTGGATTCAACTCACCAGGAGACCATCATTGCATGTTGCAACATCTGCCCGGTATGCCTGCGAAATCATACCCTACTTTTTTTGGCTATAGATACTACAGTGTTGTCATCAAGAAGTACCATATAGTATTATAGTATTGTTATCATTCCTCAGTAGCTGCTAAGCCAGTGGCTGCATTATATGTTTTTATTGATGGTTTCGTGGTCCTGTCCAATATGTTGGCGATGATCGCAATACACGAACTGGGAGATCCTCTCAACCAATCAATTTCCTGGTCTTGAAGATCCCAATCCGTTATCAAATTGGTTATCTATATCACAAGTTGCATCCCATTTATCCCTATATTGTTGCTTCTATTCCCATCATATTCCCATAATACATAATATCCCTATATTAATTATTCCTGGTTCATCCTGGTTCATATTCTCAGAATATGCCCATGATATTCCTACTATTCCTGGGATTTCCTCTGGGTTACATTCCGAAAATATCCCCAGGATATTCCCCTTATATCCTGCTCATATCCCCATATTATAATATATATATATATATATATACATGCTTATATAATGTTATATGATATATATATATATATACTGTTGCTTATCTTCGGATAATATTCCCATTCTACATCCCCATCCTCTGAACAGAGCCAGGTCTGGAAAGCATCCGGACTTTTCGACGCTGGCCGCGCGGATCGCCGTGTCCAACCTCCACAAGTTTCTTGGATCTCGATGTCGAAACATCGTTGTCTGTCCGCCTGTAGTGTTATACCCCGGTGGGTCATGAACCTCACTGGTTGACTGGGAATCGATGTGCAATATGTTTTAATCCATAGTGAATGGGATCCCGAATAACATTTAACAAATGTTACACTGCTGATTGGTTATGAAATGTTAGCGGTGATACTAATCGTTTTATTGGGCAGTATTCTATAATCCATGCTAGGGGTACCGATCAACCAACCAGGATTCAACGGGATTCCATGGCAGTTTGTTCTTGGCTCAACTGAGCAACATCTTTGAAGTAGGCTAAAAGTAACTCATCACTTGAAAAGGTGGGGGGGTAGTGGGGTGGCTGCAATCATTCTTGGATGCCCTGGATGAAATTGGCGACATGTGTCTTTTCTACGATGCAGTGAAGAAATGTGAAGAATGGGGTTGTAACGTTGTTAACGTTGCAACCTGCAAAAATATCAACAAAACCTGGGATCTTATGTAGTGTGTAATTGTCAGGAATGGCGACCAGCTGGCTAATTGTCGCACCCTGAGAATCCTATCTGTGTGTCTAAGTCCTTGTTTTGGCAATGGTGAGAAGCTGCCAGTAGGACTCGCTCATGAAAGTAAGATAGAAGTTAGAACACACAGAAATAAGACACATGTCCATTCCATTTCCTAATCAACCCACCCAAACATTCGATTATCAGGATGTGTCTCTTGTCACTTGTTTACATAGTTTTGTTTATGTATATATATATATATTTATATGCCTGTATGCAAGTCCAATTGCAACTAGTTCCTTTCCATTTGCAAGTGGACTGGAATATAATGGAATATATTTATATATATATATATACACATGGGTTTGTCTGAAAATAGCTTACCTCTAGGTTCATCATGATTTTCCGTATAGTCAATGGCTATGATTGGGGGTATACCCTATTTTCAGACACACCCACATCTCCGCACGTCGCCGTGAGTTTTTTTCGCAGGAACACCTCGGACTCCTTCGTCGAAACCTGCAGGGCCCTGCTGTTGTACAGAGATCCCCAGGGCCGCTCTGCAGCGCTGCTGGCCGAGGACGGGGATGAGGGACATGTTGGACCCTGTAGGGGAAAGCTATAGTGACTATAGTAGGTAAATCCCCAAAAAACGTTGAAGTCAAGGCAAAGTCCCAGCAAAATAGTGATGATTCACTTTTCGGAATTCTGAGATAGGTAAATCCCATCGCCCTCTTATGTTGAACACCCCCAGTGAGAGACACCAGAACTGAATAGATTCAATACCAAAGCCAGGGTTTTTGTCTTGGGAGTATTGAATATTGCTGGATCGTATTACAATCTAACAATCGTTTTGGGGTAACCAATTATAGATTTCAACAATGATCGCGAATTTTGGGAAGCTATACAACCCTGGATTGACCTAGCCAACAAGGCAATCACTTGTCTGGATGTTCCCATTTGAGCACTAATTTTTTTTAACATATCCCCAATCAACTATTACCATCTATTACCTAGTCAAGTACAATTTGAATTAACTGATATTAACTCAAAAGATCTCAAAAGGTTTATGATGATGATGATCCCCCAACTAAATATGGATCAACCCCAGCAACCAACTCATGACCTGCCACCTGGCTTGACACCGGGCCCGCACGAGGACGTTTGGAAGTTTGTGGAGGCCAACGGGGAGAAGTTGGATGCTGCCATCGACTACAATCGCGATTTGGGATATGACTACTTTGGTGCCTTGGATGGCGAACGGGGAGGATGATGCCATGCTTTCAGTATGATTTGATTTGGAGGTTTCCTATAACCTTTTTGGGCATCCCCAAATCATCCAGAATTAGACTATGTTCTTTTTGAAACCCATGTTTTTGGGGATACGGGATACCTCATTTTCGGAAACCCCGTTTTAACATATTTCAGCAGACTCCAAACAGCTTGATATGGTTTTTCCATTTTTTTCCGCAATATTCCCATTACACATTCCCATGTTTTCAACACTGCTTGCATCCCTCAGGTTTCAAAACCTTAGAGAGATCTTACCTGCTGAGAGTCAACGACAAAATCGTGGAGAGACCTCAGCACATGTGCCATGGATGAAATGGGTGAAACGACGTAAAGCACCAAACAAATACACGGCTGGACACGGGTGGTTTGAATATTAGCTAGGTAACGCTGGTAACGCTGGCATTTCGAGAAAAGAATGTTCATTTGTATGCTGTTGTATATTCATAGATACCCTGTGTAAATTACAATGTTGTTCTCCTCCTTATTGTGCTTGGTCGATTTGAGAAGAGTTGTGCTGACAGCAAACTCCTGCATGCACCTCATGTGCATCTTTGGTTGAACTCCATTTCCGCAGATCTGGCAGATGCCTTCGAGTTTTGGTGTCGATTCCAAAAATCGCAAAGAATCTATAGTAAGTTAGCACACCCAGTGCTTCCTGGTTACCTCAATGTTTGGATATGGTTGGTTAACTGGCTATAGTTCCGGATGATTGGAAGGCCTGAGATAGATATGGAAAACCCACCATTTCTCCATGGACTGGCTGAGCTAGGATCATGCGCGCTGCATGTGGCATCCATTGTGGGGACTTGGAGGCCACCTTAGAAAGTCACTTGGATCGGGGGTAGCGGACTCCAACATGTTCCAAGCACTGAACCACTGGGTATTTCAATCCATTTTGACGCCAATATTCCATTTGATTTCAATGGTTTCAAGCAGAAACCATGCTGGTTTTCGGCGATTTGAGCATGTTTTAGTTGCAGGTCATCTCCAAGTAGAAGCGTTGTATTCGTAAGGCCATGCATGGTTGGAGGTGGTCTCAACACTATGCAGGACATTTTGCAGTTTCTGCTCCAGATCTAGCCCCATCAAGGACCTATCAAAGGATATTTTTTTGAGAGCATTGTAAATATTTTGCCCTCAGCATCTCATCAAAATTACCTTTGATAGGATGAGGATGCGTCTTAACGTCTCTTAGCAGCTCTTAACATATCTTAGCATCTCTGAACATCTTTTGCACAACTTTTGGAGCATGCCAAGCTGGTCCTGGGGGGAAATCAAATAAGAAATATATAACTACAATTCAGCTTATGTGATAAACCCAATTCTCAAAAATCCCCATCACCCTGAATGGGGTGGGATTCCAACCATCCCCTAATGGTAGGTTGATTGGACATTGGGTTTTTCCACTAGTAGGATTTGCAATTTCCACACTGTCCGACTGATTCCTCTAGGGCCTGCAGTCCTCGGTTTGTTCAAGGTGATGTGTCAATTTCCCAATGGAACTTCAGCCATTTGGGGAATCTAAAAGGATTGGAGTAGTCTTTCATATTCTCTATTTTTGGGGGGACCCCTGAAGCAAATCCCAGATCTTCTAAAGTGTCCATCCTACTTGGGACACTGATCCTAGGTGACCCTCAGATCTAGGGGCCCTGTGGCTGAACCAACGGTCGAGTCACATCTCCACAACTTGTTGGTGGAACCACCAGGCAGAAGCAGGTTGCGTTCACATCCTACCCTCAAACGAGAGCTATGTTGGTTAATACCTCTAATGACTATGGTTTATGACTTATGCCACTTAATTATATAACTTATATTAACTTATTTATAACTACTATGTATATGACACTTATTTATAACTCTTAACTTATACCCATAATCAATGGGGTCTATAAACCAACTTGTAACTGGGGGGCCCACATTGTAGTACCCTCATTAACTGAGCAGCGGCTGCTAAACCCCGGTTGGTTGGTGACTAGTTGGGCGAGTATACCAACCATGCGGAATTATGACAATCCATGAGGGGAATTCCTGCTCAACTGTCCAGTATAGAGACAGAAAAAAAGTGGTTTTGAACACTGCTCAACGATTTTTTTTGCCCACGTACTAGCAATGCGAACATGGCCGTAAACTTTGAATCATGATCATAGTTGAATGAATTTGAATGATTATTTATGCATCTAGCCATATACTATGTATTAATCTGAAGCTAGCCATAAAGGGCATCCATCAACTCCCCAGCTGAGGTTATGATTTGATGTCACGGAAGTTCTTCACCCACGCGACGCCGACCTTGTTCAATTCCGGTGCCTCAGACAGGGATGAGCTACGGTATAGTTCTGAAATCATACTCACTTATGCATGGGGGAATCATCCCCAAATTGTATAATATCAGTATAAATGGCATATCACTGGTATTGGAGGTTTCTTAAAATGGGGGATCCCCAAAACCATAGGTTTCAATACTAAAACGGTCTAATGATTTGGATGGTCTGGGGGTACCCCTATTTTAGGAAACCCCCAAATGATGGTTGGGGTTATCCCATAGATGAGTTGTAACTATGGTTTCCAACCAGTTACTAAATGGGATGATCCTCCGAGTAGTGCGGGGAAGAATCCCCAAATGGTCGTATGATAACAGCGATCTTCAGGTCAGTGAATTGTAATTCAGCTAGAATATTTGCAAGATGTGTTCTGTGGATTGTGTAGGATATGCAGATATATTCTGTTTCAAAAGCCATATGGTACGCATGTATAGTTCGGATATGTTCCGATGATGTCGGATCAAACGCTGCTGAACATGGGATTCAATCGAGTTCAGCTGGCTCCAAGTTGTCACAGCCTTTGCGTAGCTCGTGCCTGAGGTACTCCAAAACCCCAGATGTCATCGTGCTTCCTTTTAACTATGAAGGACTGCTGGGTTCATCCTCCATGATTGGCTGGTCATGTTCTACCCAGCAGGGATTCCGCAAAATAATGACTTTCCCAGAGAGCAGGAAGATAGCATCGAGGGCATCTACGATACCTTGAAACAGTGTGCACCTTGGACGACGAAACATGTGGGATGCACGAGGAATATCATGACGGACGGAGGCATTCACGTAAGAATTGCCACAAAGTTAAGGATGTTGAAAGAAAACATAGCAACTTACAGCAGCTTATTTAAACGTTTTGGCGGTGCTGGAATGTTGTTAGATGATTTTTTCGGTTTCCTGGGCTGATTACCTGATCAGATCATATTCTTGAGATGGGTGTCTCCAAGCCCTAACAAGAAAATGGTGCTAGTTCAAGCCACAAAAGGGCTGATTGGTGGATTATGCATGATTCATATGTTTACACTTCATAAATGTTTCTTAGAGACATCCTTGTTTATCCTTGACATATCTATGGGTACATCTCCAGATACTCTGTATGATATTCAGCCAATATATCCATAGAATTGTACAGATATATCAAGTGTTATCAAGTGATATATGATATGTTTCATAATTATCCATAGAATAGATAGCAAAATTTATTTCTATTGAGCCATATATGGGTGCGTCTCAAAATTGGGGATACCTCCTTCAATGATTCCAAATTGCAATTTTAATAAGGACAATGATAATTAGCCAAGGGATTTAGAGGTATCCCACTATTGTTCAGCCAACATATTATCCAAATTTGGATAAATATGTATATATATATATATATACATAGTCAATCATGAGATACCCTGAGGCTATTTAACATAGCCATGGAAAATTGCCCATTTACAGATGATTTATGGTGATTTACCTATTAAAAAATGTGATTTTCCATGGCTATGTTAAATAACCAGAGGGTATCCATCATTTCCCTCAGATGGATTGGAAGCTCCAGAACTTCAGGCAGTGATCTCCAAGTCTGCGGGGGGCATCGGGGTGGCCATCTCCAATGTGCGCGCCACCGGGTCCTACGTGCGGGGGACCAATGGCAAGAGTAACGGCTTGATTCCCATGCTGAGGAGGGGCGGGCTGTGGATTTCTGGTGGTTTGGAGATACCCGGTGTCATCCACCATGGCGGAAATCCCCGGAAATCCCGAAAATAGATTGAGGTTTCCATCTGGGAAAATCAACTCCAATTCTGCTGGATTTTCCAGTCACACCATGCTTGATTACCAGAGGCTATATTTCTTTGCGGCACATAAATTGGAGTTTATGCCACCATTTGTGGGGGATTTCACCAGAAAAACTGAGGGGTATAATTAGGATATAGCTGATATCTATGTTTTCTTAGTGAAGCAATAGCTGGACCTATCTGGCATTGGCTGTTCGGAGGCATTTTAGTGGACAGTTTTTACAAAATGTTTTTCTAGTTGGTGCAACTGAGCAGGGGTCGAAGATGGGTCTGGATACACGATGGTTAGGATTGGGGGAATGCATCCAGGGTTGAATGGCTCAATGGTTCAGAACTTCCCTCTGTGGATGTCTTGGACTGCCCCCTCCATTGATTGGTCTGTTTCTCTATGTTCAAGCAGATGAAAGATGATTCCCTCCCCAGCTTTTAGAATTGTGGTGTTTGGTATGTAGCTCAACTACCAATATCATCATTCTTAACTGGTAAAATCCACATACTTTCCGGTCAAATCCGGATTTGTAGTGCTCGAAATATACATGTCAATTTGTTGTGCTACCTGTCATTGGATTGGTTTAAGGGAAATTTACAGGAACCCCCTATATTTCATGGGAAAATCCCATGGGTTTCCGGTTAAGATTTTCCCTTCAACCAATCCAATGAACCTGGCCGCAGGAACTTTAATGAGACTGCCAGATATGTCGATCAAGGTGGAGGCAAGCGCAAGGGTGCTTTCGCCATGTACCTAGCGCCCTGGCAATGAGGGCTGGGCAAATGTGAAACGTCGAAATGTGCTGGGTATAGATTAAATGGGTATAGATGAAATAGATTAAAGGGGTATAAATGAAATGTTATTGAACTTGAATAGATTAAATGGGTATATCGATGTGTAATGATGTGTATCATGCAAAAAAACACACACACATGGAGGATTGTGTTAGATCTTTTCTGCTGAACGTGGTTTTTGAGAGGCAGTTCTTGAGAGCGCAAGCCCAAACTCCAGAAGGTGGATACGTAGCCGGGAAAATCCACGCATAATGGGCCAACAATGGGTATGTAAATTGTACAACGGCTATGGAAATCCCTTTGAAAGTGGATTGATGACGATCCCAAATGCATGCTGATTCTACATCTCAATTATAGTACATCATGGGAATATGATGGACTAATTGAGAATCATGAATGATTCATGGATCCAAAAAAGCTCGGTTCTTCCCTTTTTTTTTATTTTTCAGGAGCCGTGGCACGCCGACGTTTACGACTTCCTGGAGCTTCGGAAGAACCACGGGAAGGAGGAGCAACGTGCCAGGCGCCGAAAGGGGCGCGTTGCCCGCCTGCGTGCGGATGGCTGAAGGGAACTTCGGAAGTACTTAGGTATAGTTGCCACCATGATTAGTGGATATGAGTGAGAGTATTGTTCTTATTTCACTATATTACTATTATTATTGTCATTACTACTATGATGACTATCACTATCTATCACTATTATTTTTGACTACTGTTCTGTTTGCTGCAGGGTCAAAATTGAGGTACCCACTGGATGAGTACCCAAAAAAGGACGCATCACCACATTCGCTGTGTCTCCATTCGACTGGTGCTGGGGTGACACGAGTCTCCAGAAAGATCACTGGAAACCGACCAACACAGACCCTCAGAGTTGTGCATCTTCACAGGAAGGTATAGAAACATATTTAGCAGCGTCGTCATGTTAGTTTCATTCGCAAGTAGTTAACAGTAGAAGGAAAAGGTGTTGGATTGAGGCTTTTACCGAGGGACATGCTGGGCATTGCTACACTGAATACACGTTCCTGCAGTTTTCCCGTGTTCACATGTGTTTGAAGAAATCTGTCCACCCATTGCACAGAAGGTGGACGTTGATACTAGTTTCATGGGGACTATTTGACATCGACCTTGCTTTTACGGTGCTAAACATTGCATGGACGTTGATGGGGATATATGCTGAGTCAAAACCAAGGACATCCAAGGATTTTCCATATGAATCGGGGGATGAACAATTGTCAGCTATTTTGATGTGGAAAATACATGGTTCTAGTCTAACCTGACTGATAGGCCAATAGTAATCTATTGCGGTGGCCAACCTTGCCACGTCGCAGCTTGCCATCACCAGGGACTTGTTTTTTGGGCTCTGGGTTCCTGACCTTTTCATGAAACGTGCCTTGGAGCACACGGGCTGCGGCTGGAAGTGGCATGTCAATGTATGGCCATTGTTATGGGGAAATCATCATCAAACTGATCAACCATCAAATTTTGTTGTATGGATGATTTTCCTGTTAAATCCTCCAGTTAGTTCAGAGTCGTTCCATTGCCACGTTTGATTACCGGAAGGTGATTCTACCATCTTTTCAGTCAAACCCGTGTGTGTTGGAAACGACCTGCAAGAGTTCGTCACGGGGATGGGTCAAACTTGAAGAGTCTCAGGAAATACAAGGTTTGGTCAAGCTTGGTCCATGCTTGTTCAAAGATTCTAAAGAAACATTCTTGTTGATATGATCTACCTGGACCCCCCCAAGTTCCAAGAACAAGTGGTGTTTTATCCTATAATCAATTTTAGTACTTTGACCATTTTTTTCCAGGTATTTGGAGGATCTACATCTATGTGTGTATATATATATATATAGATACATATATTATAATACATGTATAATCATGTATATGATCTATGATATATTCAATCCAATTGTTCCCCTTTCTTCCATGGCCATACATCCAAGGTGTGAAGCAAAACGAAGAGTGGACGTTGTTTTGTCCAAATGAAGCTTTTGACCCCGAGACAGGCAAGGGCCTGTTGCTTGGCTGAAGCGGAAGCGGTGATCAATCCAGTTTCGAGAGATCACATGAAAGTGTAGTCAGTTGGTGAATTATGTTTATCATAGGCTGTTCCAGTTAGTTTTCATTGTTTTTGGTCCAGTTGATTGTCATATGTAAGTTTACCCAATTGATTCTAGACGCCTTGTTCTTGCATAACATGTGTTTTTTTGATGTTGTCCACATTCCATTCAAGGCCGGCCAAGGGATGGTTTTTTTCAACATGTCAAAACGATAGTTTTCCAAAATTGCTGAAATTTATAGGGACCCCTACCGATGCGACCCCAGTGGCCATGCTACTCCCATACTACTCCAGAATGAATCCCCAATAGTATGGGGAGCTTATGGGAATGGAGATCCCATCATTGGGGCTCCCATCATGAATTCCCTGGACAAAAGCGGATGGTTTGCTATTCATCATCATTAATCCCCAGATAGATTACCATCACAGGATACTACCATCCAGATATCACCCTATTATTCATCATTTATATGATTCATCACGTTTCTTCCGGGAATGTGCTGCTTCCCTTTCTTTTCACCACCGCATTTCCCACAGCCCCAGCACTTCTCCCCACCGAGGATGGATGTTTGGGGCGAAGAGTTTGAAGCTTTGTACAGTCGCCTGGAAGCAGAAGGCAAGGGTCGAAAGAGTGTCAAAGCGCAGCACCTCTGGTTGCCCGGCGTAGATGGCGAGAGAGGGGTCCTTTGAAAAGGGGGTGCCCCCCAAAAAACATGGATGAGAATTAATGCATGATGTTATATATATATATATGCAGTTATATCATGTATATATATATATATTATGTTATGGTTTATACATGTTTTGATATGTTTTGCATATGTTTTGCATATGTTTTCCGTATGTTTTACATCTGGTTTGTTTTGTTTTAAATATATCCTGTTCTATTTATATGTTTCCAGTATAGTTGTACAGTAAAATTTTGGGTCACGGTCTTCCCCATGTGTTTTTTTGTTTGCCTGGTGTTTTGCTTGTTTCTGAGAACCAATTTTGGAGTTCCATGTTGAATCCTTGAGAGTATTCACTTCGGGCATCCTATTAGATGATGGTGTTCCTGTTGTCAACGTGGTGTTTGAAAAGCACCTCTGTTTTTCATAGGGTAAACCATTTGCAAATGGAGGATCGTCCTTGACACTACAATTTGATTTCGGAAAGACAGGCAATCTGACTCTCTAAAAAGAAGGGTTGCTGCACATGATTCATGAAAACATGCAAGAGACAATTTACCCAGGCATGTTCCAAGATGCATTTGTCCAGAAATATGGTGTGCCCCAAATTGCAATTCAAATGATGAACATGATGATAAACCAATGGACTTGGGGGTGCCCCAATTTCAGACCAACCCATACTGTGATGAATATTGTATTTCAGATATTGTGGTACCCATGTGGTACCAACGTTTACATCAAAGTGATCTCCCTGGTTTGGTTGTTAAACCTATTTATGTTGGTTTACCCCATCAAAAACCTACTTCTATTTGTACCATGTGGCGCTTTATTGAAACCGCAATTTGGCGCTGTGGTAATGATTCTGTGTTAGTTCGTACCTCGCTTCAGTTGGTTCATACTCCGAATCTGACTTCTCAACAAGCATCCCTGATCCTCCTTATTTTCATGATGAAATCCTCATGTTCACAGCTGTTTTTTGGTTGTTGAATTGCCATTCTTTACAATTACATCATGTTTCCCTCTGGTAAACTAACATAGCTATAGAAAATTGCCATTTCTAGCGGATTTTCCCATTAAAAATGATGATTTTCCATAGTTATGTAACAGTTTACCAGAGGGTAAACTGCCATGTGTATTGCTGAACTCCCCATTTTGCGCCTAATCTTCCAGGTTTCGCATATTGGAGGCGCAGATGGAGACGGGAACGCCTTACATGCTGTACAAGGCGAGGTTTTTTCACCGATCCATGGATATCCAGGGGTTTATTAGGAGCGTACCCAAAAACATAGTGATAAAATGTGATATAGTGATAGCATATATGATAATGTCAAGGTGGGATTAATAAACCATGGTTTATTAATCATGGAGGATTCCCCAAATAGTGGTTGACATTAACCATTACTAGGGAGTTTATTAATCCCGAAGTGAGAATCTGGTGGTTTGATACAATGTCATCCAAAATGTTGATAAATATAGTGATCATTTGATACTTCAAGGAGGTCTTGAATTCCGGGTTGATCTTGTGTTGCATGGTCAAGTTGGATAATGATGGTGGGAGGATCATAACCCTTGTACCATGATTTGACCACGGCACATATGGGTTTGTTTGAATATGGGGGTATATCAACAAATGTTCAGAAACGGCAATATAATATAGAAAATAATATCAAACTATGTATCGAGGAACCAGTTTACAATGCATATATATATATATAATGTTTACCATGTATCCAATCACTATATATCCAACTGGTAAATCGGAAAAATGATGAATAGCCAGTTGATTTTAAAGGTACCAGTTTTTTGGACAAATCCAATATCGGGTGATCCCCTCCTCCTAAAGTTTATCAAAAGAGCATCCCAGAAAAACAGACCCCAAAATGAAGAGCTCCAAGTAATTCACGAAAGTCTAGGGTATTTCATATTGGGATGGGATTACTTGGAAATCAATTGAGCAATTGATGTGATTTGCATCGATCTGTTCGCTCCTTGGAAGAGGGAGTTTGGGTTGGCACTGGGGGTCGTGCCTGGCGCTTCGAATTATGGTACTGCAACAGTTTTTGGGGGAGACTCGTTTTCAGGTTTCACTTCAAGCTTGGATTTCAAATTTGAACTTCAAGTTTGGACGAATGTTGGTCAAGCAACAACAAACCACCTGTTTTTGATATTTATACCATCCATTTAATTATCGTGATTTAGGGGTGGTTTATAGTTGTTTTACCAACATATACCAATATCATAAAGTTATAAGAATCCAACTGCTTCAAGGATTATGGTCCCAGTTGAGCCAGTTGAGTGACTTTTGGTGCCGAGTTTTATGACCCAGTGTGGCCATCAGTGGTGCAGCCACATTTCAAGCCGTTGCCATGTCGCAGGCTAGAGCTACTTAGATTATCATGTTCAGCACCAGCTAGCCACACCTACTAACTTACACAGTTCATTGTAAAATACTCGTATACCTACGACCTGCTAACTTGGAACGTGCACATGTTTAAGCAGCATTTTTCCAAGCCACGTATCTGTTAAAAACGCCGGCAGGACCATGCCAATCGCAAGTCCAATCAGCAAAACCTGGGGACCATCCACTGCTCCAACCTTTGCAGTGAGATCATCGAGTACACGTCACCAGATGAAGTGGCGGTCTGCAATTTGGCACCCTGGCGTCGGCTGGGCTTCCCCGGATCCTTGAGATTGGGGGCCATTGGGGGTGGCTGAAGCAACCAGTTCTGATTTTAACATGGTGTTTTGAGATGTTGAGATTTTTGTTGCTGCAGAAGAATTGCAGCAGAAGAACATATCAGAAGACATATATTTGCTACATTTCCAAATTTTTATGGGTACGGTTAGAACATGTTATAACATGTATGACATGTTATAACCACTTCACATCGTCACTTCACATCCATGATCACCTGCCAGCACCCAGCTTTGAAAGCGCAGCGCCCAGGCATCGCTTGCTTTACCGGCCTTTGCCAGTGCAGATGGAAAGGCACGACGATGGAACATGCTTCCATTTAGGACAACTAATTTGGTGCACATACCTCCGATAACTATGGTTTATGAGTTTATGATACTTGTAACATCTTTAGTATATAGAATGCTCATGGGATTTATAAACCAACAAGCATCACTTTTGCGGGCCACACATTGTAGCTACTGTTGGTTTTTGTCGGAAAGGGATCTGTTGGTCGTGCATTTGTTGTTTTATGGTTGAACTTTGCAAGTTCTTGCTCCACAACTGATTTCGAAGGCCGAGAATTTTACATGGTTAAATCCATGTTTGGAGCATCCATGGCCATATTGGTCCCAGTCTTTTCGGACAGGACTTTGACTTTCAGAAGCTCTATGCCGTCACCAAAGTTGTGACCCGAAATCTCAACAAGGTCATTGATCGGTGGCTCGGCTCGCAGGATGGTGCTGCCTACTAGGAATCCCTGGGGTTTCCATGGGTTTCTTGGTAAAATGGGAAACCTTTCAGCAGAAATGTTTGTTTGTTCAGGAGATTTGAAGATGATTCTAATCTCCCAAACATGGTCTGAAGTGAAACAAGATGCATGCAATTCAGGGGCCTTCAAACTTAGCACTGCACATAGGGAAACACTGTCTTAACACAGAGATCGCAGTTGCAAACATTGGCCGCATCCAAGGATGCAAAGGGGATTCTGACAGAAAATACTGATGAAATGATCCCCTGGTATTAAAAAAAGGTTTGTGAACTGGAAGATCACCATTTTCCATGGGTAAATCATCGAACTAAATGGGCCATCTATACCTGGGCCTGGCGTAGACGCCCCATGTCTCCCCATGTTGCACCGGGTCCGTGACTGCGGAAAAGTGGACTCAAAGTCTCCAGTTGTAGTGGATGACCAGTGGAATGGCTGGCCTTTTTGACCCCCCGATTGGTTGATGAGGAGTTCAGGAATTACTAAGCTATACCATTTATATTCATTGGGAGGATTATCACACTAATTATCACAATTCAACGATTGTCAACGATTATCAAGGATCATCATTCATGATTATCATCTATATTCATTGGGGGATTATGATGCACCTAGCCTTTATATCTTTGGGGGATTCTTAGCCATGGCCCGTTGGTTTCTTCATCCCAGCGGCAGGAACTACTACCCCTTGGAGGAGGCCAAAAGGTCCAATCTGCGGCACAGGCCCATTGGTTTAGGCGCGGCAGCCATGGCATAGATGGTTTGGAGATGTTTGGAGATATTTGGATTGAGGGGGATCATCTAATCAGGTGTGGCAAGTCATATTTAAAGTGATGGTGAATTGTTCCAAATTGCTCAGATCTTGGAGGAGTTCAGGATGTTGGAGGGTTTTTTGTTGGGCTCCGGTTTTGATAGCATTCAGGGTGTTTTTGAATCAGTCTAACATTGGGATATAACATAAGAGTGTGAATGATCCATCAAACGTTGATTATTGATGGTTATAGATAGCTATTTTTTTTGCATGTCAGTTGTTTATCCAACCTTCATGGCTTGCTAGTGACTACAAGCAGCTTGGTGGCCAAAGGAGCGAGAGGGGAATGACATACAGCCAGTGCAGGGAATCGAATGTAATGGGTTTGCACCTTATGGGGCAATATTATAAATAAATAAATATATATATATATACACATTGTCTTTGGTGGAGTCTATTGACCAAGTTGACTTTAAAAAAGCACCTGGTTTGGGAGTTTACTAATCTTATTCCAGGGCATGAATTGGGGAATGAAGTCAAGCATCTGAAATTTGACAGTTGTTGCTGTATTTTTATGATTAAGCCATGTTGATAGGTGGTCATTTGTTTACGATGCCAGATAGCTGACAGGGATTTGCGGCTCGGCCATCGTCAGATGTTTCAACCAGTCCATGGTGCCCAGCTATAGAAGCCATGGCCCATTGGTAGATCATTTGACAGTTTGCATCATGATAATCTATGAGAGCTATGTTAAATGACCAGAATCCAAACATGATTGGATTATGATAATGATAATGATAATCTATGATAATGATAATCTATGATTATGATAGCTATGTTGATAGTTGACTACAACCCATGATTTCAACTTTCAAGCAGCTGCCCCCAAACCGCCACACTTCCCTGGCACATTTCAATGAGGCGTTCAAGGCTTGGCTGATGTGTTCCTCATGATGATTCTCGGCCTGGTAAAGGGTGCACTGAAACATGGGATATGTTCACCATATAACATGAGTACGTCACGGTGTATGTCTGAAAATTTGGGATATACCCCCCAAATATCATTCATCACCCCTGGGATCCTCTTCAGAGGGACCCTTATGCGTGGATTTCGGACTACCCCATCTTTATAGAAGCACAGCAGGGGAGAAGTACAACAAATATATCACCAAAATATGTGATATCTCCCTTCTACTTTCTCCTACAAACAAACTGGGATGCTTCACATGAAGTCTGGTTTTGGCTGAGCTGAGTGATTGTTCTGGAGGAACATGTTCAAAACGTTGTTGAACAATGTACTTTTTCGTGCTGGGTACTGGGAGTGGCGCCCACAGGAAGCTGCCCTTCGAGAGCCCACAAGCTCGTCAGCTCAACGAGGAGTGGCCCACCTGGCGGCTGTGGAACTCTTCCTGGAGATGGTAGGAAAGGATGTTCTTTGGATACATCAAATGGGAAAGTCTGAAAATAGGCTACCCCATGGTACCTGGAATTCCCATGGATTATCACCATTTTCCTTATTAAAAACTGGCTATAAGTTTCGTGGCTGTTGGGTTTAGGGTGGTGGGAATTCTTTCCAACACCTGGGAGATGATGAACAGCAGGACATTTTCGAGACCATCTACTTTGCTGCATGCGAAGCTTCATGCCACCTGCCTTGACCAGATCAGTCTTTCTGTGTGAAGGATTCTGCGCGACTTTCAGAGAGGAGTTGTTCTTTTTGTTGAGTAGTGTTCTTCGACATGTTTACCCTCTGGTAAACTAGCAGAACGATGGAAAATCACCATTTTTAATGGATAAATCAACTATTTCTATGGCAATTTTCAATAGCAAACTGTTAGTCATTACCAGAGGGTACCTGCAACTGATCCATTGTGAGACTAGGATGGCTTCCCTGTGTCCAAAAGAGACCAGCAAATCCTGGAAGACTTGGGCTTACCACTTTTCGCTCCGGTTGCTAATTGAATAGTTGGCAGGTGAAGCAGCTTCAACGGGAAAAAATGCACATATAACAATCGGAAACCAAAGTCATGTGGTTTTGCTTCTGAATTCAAAAGCTAAAGAGAGAGAGAGAGAGCTTGGTCATTTTCATTTTGAGCAATAGTGGTGTGCGGTGTGAAGCTTCTTCGAGTTACCTTTCTGGTTCGCGACTAAGGTGAACTGGCAGCAGTGGAAGGTTCGTATGAAACATATCCAGGCAGCCCTGCCAGCAAAGGCCGGCAGTTTCTTCTACTCATCAAATTCATTGCATGTATCCATAACGTTTATTACGTATTCAAAGCCGTTCATGTAGGTACTTACATATCTTATATGTATTTATGAGTACATACATTTGATTACACATAATATAATATATTATACATGCGTGTATTATACTATGTGTGCGTAATTTTGTATATATACATTGTATTGTATTATTATTCATGTATATATAATATTTTATACAGAAGTACATAATAATCATGTATATTATGTATATGATGTATTCACACCACACTGCCAGATGCTGTTCCGCAGGGCTCCTTCAGTTCGACCTTTGGGGGGCGGAGCCGAAGAGCGGTCGATGGAACTGGCCCGAGCTCAAAGGGAAGATTGCGGAGAAGGGCCTCAGGACTGCGAGAGAAATCCTCCTTTTTAAGGTAAACTTATGAAAAATACCATGATTTCTGGAAAGTGTTAAATAATGTCAAATATATATATATATATATACATATATATAAGCTAAACTTGGGTTTGTCTGAAAATATGGTACCTCTAAATCCATTGGTTAGTCATCATTTTCCCCATCATCGCAAGGAGCTCGACGATGCCGGTGCTCGTAGGCGTGTCGCAGGACAGCTCCACTCGCATCTCTCAGTGGATGATGGACCTGCTGAAGGGCGACTACGACGGAGACAGGATCATGGTCGCGTTCGTCGACTCTCAGGTTGGACTTTCAATGATGCCGTTCTCGTACACTGAAGTCCGGCTCGGAGCTAGCCTGCCGGCGCGCACGGTTGGAACGAAGGGGCTGGTGCGCGGAAGAGATTACAGATCTCTTCATCATGTCTGTGTTGATGCCGCACAGACTCGGCCACCGTAGCACCATCTCATTGCCAATCGCTACGGTGGTCCTGCAGTGTCGCGGGGACCGGCGCGCATGACTCTCTTCCACGGGCTGTCCGTTGGAGATCGCATTGACTACTCGTTGGAGCAATTGATTGCCGCTGAGCGGTCCGAGAGTGCGAGGTCGCGCTCTCGGGCTCCCACTGGAGCTTCTGGGCCGGGCGGCCCCTCGTTGACCTCGCGTGCAGACATGGGGCGTCCGGGCAAGGGTGCGGGCACTCCCTCGAAAGGCGACGGCAAAGCCCCCGCGAGAGGTCGCGGCGCTGCCCCACGCGGCGACCGCGCGCCGACACCGAGAGCCCGCCGAAAGGGCAAGTCGAAGGGGAAGGGCCGCTTGAAGGACAACGGCGAGACCCCTGTCCTCACCGATGCGGAGATCGCGCGAAGGCTGAACAACGCCTCACGCAAGCGAGCTGCCTCAGTCGGCGCTGCCCCGCAGCTGGCTGTCAAGTGCGCCCGCAAGTCGAAGAAGAAGATCGATCGCGTTCCAGATCCTGCGGGCTTCTGCGGCAAGCGTGAGCCCTGCCCGCCGATCACAGAGAAGAAGTACGAGGTCACCGTCCAGTCCCTCGCCGAAGTTGACGGCTACACCTCCGCCTACGGCACTCGCCTGTTCGAGATGGACGTGTGCAGTCTCGAGATTGCGGCCGGCGAAGGCTGGACGTCTGGGACCGCCATGAGGGCCTGCCTCTTGACGAAGCACCGCGGAGACTACGAAGTCCATGAGGCTATCGCGAACATCTACGGAGGTCTGGTGAGCCAAGGCGCGACCGCATTCAACTTCTCCACCGTCCTGCCGCAGACGGAGGGCGCGAACCACATTGCGCTGCTCCACAATCACAGCTTCGGCTCGACATGCCTGAGAGTCATCTCGCTCCTCAAGCACGTCTGCGACTACATAGCTCGACTCGATGGCGATTTAATGGCTGTGATTGGGGGTATACCCTATTTTAAGACAAACCCACTTATCAAAAATACCATTATTTCTGGAACGTGTTAAATATGAATATGTATATATATATATATATAAACGCATGGGGGAAGAGAGTAAGCATGATATTACATGATATTCAGTTGAAATGGTATCTATTCTGTATAGTAAACATGATTTGGAGGGGATTCACTTGTGTTTTACAAGTTGGTTTATATCTCCATCTAACCAATAGACATACCTACCGTAAGCCATAGTTGGACTCAGGAGATTTCAGGGTGTTGGAATGCTGGACCTTTTCCCATGGTAGGTTTTCGGTTCTAAACATTTCTAAACCCCAACACTTTAGCCATTGATCCCAAAATTCGACCCATGGTAGTTTGAAGAATCCCGAAGTAACAAATAGTTGGAACTGCGAAAACCACCATTGTTTTTTTTGGTTGTTTGGGGTTCCAGTAACCAGAATATTCCTATATCCCTATTGAGATAACATATTAAGAACCATATATCTGTATATGCTTGGGCTTAGCCATACTAATACATGTTCGGCTCCCGCCTATTATTGTGTTTTTTGTATTTTTGCCCTGGGTGTTTTCTTTTTGCTAGTCAAACACGTTTGCTTTCCAAGTTTTCGTGGTGTTTTCCTCTCGATGACTTGTCATCAAAACCATGGCTGGACGGGAACTCCCCCATGTGTTGGAAATTCTGAATGACATGTACCCACGATGCAAGGGGATGGGATTCCATCGCTGCGACCAGGGTTGATGATCCCAACGGAACGTTGTTCATTTCAAGGATGTTGATGGTTATTTCTGAATACTTTGGAGTCTTGGTTTATTTGCTTATTGTTTGGTCGTAAGTTGCTCAGGTCATATTCTTTAGATATTGCTGTTTTTGTTTTGTGTTTCTCGAACTTCATATGTTTGTAGAGGTGAAGTTTATCAGATCTTGTATAGCCACATGTTTATCAAATGGTGTCCACTGTGGCGGTGGATTAACGCTGATCAACAGGGGTTGTTCCCTGATATGCTGTTGAAATCCTGCTGATCAGTTCATGTTCCATACTTTGACCGCAATGATCTCTGCAAATGACCATTGACCATTGCTTTTCTATAAGCTCAACTCATGCAAACACAAACCTAATGATTAATGATTGGAATAATATGTAATAATGGTTGGATGTGTTCTTACAAGTCAGACTTCCAGTCAAAAGAACTTTCAAGGTGTCACGCAACTGTTATAAACCGATTCTAAACCGATGGCCGGGCATTCCGGAGCTGGACAGGAATTCCTTGTTGGTCGCATCTTGGTTTTCTACTGGCAGGGGACTGCAGGGAGAATGCCGAGGAAGCGGGAAATAACACAGTTTTGGGGATGGAACATGTTTTGAACGGTTTGTCAACTGGCCATGCTACCGCAGATGTATTATCAGGCACATTGATGTAATAAACACATTGGTGAGATGCGCAAAAAATCAGTGGGGACAAAAGATATGCTAGAGCCAACAGTGAATTTGGCATGAGAATATCAATCAGATGATACCCTTTGGTAAACTAACATATCTATGGAAAATCACCATGTTTAATGGGAAAATCAACTATAAATAGCCATTTTCAATAGCTACTTTAGATGACCAAAGGGTACATGTTGCTGATTCCACTTGGAATCAAAACTCAGCCGGCGATCCCATAGTCGCCATAGAATCAAGACCCAGAGCCAAACAGGCACTAGATTTACAGAGATTGGCAGACGTTTTCCGTTTAGTGTGGCATCTCCAAATTTCAACAGGTATTGAGCCTGATCACATTGAGACCAAATATGGCAATACATGGCAATACTTGGCTGGAAAATCATGGTCCAAACCAAACGTTTGCACTTGATATTATATCCAATTTTGTTGTTTTTCCCCCTCTGCAGTCGAGAATCGTCTCATTCTGGCAAGTTGTCAGCATACCTTTCGAAAGGCCCAATGAATGGAAGATCCTTACTCTCGATCACTCTTTGACAACCATGAAACTGGGATGATCTAAACGTTCACTAGGTTGGTTTGGAACAGGTATTACACTATATATTAATAGGGTTTATGGTAGAGATATTATCATTGCCCATGAGTGATAATGTTTCTGCTTCCCATCATGGTCATGAAGCTGTAAGGCCCCGATGCCTACAGCAAGTACTGCACAGATCTTGGGTAACAACGAGTCCTTTGAGCCCTACACGTGTCCTGGAAGCGATTTTGATTTCAGAAGTTGTGCTGGGTGTCAATATACTATAAGTACAGAAATACACGATTATTACACATGGCCAGTGGTTTGAAAATCTTTGAAATATGTCCTGTTCCTCTGTATTTTGGATGAGGATGATGATGACGACGACGACGACGACGATGATGATATCCTATGAATATCGATAAATATGTGTTTTCTTGCGAAATTAAAACAACCGACCACCAAGAGGGCCCTCGTTGTTTTTCTGGATTTCCCAGGGCCCGGTTTCCATCCTGTGAGGCAGAATCTGTACGTTCGCAGAGTGCTCTCTGGGGAGTTTGTGCAGGCTTGGAGAAAGGATGAGTGCAGAAAGCGACAAATCTGCTGATCCAGCCAGGGGTGAAACAAATCTGCTACACGTTGAGTTGTTTCCGCAGAATTATGAATATTACGCCACCAATGTGGTAAAGCCAACTATAAGCCAGCCCAAATAGTGCTATTTTTATGGCTTGCAATTAAGAATCATCCCCAAATGGATCCAAATGATATATGTTTATTGTTGGGTTTACTGGTTTACCTCATTACGGAAAAAAATAACGTGCAATCAATTACAATCATATACACATGAATGTATCATGCATATCAAGTATCATAGTCGTTACTTGACCATTTCGATGCCAGTGCGACTTAGGCGGCATCACCCACCAGGCAGGTGAACATCCCAACATTGAAAAAGTGTCCCTTACGATACAGACTTGGGAAGTCCAAGGTATCAGGGTGGAATGAGCTGTCCATCGATTGCATATCAACTCCTCAAATGTATACAACAACAGAATGTGCTGCAAAGTGTGGTGACATTGACAGATTCTCAGATAGCCAGCAATGTTTACGATATTGGCGTCGAGCGTTTGAGGAGATGCACTCCCATCAGAGTTGAGAAGATGTTGATGTGACAGGCTGCGACAGAAAAATGAGACCCCCCAAAAAGGATGATCACTAGCGCACGTGACCATGTGTGTCTTCACTTCGGAAGTGATGTGGTAAAAAGAACACAGGAAGTTTGCTTGGACTTCTACCAGCCAATCTCTGGAACCATCGCCATACTGCAAGGTCGCTCCAAGCCATTACGGGTGAATCGTAGTCACAATTCGGGTTGATGTTGGTCGTTTTATTCTTAAAACAAATCCACCTGTTATCTCATAGTTCAAAACTATATGGAAAACTATTATGTGTAATCTCTTTATCTACTCAGTTTTCCATCGCGTTTTCCCACGGTTTTCCAAGCGTATGTGGGATCTGGGGAGCAGCGCTGAACGTTCGACAGGTGAATCGTCATCTCCTCAAGGATCTCATCTCCCGTGGTTTGTACAACGAGGCCAGCCATTGATCTTCCATGGGGGGTTAAATGAAGGCGACCCCCAAATGGATGGTGTTTATGTGTTTTTTTTTTGATGGACAATCCTATAAGATGGATGATTTTGGGATATTTTGGGGTACCTCGATTTTAGGAAACCTCCATAAATGTTGATCTATGTTTGACGTCTTTTGATGTATTTTGGGCAATATGGCTCCAGCTTTGCAGCTTTGATGGTCTTGGGCTCAAATGTTGAGAGATGTTGATCCTGTGCCAACGATTGTCGGTGAAATCCACCCCTGTTGTGTTGGCTCCCCAGAAAATGCATCAGAACACCAGATTTTGGTCAAGACAAAATCGCCAAGTTCTCCAGGTTGATTTTGATAAATTCTGGTTAAACAACGATGATTTACCGATAAACATATCAAAACATTGTGATATTTTCCCATTTGCAAACCATTGAAATAAGCCAAGGCTACAATGTGCCCCTTGTTGCCGCCCCATGACATGGCGCGGTGTCGCTCCAGGACTTGCGAATGCAGCTGATCGCGGAGAACGGCAGCGTTCAGCGCCTGGATGTTCCGGACGATCTCAAGGAGTGAAAGTCGGCCATGGGAGGAAATCGGGGTGGGATATCATGGGTACCCTCTGGTATTGCCTAACATAACTATGGAAAATCACCATGTGTCATAGGTTTTTCAACCATAAATGGACATGTTCAATAGCAAACGGTTAGTTTACCAGAGGGTATATTATGGGTATATAATGGGTATCCAATATGTACCACTGATGATGATGATGATGATGATGATGCGATACAAACCAGTGGTTTCAGATCTGTCAAAAAACATTTCAAAACGGAATGGTTTTCGGACCTTCAGGGGGGGTTGAAAAATGTTTTGAAACAACAGATGAAGATTCTGTTCAGAAATGATGAAGGCTGTAGAATGGGAGTACTAGGGCGCAAGATCCGTTTCTACGCTTCTAGGGTCATGTAAAATTGAACCAGTCATTAAGGTGGGAAAATAGAACTGATAGGACATGTCAAACCTATCCCAACAATCATGGAGATCGGAGTGACATGGACTAGCGATAGTGAGGGATATTATGGTATATCAATTTAGCGGTCATGGGGACACCAAGATTGGATAGTTTCACCAGCACCATCATCTCTGGTGGTTTCTACCCACGATGTAAGCTCAAACATTGCTAGGATTCCCAAGGACTTGCAGGTAAATCATAAATCATATTAAAAACACTGGGTGTTTTCTTGGTATTTTGAGAAAATCCACAGCTTTTAACAATACAAGTTTCAGTTTCAAATTGTCCTTTGACCAGGTATGTTTAAAATGGCGCCAGTCATGTGACGTTCAAAACTTGTTGAACTTAACTTGACGATCGATTTGTTTGGTGTTCCTAAACAGGTCTTAGCCATTTTGTGTTGCACTTCGTGTGGCTGTCTCTAGCTGTGGACCTGGGTTTGTCTCAAGGTACCCCAGATAGCTCTTGGGAATGGAGGCCCATCGACCCCATCCATCATCCATGGATTAAATTCGTAGTGTTGATGGTTAAACTTTGTTTTTTTGACAAGGCCCAATACCTAGGACCCCAAGATTTGGTGGGGTTTTCTACCCCCATCATCCCCTTTGCTGCTGAAATCCCCCGGAATTTTTCGTTGCAGGATCTATACAAAACCGTTTGGGAGATCAAGCAACGGGTGGTTTTGGACATGGCGGCGGACCGTGGGAAGTACATCGATCAGTCACAGTCCTTGCAGTTTGACCGCAGGTGGTGCTGATGGGGCATTTCCGGTACAAATTGGGCGGGTTAACCATCAAACATGCATATAAAATGAGGATATGGATGGGGAATCCTGGGGGACTTCAACTGGACTATACAACATTATACAACCACCAATGTGATTTAGGGTGTGTCTGGAAATGGGATACGATCCAGGAATTGCTATGTTAACTGGAAAACAGCTGATCAATCACATTTGGAGGTACCTGATTTTGAGACAAACCTATATCTCTGGATCAACCTTGATGAAGACATGTGTCACGATTGCGTGAAGATAGCCTCCATCTCATGGTTGACGATCATCTTCCATCCAGCCTTGGTAGACGAATTGCAGGGGGACGGTGTGACCACCAGTCTGACCTGCGTGACTGATGAATGCTTGGGGTGGACATCAGTTGGTTGAGATTGTGATACCCATTCTCACTATCTTCTGAACATTTGGATATGAAGCATATCCATTTCCCTTGAAAGTAAACAGAGGTGACAGCGTCAGTGGTCCGTCTGACAATGCTTTTTAAACAATAGTTTGCTGGGAATAAATGGTGTGTCCACTTGGATCTGCATCCCAGTTAGCAAGTGGTCTATCTACTATATACAAGCCATCTACAACCCATATTTAACCGGCTTATGGTTCTTAGCCACTTACTAAGTGGGATGCACTTCCAGTGATATCCCATTGGTATGCAGCAGTATCTGATGGATCGAGAGCTCAAGGAACATCCACATGGTGGAGGCCAGCACTGCCAAATTGACTTCGATGCACTTTCACGCCTGGGAGAAGGGCTTGAAGACTGGCATGTACCTTGGCAGGGAGGATTTTCAGGGATGATTTTCTCGGATGAAGTCAGTTTTTTTTTGCTCGGATGATTCAGGTTGGGTCAGTTTATACAAAGAGCTACAATGGTTTGGGATGGGTCATGACGGTCATAGAATCTGAATGGTAGGATGAATGAATCCATTTGTCAGCAATTCTTTGGCGGTTTCACCAAACGTTGTTGCTGACTTGCCTAACCTCATATCATGCAGTTGACACATGTTGACACCTTATTCATGCCCGTGGTTCTGGCTCAAGCTTACAAATCCCAAGATTTTCACCGAAGGCCGAAGCTGGAAAACCATGCTTTGCTGCGGCAGCGCGCGCGATGTGGAGGAACCACAGAGGCTGAAACATGCACGCTTCGACCATGGCAAGAACCATCAGGACGTCTGGCGTGTTTGATGCAGAGTACTTCAGGAAAGTGCTGGTTGTTGGTACCAAATATATGCTTAATGTATATATATTTATATATATATAGAGATAATAATCCCCTACCCAATATATCTGTTCCACGTTTGCCTTGTTTTCTGAAATGGGTTGAAACCATGCAGAAATCACCAGATGTGCGACGCTTGCTTCAGTAAGCTACATCAGTTCAGATACCAGTCAATGTCCATCTGGATTCCTCTAGTAGTATTACGCTTTTCACATCGCATTTATTTGAAGGAGATTTTAATCTGATTTTTCAGGAAACTATGCAATCTTATGAATCCATGATTTGAAATTGGGATTCCATGCAAAGTTCCTTCAACACGCCTCTCTAGTGGTGAATCCTCCGTTTCTGGCTCGAGTTAGATCTGCATTTTTGCGTGGTTGACTCCTTCTTCGCTGTTCGTCTACCAAGTCCGGGCTGTTTGTTTGGTGAAATCGCAATGTTCTTTTCTTTATTTTTGATGATTCTTGGCTAGCTAGTCAGCCACTTTCTTTGGTTTCCAGTTCCACTCGTTGTCATTTGTCACTGACATCCGAATTCGAGCTGTTTGATTCCCCTTTTCTCTAGGCGCTCAGATCCTGTTGTTTCATAGTTGTTCTCTTTCAACTCCCCAGTCGGCTTTGCTTAAATCATGTTAAATCATGTCAAATCCCTATGTCCTCTACACAAAATCAAATCCATCCAAGTTTTCTTGACTTGAGTCCCTTCTTTCTTGCTGGCTTCTCCAACGTGTTGACCATGAAATCCGAATGAAACTTCAGTATGGTTGCTTTCCAGAGTATCATCCCATAAGAACACCAAAAGCTCCCCATACAATCCTCTTAAAACCCCTATAAAATCCAGATATAATTCCCATAAGATCACCATAAAATCCCAGAAAGCACCATGAAAACGCAATATAATCAAAAAAACGTATAACCCCCCCATGCAATCCCAGTAAAATCCCCATAAAACCCCGGTGTAAACGTCCCTGCCAACAGGACTGGGGCACCGGTGCCCAGGGTCAACGCCTCGGCGGTGCCGATGCCACGAACGCTTCCGACGCGCGCAGCGCCGCCCTGGCGGCGGCGGAGCGGCGGCAGGTGCCACAGGGGGTGGCGCCGGAGAGGGCCAAGGAGATGGCCGAGCAGAGACAGAGAGAGACCTGGACATCGAAAGGGTCGGACTGATTGGGAAAGGAATAAACATAGTATAGATGTATAGGATGTGGGGATATAATGAACATATGGTGAGAATAAAACGAATTGCCAAAGATAACTATGGGATATGATGGGAATATGATGGGAATATCCAATGACTTTTTTGATGTTGGTTTATATGTTTCCAGTAACTATGGTTTATGATACTTACAACAATACGTATACAATGGGGTTTTCCATACCCCCTTAGATCCTGGACAAGGAAATCGGATAGGGAAGGAATGGAAATAGGGATATGATCGGGTACATGGAAATATGGCAGGGAATATCATGGGATAGAGAAAGGGATACATAGACAGGGTAGGACTATGTACAGATCCAATAACTACTGTATATGCTTTATGATACTTATTGATGCTTATAGCTATCGTATCAAGCATTAAAGTAAGCCAACCATCATAAAAGGGCTAGTCAACCAAATGTGGGCAATCAGTATATTTTGGGTTTTGATCAGTATAGACAATTGTAGAGGTAATTCAAACTGATATGTCAATATATCGGACCTATAAACATATCTGACCTATCAACCTATAATGACATGATATAGCAACATCATTGACCAATGATAATGCCGTGAATGAAACAGGCAAGATAGAATACCATCCTTTTTCACTGTTACAAACCTAGAAATCCTATGTTCAGAATTCCATCAAATCTGATGAATTATGATCCCTGCAAAGTGCATTGTTGTCCCAACTAGGAACGCTTTAATGTCAACCGCGGAGTACTAAACTATGTCAACCGGTTACCCGCAAAATAGTAATGAATCACTATATATTTATTAGCAACTCTATAATCCTGGGAAAATGATCTTTCCATGGCAATAGTAGTGCACCAGACCAGGAAAAAACATATCAGGCATGGAAACATGTAGGGAAATGATCTTTCCATGGCGACTGCACCACACGATGCACCGAGAAAAACGGCCCAGCATTCGAGGAAGAATTGTTGGGGCGCCTGATCGAACAGTACCAGAGACAAGGTGAAGAGATGCCCATGGGTCTCAAGCTGCTTGGCCATTTGTGTGAGAAGTAAGTGAACTTGATATGTGTTAATGGTATATACCATGGTCAGATACATCTAGTATGGTATAGTACACACGATATACTGAAATAATTAGTGGATATTGTTTGATATCATACCGTCCATCAATATCAGATGATACCAACGAACGAATGTTCATTGATATTGGTGGGGATTAACGGAGATAATACAATCCATGAATCCTTACCCCAATGACATATTCATGGGGTATTCTCTGTTCCATTGGAAATCAGACATGTCGCAGATAACCCATGGATATACCATGGGTATGAGAATGTTTTGATCAAGTCATTGGGGTATCTTTTTGGACCCACACAAGGCTTTATCCCTTTAGAATCTGATGCTATTCCACTTGAGGGCTGATTTTGACACCCACTTTGTCGGAGTTTTGATCAACAGAAAGATATGGATGTAACATGATGTAACCGATGTAAAGGAGGTTGGTTGGAATAGATTCTTCAGGTGTTTTTCCTAGAACTCTCGTCGAACAGCAGTGGATGATGCAAGTGAGACGCATCTCCTGTAGGTCGTTCTGTTTAGGTTTATTCATGATTATTTAAAAACATTTAAAAACGATTGCCTTTATCCATATTCCCTGCTCCACTCTCTGTAGTGTCACACACACACACACACACACGCACACAAAAAATACGATATGCAAGATGTAGATGGAGAGACCATGTAGACAAAGAGCTGCAGATTGATGCCTATACACAATTCATGACAATGCAATTGTACACCGTTTCTGACTCGTTCTTCTCTGTGGCAATGATTCGTTTGGATTGGTCCTAAATTTAGGGTACCGCAGAATTCAAAATCCAACTAAAATCTTAACCGTCATGTCATTTTTCGGGACAGTGCCCTAATTTTGCAGAACATACCCTCTGGTAATCCAACATGGCAATGGAAAATCCCCTATCTATACCTATCTATAATTTACAGAGGATTTTCCCATTCAACCACATTAAAACCTCCTTTTACAGATCATCTTCCAGCTAGCCATGGTTCATTACCGCTACGCGACCCATTCCTGGATGAGCCCAGGCTTGCCTCGGTGGAGCAACTCAAGCGACACTTGGAGATGCTGCGGAACCGCTGAGCGCCGGCCGTGGCTCGTCGAAATCTCCAAGATGTCGATGCGTGGGATCGTGTCCGGATGCACTCAATGTTCGAAGCGATTTGTGATGAAACATGAGGAAAGCCCAAACATGTTTAAGGATTGGTTTATGGTAATGATATGTATATAATGATAATGACAAGTAATGATGAACCCCCCAAAATGATTTGTTGTTTAGACAAAACACTGAACTGCGGTCTTGTTGCTGCTCCATGTTGACTTTTGGAGGCCCGGACTCCCACCCTTTGCACAGTGGAGGCAACAGAGACCTCCGGTGGACCCATCGTCGGTGGTTTACAGCACCGGATGGGTTCCGTTGTGGGTTGATTGCGAATGCAACCTCGGCCCAGCAGTGGAGAAGTGCCATTCATAACTCCAACTGCACCAAGTTCAAGTAGGAATCATTTGAATCGTTTTGTATCTCGGCTACATGAGCATCACCGGCCAAGAGTTTGTACAGTTTCCTGCTGGTTGATTTACTGCTGGATACGGAATGCGTGAAAAGGAGTGCGCCAAAGATCTTAGGCATGATTCAAGAAGGGGCGATGACTTTGAAGCCAGGGTCCCAAGACAAGCTAAAAATCATCATGTTGGGTTGATCTTTTTGGGTTCCAGATGATGGTTCCAATCTTCTTCAGCCATTCCCAGTCCTGCCTTTCACGGTCACTAAAGTTATTGCAGATGCGGATGGGCGGACAAGATGTCACACCATGTCATGTGTATCATGTCATAGCACTGATCGCTCACACCTTGCTGAGGGAATTCTGGAGGCAACCCTGTGGGTTAGGAAGACAAACTGTAACTGGTTGTCCAACCGGAGAGGAGGTTCTACCCTCTGGTAAGCAAACATGGCTAGCTGGAAAATCCCCTATCAATGGAAGTTTTAATGGGAAAATCTATGAAAATCGACTATAAATTGTAGATTTTCCATTGCAATGTTTGATTAGCAGAGGGTATTGAACTTTTACTATACACTGCTAGCAAGGGTATTCCCAGGTCTTTTAACATGTTCATCCGCAACTGAATCATTTCACGGAATTTCATCTGGGGAATGCCAAGAGAAGCATTGTCTATTGGACGGTATTACAGCACTAAGTTCATTCGATATGGTATCATTCCAGATAGAAAGTAACAATTATCATCTGGCTTTTTCAGCTGCAGAAGAACATGAGGAAAAACACCATAATGTGGGTAAAACAATAATAAACCACCCATTTGGGAATTGTTTATACCACCTATTTGTGGTGAAACTGGGGATGGTTTATTATTGTTCTACCAACATTACCACCAACGTTCCTCCGTGGTCCCATTTTTTTTTGCCGCCCAGGTATTATCTCCGCACCAAGGCGGCGGCAGATGCCATCAAGTTCACGGTAGAGGCCCAATGAATCAGGGAGACATCTCCCAATTCTGGGGGTTTGATGGGCTTAATGCTTGTTTTTTGTCGCTTTTGTTGAATATGATAGTTTTTTGATATTTTTTGGAGGGCATCAATATGGAGACCCCGAAGAGAAGATAGATCTGGTACACTTCACCAGATCTTCGAGTCGCATGGGGATGCTCATCCACCCACTCGGGTTGGGGTTAGAGTTGCTATAGCCTTTTCTAGTTTAACACGGCCCATTGAGTTCGATGATTTACCGATGATTTTTTTAGGGAAAAAATCCTCGTTCGCAAAGTGTGAGTCATTGCCGCAGGGGCCACCCATCTTGTTTTGGGGAGTCTCCTTCAGTGGGATGAAGTGGGATGACTCCAGGGGCCCCATTCGTTGAATCCGCAGGTGAAACAGAAGGTAACTTCCGACTCAGAAGAGACTGTGGCACCCCAGGCCGAGAACATGGACACGTTGGTGGCGGATGGGGATCGATTTTGAATGGATCATATGCAGTGCAGAAACGGTATATGGAAGAGTTCCATAGATGAGGGTACCCCTGAATCATCCAAAATTAGAGCATTTTAGTACTGAAACGCGGGTTTGGGGGGATCCCCCATTTCAAGAAATCACCATATGTAATATTCAACATGATACAGGGATACACTGGGATATGATGGGATAGAATGGTAATTGGTTTGTATCGAAATTTAGGTGTGTCTGAAAATGGGGTATACCCCACACTTTCATTGTGAAATACGATGACTGTACAGGACATATCCCTATGAAGCTATAGTTACCTCTTGTTTCCTCTCGCATTGAGATTGAGTATTGCTCATGGAATATGATATCACTTTTGCGTATATCTCTGTCTATCCTGGTCTTAATCCATATCTAAAAATCGACCATGTTTGATTGGCTGATAACCCTCATGGTTACACCAGTCACTAAGTAACTATATATACTGTGTGGTCATATCCGTTCTTAGCTGGCATCCAAATCCAAGTTGTTGTTACACGCGGGATAAACCCAATTATGAACTATGTTTGTCCCAGCGCTGCAGATTGTATATACTATCACGGATGTTAACCTATTAAATAACCCCCCATTTGGACCCCCAATTCATGAATAGATCCAGTACTAAGTGACGGTTTCTAGGTGTTGTTTGCAAGATACTAGGGGAAACCATGTCAGATTGTCAAGAATTAGGGAAAAATATGGGAAAATCATAAAGTGGTTATTCAGCTAATTATATTCCATATACACTAAATATCACTAAATGATCTGGTTCTGTGATTATTCCTTTACTACTTGGGACGCTCATGGACCCCACCTGGAGGTCCTTGAGAATTTGGAGACTGCCGCCATCAAAGCCTTGAACGAAGAGAAGCCCAAATACGCCTGTGTCGCTTGGGCCGGGGATGAAGCCAAGAAACATGGGGAGAAGTTGAACCATCAAAAGATGTTTGAATGTTTATGTATGTTTATGTAATGTGGCCAACATAAAGTGGATTCAACTGTTGTTTTTCAAGAAAAATAGGAACCTGGCGGCATTGCAACGATCTCACTGGCCAATGTCACCATAAATGATGGTTACTATGGGAGCAAGCCCTAAATCACCTATCAGACCTATGATTTCAGATTGCTGAACACTGTTCAACCAGAATGGAGCCTTCTGAGACTCCGCTGGAAGGCTGCCCCCGGTTGACCATCCTGGCTATGTTCCAAAGTGCTTCAGATCCCTAGCAAAGAATATCACCAGGGTGATAGCTGGATATGCAGTTTTTGTTGCCTTTATGACCCCCAATTGAAGTTTGAATATCGACACATTCAGCTGCATGTAGTACATATGTAAATATCCATTATGCAGTGGTGTATCCCCGTCCAACCGATACACTAATATGCCATTTGACTTGGAAATATATTATATGTACAAACACATAATTACTGTACATGTAGATATAATACAGAATTACATGGTAAATACAAAAACAACTATGAAATGACTCGGTGTTTCAGACCATGGGTAGTGATACTCCACAATTCACCCATGGCTATTCCACTCGTCCAGGTGAATTGTAGCTCGTGAGCTCTGGCCTGCGCCGTTGGATGGCCCAGAGCGAAAACGACATGTTCGATGGAACTTGGGAGACTGAAAGCTGGAAATGGTGATTTCCATGAAGAACACGTTTGAATTCCACCAGCAAAATTACGAAAAATTCAATGTCTTGAAGAAAAAATGAGATTTAACATGATTCAACTAAGAACATGTCAGGATTCCACCAACAAAGATTGGGATGTAACCATCAAACATAGCGATTTTCCACTTGACTAAGCCAATAAACCATGGGGGTTTGTCCAATTTTCACGGGAGTCTTAGCAGTGGACCGGCAAATTTGGTTGTTGTTTGGGTTAAAACATGTCAAAACATGTTGTTTTTTGCAGGGGCATAGCCAAGGTGATAGATCGCAGGTGAAGGACAACGATGTTCAAGATTGGATCGTCCATCACGACGTCACTGCAAAGCCCTTGTATCATGTTTAGGAGGGGGGGAATTACCCTCTGGTAAACTGTTGCATAACTATGGGAAATCACCATTTTTTGGCTGGGAAAATCCACTATTTCTATGGCAATTTTCTATGTCGCTACGTTTAATTACCAGAGGGTATTTCAATTTTGGCGTTGTACTGGAATTGTGTCTAGAGATGACTTCCCAAATAGCTCAATAAAGATGGATGCCTCGAAAAAACGATGAACACGAAATTGTGAGTCCACTGCTTTCCCAATTTTGCTCCACCATATCTCAAGCCTCATGGTTTTGATCTGATCATGATTGATCTTCGAAATCCATGTCACAGTGTCACAGCTCATGGGCTGAAACTCAGGTGTCCTGCAGCTCTTTGAAAGTTCCAAACTGTTTGTTGCTCTTGGACGATTTGCCCGACTGGACCGACTTGTTGCTGTAGGAAGTTCCGAGAAGATGTTTGGGGTAGCTCTTGCATTGGATTTATGGGTGGGGACAAAATGCGACAACTTCGCAACGACCTCATTGTCAAAGGTGGATATTGAGGGAGATAATCCCCAAAGTTATTTATTTCATTTTATTTCTGATTTCTCAAGTGTAGCACTTTGCCCGGATATGTATGACATCAGCTGTTGTACCTTTGTCAGATATGCATAGGACATGCAACTAGGATTACATGTGCAGTCATAGACTGATATAGCAATCATCGTCCAAAATATGTTCATCAATCTCCAGATGATCTCCCAACAATCATCATTGTTTCAAAAATGATCGTGAAATCCCAATATGATTGATTATCGTTGACTATCATGATCCCAGAAATCCCAATATGTTTTTTGAATCAACTAATAATATAAGTCATCAATTGGAAACTGATTGGGAACATGAAAATGATATTTTGGATAATGATTAAAAAATCATGATTATCCCAAAAATCATTCCAAAAATCACCCCAAAATCGTCTATGATCATACTTGTGCCAATTAGCAAAAACCAATATTCATTTGTAATTTAACATAGCTATTGAAGATAGTGATTTATAGTTGATTTACCTATTAAACATGGTGATTTTCCATAGCTATGTTGGTTTACCAGAGGGTATTCATTCAATGATCAGCTTTTGAATCTCCCGAAATCATCCACTGGATCCAGTGGGGCGTCCGACGCGAAAAAAACCATGCGCGTGTCGCAGCTGGGGGAAGTACGAGACACTGCCTGGACCAGGAAGGTGTTGATTGATGTTTACTTCAGACATTATGTTATATATGGGGGTTTCCTAAAATGCGGGTACCCAAAAATGGATGGTTTATAGTAGAAAATCCTACTAAAATGGATGATTTGGGGGTACCCCGATTTTAGGAAACCTCCATATATATAATATTATATAATATATATCTAGCATTCTTAGCCTTATCAATCCAAGATGATACTAACAACCTCCATTCACAGTTCCTTTAGCCAGGTTCAGTAACTGGCTCAGCTTGGCTCAGCTTAGGCCCAGGCAGTTTTTCGGCTCGGTGTGCAAAACATCAACCGATGGAAAGTCAGACGGTTTCACCACTGGGGCTGAGCAGTTTTTATGCTGCTGGAGTTTGCGAGTTGTGTTCACCGTTTTACTTCGCTGAAACAAAATAGGAAACCCACACTCCATTTTTTGGGAATATGTTGGGCCCATTCTCGTATCTCAAAGATGATTAAGTTGGTATTGCCAACATTCAACAGAATGATTGCCAATCTATCGTGCGAATTTGGTGAAATCCAGAAATTTGAGGTTGTTTCCTGTTTTGGCGAAGGGCCGCCCGGAAGATTGGGAGGATCTTCCATCGGGCATATTTTCGACCCGCCGTTTCGACCGGAGCCGGAAACTTTTCTTTGCCGTTTGAGGGGGAGGGCAAAAAATACAGGCAGTCTCAGTCTTGGTATTGGCCCTGGATAAAGGTTTGTTGACGTCCCAAATTGGATAGCTGAATACTAAACATGTTCATTGTTCATGAAAAAGGGAAACCATTGGGAAGCACTGTCGAGAGGGGACAGCAGCAGCTTGACTTGAAAAGCGGGCCAGATGTTTGAAGCTTTTGAGTAGCACTTTCTTGAATATATATTCATAAGATATACGGATATGATAGTGATGTACATACTGTTGAATATTACAATTGCCCTTTGGGTGACAAATTGGAATGTAAATGATCATACTGTTGATTGTAGTAACCTTGCATACTGTTTGATACATTTACCATAAGATCAGAACGCAACTTGAATTTCAAGATACCCTTTGGTAAACTTTAACATAGCTATGGAAAATCACCATGTTTAATAGGTAAATTAACTATAAATCACTATTTTCAATAGCTATGTTAAAAATTACCAGAGGGTAAATGGTTTTTGATCCAAAGCATTCAAAGGTCCATGTCCCTCAGCTGGATCAACAGTCGCTGCCGGCCGGGGGGTGTCAGAAGGCTTTCGCGGAGGGAACGAGGCAGGGTGGATTTAGGTTTGTGATTCTGTTGGAGGATTGAAGTCTGTATCACTGGGTTGATTTGGTATGATTTGGGGCCTGTATTTAAGTGGAAAACCATCAGAAAACCATCTGAAAACTCTGCACCTAAAATTACCGGCGCGGATGGGTGTTTTGTGGAGATATTCCATCTCTGAAATCGACTGGATGGGAATTTCTAGACTTTGGGAGATCTTCTGAATTGCTCCAGGTCACAAGGGTTGGGAACTGTCAAAGACCACGATGGGATCAATGGGATCCTGAAGATGACCCAAGGTATCTGACAAGCTGCAGTTGAGGTGAAACGAATGGGTTTAACCATGGTATGTTAACCCCCATCAGTTGGGATATAGGGCCCCCCCATACCTATGATTGTCATGGATCCACTACCGGAACTGCACTTAAAGTAGGGAACCTCAAACACAGAAACTTCGCACCCATGGTAAACGGTTCTGCAATCGAGTCCTAAAACTTGGTGCGAATCAGTCACCCCTTGGAGGATCATACCACTTATCATACCACTTATCATACCACTTACGAAGTGGTTTGCAACCAGAGTTATACCCTCTGGTAATCCAACATAGCTATTGAAAATGGCCATTTATAGTGGATTTTCCCATTAAAAATGGTGATTTTCCATAGTTATGTTAGTTTACCAGGTTATACCCTCTGGTAATCCAACAAAGCTTTGAGACATCACCATTTTTTACACCTAAATTATCGAAGAAATGTGCCATGTTCCATAGCAATTTCAAAGAACCCGAGGCGGGTAATGAAGTATATACTTATATACTGTAATATTGTGCATGATGAAAAGACACCAAGCCATGGGTTGAATATGTATATATATATATATTTACTTGCATTTATATTTATATTTATTAATTGTATATACATGATATATCATCCCATTTATGCCGTCATTTATGGGACGAGTTTGTTACAAGCCACCTGGAGCCGGGGGCTGGAGCCAGGAAGAATGGTGGATTTGCTACCTGCAGGGGTCATCAGTCATGGCCTTTATGGCGGTTCCAAGTGGGTCCAGAACCAACCCACAGGCGGCATCCGGGTTCAACCCCCAGGGGGATGAAGGCTTTAGATCAACTCTAAGATGAACTGATGACCAACGTTATCAACAGAAAACGATCTACTCGTGGGGGGAAAATGATGAATCAACTACCAAGGGAATGGAGATTCTGACTGTTTGGACAAGCTGAGAGGAGGGTCCAGGTTTTTTTGGTGCTTCATTGATCAGCGGGTCGATGAATAACAGATGGAATGCACATGTGTGTTTGCTAGGCTGACAGAAGGTAATAAAAACTGGAGATTGTATATGTATGTATTTGGTGTTAAACAACTCCGGGCAGAATTACCATCCCCAATGCAGCAATTAGCATCAACGTCATCATCGACACGTTAATTTAATGTCATATGGGGCCCACATGATCGACCAGCCAGAGAGCCAGGTGCTAAACGTAGAGGATGAGTGAATGATCTACAATTTATATACATAAATCATCCCATCCCCCCATTACCTCGTACTAAGCACCAGTAAGTTATTCAGGAGTTCTCTTGTTACTCTCGATGTTGTATGATTTTGTTGGTATCTCTAATGTGATATAACGTTTGAAATTCCTCGTTTTCTTGATACTACTGTAGCTATGATTTGGGTGTGGCTCAAGAATAGGGACCAAAAGAACACTTGACCATCCCAAGGGGTTCAATCACCTTGAACCAGGTGGCTGGTCAATCCATTGCTAGGGATTTATATACTGTATCTGACTGTATCTATATGTATCTATTCAGTAGTTGAAACTCATTGAAACTCCCATTCAGAGGGTATCCCCATACCCCATTTCATCCCATGGTCACATACCCTCTGGTACTGTTCGTTCCGCAGGGCAAAGCAATTCCTGGGGCGTTTTGCGACCTGGCGCGCCATTGAATTTCAGCTATCAGTTCCCTGGATGCCTTGGATGGCGGGCCTGCCACTGATGGCGGGGACCTTTTTATACTGATGGCTGGGTCTGATGATGGGAGTATGACGAGAATCAAGCAGTGACTTTGGTTGTTTTTCGCCCTGTTTTGGACCAACCCAGGTCAGGATTATGATCATTGGACAGATCTCAAGCGGGATTTCATCGTTCAACCAACATGGGGAAGTATCACCACGAAATTATGAGGATGTTTACCCAACAACAAACATGGGGATATTTTGCCAACATTAGTGGGACATAGTGGGATTTCAGAATTATCAATGACTTGGATCTTGGTATTCTTTTCATGTGTAAGTAGATCGATTTTTGGTTACCCAGTCTGACACATAGCATGTGGGGGCATAGCATAGCCAACAAATGCGAAGATGCAATCAAAGTGGGATACCCGCAGGTATATTTTGAGCCACTATATGAAACTATGAGCCAAATCTCTATGATTTACTGATGGATACGATACGGTCCAATCTATGGACGATGTTAGTTGATGAAACCTCGATATATTTCTCCATTCTGATTCTGCTCAAAACATCTTAAACATATCCTTGATGGGGATGTCAACAAACTATATGTCCATTCAGAACCAACAGATACCAACAGCTTCATTTCTTCAAAACTTCCCAGGCCAGCTATGGTGGGAGCAGGATACATTGCCTGCGAAGGTGCCCCTTGTGTTGCCCGAATCATGACCCGAGCCAGGCTTCCAAATTTTCGTAATTTTCATAGGGGAAAGGATGGTTTTTACCCCCCGCGGATCTCGGGGATTTTCCATGGTTTGCCCAACATTCTCAAAGCGACATGGAAAAATTCCCTGTGAAGTGGCTGTTCCAAAGAATCTTCCGTCACCTGGGATGTTTGGAACCGGACTTCTCCGTGAGTGGAATGGGTTGAGTTTCAACCACCCCATTCATTTGTCTAGTATGTTTTCCAGGGAGACATGAATCCTTTATAAGACTGAAGGCACCACTGAAGGCACCACTGACCCCTCTACAATGTGCCACCCCCCTTAAGCTGGTTTTTTAACATCATTAACTATACTAGTAGTTGTAAGTACCATAAACAATAGTCAGTTGTTGGAGGTATAAACCAACTTAGCTATCTAGGGGGGCCCACATAGTTTTGTTGACTATTTTTGAGCAGCCTATTTCACTGACTCCCATACAACAACATACAACAATGGAGCATACCCCAATCTATGGTATATTCAAAAAAACTGGAGCGCACTGACTGGATGAAATGGGAAAATGGTACATTTTTGGACAAAGCCACGTTTCTAGATTGTTATTTGTTTCTAGACAAAAATTGTGATTCGCCATCGGCCGGAGCGTCACCAGAAGGCAAACGTGTTTGTGGTGCTACGATGACTTCAGATGGCTTTGGTCGTTGGTCCGTGCCATCAGCACGGGATTTGGCGGATGTCTTCAACATGATCATTGCAAGCAACCACAGTCACTTGGCATTCGTGGTTTGATAGCTGCCTCCTTTTTGAATGGTATGCGGTATGTGCCACCACGGTGGGAATTTCATGTACCAAATCTCGGTGCGGTATTGTCCCCAAAATCGGATGGTTGAATAGTAAAGATGGATAAAGATGCCGAGAATTGTGGGTTCATTGGTGCCCCATCCTTGAGCAATGGCTGTTTTAGTCATGGCTGACATACAACATTGGGCCCAACTATGTTCCAAGTGAATGATGCTGATAGAAGACCTGAATAATTGTGATTTGTGACTGTCAAGCTGAGTTCAATCCATCAGTTTCTGGTTTTGAACGTGTTCGACTACCCATTCCGCTCGAGACCTATTCATATTCTCCGCAACTTTCGATTTTCGCTCGGCAATGTATGTATGGCGCAACTACCAATCTAGCCTGCCATTGCTGACCTAGGGTGGCACGGTGGCGATAGAATGCTCATGTTCAATGTGAAATTGATGTAGCGTTTGACCCTCCCTTTGTACCCAGCAAAATGATCTTGTACCCCACCATTTTAATACTATACCATTTTGTTTGCGGTATTTGGGGGGTCTAGGTACATGACATAAATAATTGATGATAGATGATGAAAGTTCCAGCCAGGCTACATACCAGCCTGGTGGAATGTGGCGGACATGGGTACTTCTCGATATCATTGATCCCCATGTTGGAGCCATAGCATGCCATCGACATCTGGGTTTGGGTCACAATTGCGGCAACCCCAAAATGGATGTGTTTTACCCAAAAATCTGCATTCCCCTGGGACTACACAATTTTGACCTGTCCCCCAAATTGGTTTAAGAGAAAACTGACAGAAAAACTGAAGAATTGGGGTCAAAACATGTCAAAACCCTACTTTCCTGCGGATTTTTTCCTTAAATCAATCCATTGACGATAGCCACCTTACCCAGTTTGTCATAGTTTTCTGTGTTCAAACCAGCATTTTCTGGCTATACAAACCATTTTCAGACACACCCAGGACCCAGGATCGCATTGGTGGTTGTACATCTGATGAAATATCCCCGTTAACATCATGATCTCCTCCATGTTTGATGGTTCAACCATGTTACCCAATTTTGGTCGGTAGTACCACCATTTTCACCCACCAAGACTTGGGTTTTTTCAGGTTACGTTCAATACTTCGACATGACCGCGGACCGCATCTTTGAGCGCGTGAACGTCCTCAGCGCCGAAGTGCACCGTCTCAACCTAGCCCTCGGCCGTGGCGCTGGAGCGCCGTGCGCAGCTGCCCCGGTGGAGACCGGGAGGCCGTCGGCGCGGGAGAACTTGTCGGTGGTGCAGGGGCAGATTGTGGAGCCTGAAGCAAGGCCGACCACACCTGGGTGCCGTGCTTGCAACGTTTTTTGGAAAAGGATGAGGGAAAAGATGGGAAAAGTGATGTTTAGTCAATGATTTTTGTCAATTTGTATGGGTTTGTTGCTGCTGGATTGCTGATTTTAGGATGGTTTTTGGGAAAAACCTTGGACATTGTGGTCAAAAATCAAGGGAAGTGGCGTGCATCATGTGCAAACGTTCCAATTGTGGTCCCTTGGGCTGCGTCAAAACCTGCAGCTTTTCACGGCTCTCATCGAAGAAGCCAGCTGAAGTTGATGATTTTGAGCAACATCAATGGTGTATCATGGGTGAACATATAGGTGAACATCAAGTACGAGAGAATAAGATAAGGGATGATTTGGGATCATCAAGCAGCTATCTAGAGGAACAAGACATGTGCCATGATCAATTTGTTTGGACTATGTGACAGTCATCTTAGTGCCATCTATTCATTGGGATTTTGCATCGGAGATTCCCATGCAACTCAGGTGGCAACCTTTGCCCCAGCCATCACAAGCGGTTCGCGAATACAGTGCCTGGATATGGGGACGCTTTGTGGATGACCAATGAAGGGTTTCTCTGAAAATGGTTCGTATACCACCATATACTGGTACCACTATTTCATACAATTTTAAGTGGGAAAATAAACCCCCCAAACAGCATCAAATAGCCATTTTGAGCGGGACAATGATGATTACACAATCAGCGAATCGTAGAATTTTGCCAACATTTTCAGACAATCCGTCCAAACATATCTTCACACAAAAGATGAAGATGTTCCGAAACGAGCAGCTCGTCCAGCAGTTCATGTCTTTGAGATTAGGTCAAGATATGTCAAGATTTTTTAATGTTCCTTGCCCTACAGCACCTGTTGGTTTGCATTTGGCATGTTTGTTGTTGATTGTTTTCAACAACAGACACAACAAATGGTCCATCACTAACTTGGGTCGAGCTGAGTTGCACTTTTTGTAGACTACCCTGGGGTATGAATCATTGAACCCACCATATTTTGAGCATCCATAGCTGTCTGGCTGGTGATATTTGGTGAATTTTGGTGATGGGTTTTTGTATGTTTAAGTTTCATCCAAAAAATGAGATCGTGATCCAAACTGACTTCAACAGTGCCCACCGATTGTTTGGTCAATATCCCTGTCAATTGTGATAATTGTGTAAGTTAGCTACAGATTATGATATGTTATGATTCTATCATAGTTGAATTCATAGTCATCCCCATTTGAATTCCAGAAATCTCCATCAATTCCCCATGATATCCCCATCACATCCCCATGAAATCCGCATTTATGCCATTCATTTGATGGTCGATTCACCAATCAAAAGATATACCGTGCTTAGCTGTGCTAGTCATGCCTCAGGTGGACCGTGCATGGCAACAAACGGAGGCAGCCGATGGGTTGGAGATGGGTGGGAACTTTGGAGAGGCCCGGGCTGGGTATGTTGTGTTTTTTTTNCAAACGGAGGCAGCCGATGGGTTGGAGATGGGTGGGAACTTTGGAGAGGCCCGGGCTGGGTATGTTGTGTTTTTTTTGTTTCCATTCCAATTTATAGTAATAGTAACCTGTAAAAAGATCGACAAGTAAATATCTTAATAGAATAATCTGATGTAGTGGTAAATGACTGTTCTATTTTACTTTGGGATTGCTTTAGTTAATGTAGAATGAAGCACTCCAACTGGCCGTGAACATCTGCTGGATGGCTCAACAATCAGATGATTTTGAAAGTACGGTGAAGTTTTTCTCTGGCCACAGGGCAAGCAACGGGAGCACCAAGCGGCACAGTTTTCTAGATGTTACAATGATGTTATATGATGTAATATGCTGTACTGGGATAGGTCGATGTCCCATTGTGATGTCAATCACTGTCGCGGATGTATCAGGAGTGTCACGTTCAAATGTTTGTTGGGGACAATCCAAGCAATGGTTACTTTGAAGTGTATTCGTTGTGGGTCGATTGCGCTGATTTCGCAGTACAGCACCTGTTGGTTTGGCATTTGGCATGTTTGCTGTTGATTGTTTTCAACAATAGACACAACAAATGGTCCATCACTAACTTGGGTCGAGCTGAGTTGCACTTTTTGTAGACTATGAATCATTGAACCCACCATATTTTGAGCATCCATAGCCTCGGGAACAGCTGCAACAGCAACTGTTGAAGTGTTGAACTTGAATAGAAGTCTTCCCTATTTTGGTGATGGGTTTTTGTATGTTTAAGTTTCATCGCAAAAAAAGGGATCGTGATCCAAACTGACTTCAACAGTGCCCACCGATGGTTTGGTCAATTTCCCTGTCAATTGTGAAAATTGTGTAAGTTAGCTACAGATTATGATATGTTATGATTATATCATATGATATCATAATTTAAATCATTTTAAATCATAGTCATCCCCATTTGAATTCCAGAAATCTCCATCAGTTCCTCAGGATACGCCCATCAAATCCCGATTAAATCCGCATTTATGCCATTCATTTGATGGTCAATTCACCAATCAAAAGATATACCGTGCTTAGCTGTGCTAGTCATGCCTCAGGTGGACCGTGCATGGCAACAAACGGAGGCAGCCGATGGGTTGGAGATGGGTGGGAACTTTGGAGAGGCCCGGGCTGGGTATGTTGTGTTTTTTTTGTTTCCATTCCAATTTATAGTAGTAGTAACCCCTAAAAAGATCGACAACTAAATATCTTAATAGAATAATCTGATGTAGTGGTAAATGACTNTTTTGTTTCCATTCCAATTTATAGTAGTAGTAACCCCTAAAAAGATCGACAACTAAATATCTTAATAGAATAATCTGATGTAGTGGTAAATGACTGTTCATTTTACTTTGGGGTTGCTTTAGTTACTCTAGAATGAAACACTCCAACTGACCGTGAACATCTGCTGGATGGCTCAACGATCAGATGATTTTGAAAGTACGGTGAAGCTTTTCTCTGGCCACAGGGCAAGCAACGGGAGCACCAAGCGGCACAGTTTTCTAGATGTTACAATGATGTTATACTCGTATGATGTAATATGCTGTACTGGGATAGGTCGATGTCCCATTGTGATGTCAATCACTGTCGCGGATGTATCAGGATCGTCACGTTCAAATGTTTGTTGGGGACAATCCAAGCAATGGTTACTTTGAGACTGTGAACCTTTGTGAGTATTAGCGAATCAGCCATCATAGTTTATTCGNGTCACGTTCAAATGTTTGTTGGGGACAATCCAAGCAATGGTTACTTTGAGACTGTGAACCTTTGTGAGTATTAGCGAATCAGCCATCATAGTTTATTCGTTGTGGGTCCATTGCGCTGATTTCGCAGTACAGCACCTGTTGGTTTGGCATGTTTGCTGTTGATTGTTTTCAACAACAGACACAACTAATGGTCCATCACTAACTTGGGTCGAGCTGAGTTGCACTTTTTGTAGACTACCCTGGGGTATGAATCATTGAACNATTGTTTTCAACAACAGACACAACTAATGGTCCATCACTAACTTGGGTCGAGCTGAGTTGCACTTTTTGTAGACTACCCTGGGGTATGAATCATTGAACTCACCATATTTTGGGCATCCATAGCCTCTGGAACAGCTGCAAAAGCAACTGTTGAACTGTTGAACTTGAATAGAAATCTTCCCTGAGTTCCAAGAGATGAGAGTAAATTTCAGAATATGTCTGGTTGGTGATATTTGGTGATGGGTTTTTGTATGTTTAAATTTCAACTGACTTCAACAGTGCCCACAGATGGTTTGTTCAATATCCCTGTCAATTGTGAAAATTGTGTAAGTTAGCTACAGATTATGATATGTTATGATTATATCATAATTTAAATCATTTTAAATCATTGTCATCCCCTTTTGAATTCCAGAAATCTCCATCAATTCCCCATGATATCTCCATCAAATCCCCATCGCATCCCCATGAAATCCGCATTTATGCCATTCATTTGATGGTCGATTCACCAATCAAAAGATATACCGTGCTTAGCTGTGCTAGTCATGCCTCAGGTGGACCGTGCATGGCAACAAACGGAGGCAGCCGATGGGTTGGAGATGGGTTGGAGATCGGTTGGGGGGGAACTTTGGAGAGGCCCGGGCTGGGTATGTTGTGTTTTTCCCCACCTGCCAGGTGAGGGTTACTAGATTTTATCAGAGCGAAGCGGGGCGGGGGTGGACGACCTCCTCCTCCTCCTCCTCCCGCCTCCTCCTGGCCTCCCGCCTCCTCCTGGCAAGCTGCAGATCGCAGGAGGCACTGCCAGACTCAACTGCGAGCTCCNCCTCCCGCCTCCTCCTGGCAAGCTGCAGATCGCAGGAGGCACTGCCAGACTCAACTGCGAGCTCCAGATCGCAGTAGGCACTGCCGGACTCCATCTGCCTGCTTCAGATCCCAGTGGGCACTGCCGGACCTCAACTGCGAGCTGCCGATCGCAGTGGGCAATGCCGGACCTCAACCGCGAGCTCCAGATCTCAGTGGGCAACGCCGGACCTCAACCGCGAGTTCCAGATCCCAGTGGGCAACGCCGGACCTCAACCGCGAGCTCCCGATCCCAGTGGGCAACGCCGGACCTCAACCGCGAGCTCCAGATCCCAGTGGGCAACGCCGGGCCTCAACCGCGAGCTCCAGATCCCAGTGGGCAACGCCGGACCTCAACCGCCAGATAGAATGTCAGATAGAATGTCAGATAGAATGCCAGATAGAATGCCNNNNATGCCAGATAGAATGCCAGATAGAATGTCAGATAGAATGCCAGATAGAATGTCAGATAGAATGCCAGATAGAATGTCAGATAGAATGCCAGATAGAATGCCAGATAGAATGCCAGAGAGAATTGCAGATCAAATTTGAGATAGAATGCCAGAAGGAATGCCAGATAGAACGCCAGATAGAATGCCAGAAAGAATGTCAGATAGAATGCCAGAAAGAATGCCAGAAAGAATGTCAGATAGAATGCCAGAAGAATGCCAGCTAGAATGCCA
>BGPT01000014.1:455540-513040 GCA_003297045.1 Symbiodinium sp. clade C Y103
GCACAATAATACCATCCCCGTATCCAAAACCAGCTGCCAGGTGTTTTGAACGTGTCCTAAAACCTTCACCCTCGTTGGCATATATATAAATATTAAAAAGCGGAATTTTGGGTTATTTTAGCACTTGGAACTGAAACTACATTCCCAAGTAGGAAATTAACCATTCTGTCCTCTTTGAAGGGGTGGCATTGTGAACATTCTAAGTTTTAGCCCTCTCCCAGCTAAAAGACAGCAACGGCCAACGCACAATAAAACCATCCCCGCATCCAAAACCAGCTGCCNTTGTGAACATTCTAAGTTTTAGCCCTCTCCCAGCTAAAAGACAGCAACGGCCAACGCACAATAAAACCATCCCCGCATCCAAAACCAGCTGCCAGGTGTCTTGAATGTGTCCTAAAACCTTCACCCTCGTTGGTGCATATATAAATACAAAAACAAGTGGATTTATGGGATTATTACAGCACTTGGAATTGAAAATGCACCGCCAAGTAGAAAATAAACCATTCTGCCCTCTTTGAAGGAATGGCATTGTGAACATTCTAAGTTTTAGCCATCTCCCAGCTAAAAGGCAGAAAGGGCCAACACACAATAAAACCATCCCCGAATCCAAAACCAGCTGCCTGGTGTCTTGAATGTGTCCTAAAACCTTCACCCTCGTTGGTGCATATATAAATACAAAAACAAGTGTATTTATGGGATTATTACAGCACTTGGAATTGAAAATGCACCGCCAAGTAGAAAATAAACCATTCTGTCCTCTTTGAAGGAGTGGCATTGTGAACATTCTAAGTTTTAGCCCTCTCCCAGCTAAAAGGCAGAAAGGGCCAACACACAATAAAACCATCCCCGCATCAAAGCAGCTGCCGTGTGTCTTGAATGTGGATTATTAAAGCATTTGGACTTGAAACCGCACCCCCAAGTAGGAAATTAACCATTCTGTCCTCTTTGAAGGATTGGCATTGTCAACATTCTAAGTTTTAGCCACTTCCCAGCTAAAAGACAGGAAGGGACACAATAAAACCATTCCCGCATCCAAAAGCAGCTGCCGTGTGTCTTGCATGTGTCCTACAACCTTCACCCTCGTTGGCGTATAAGTAAACATTAGTAAGCGTAGTTTTTTTAAAATCACTTGGCACTGGAACTGCATTNGTGTCTTGCATGTGTCCTACAACCTTCACCCTCGTTGGCGTATAAGTAAACATTAGTAAGCGTAGTTTTTTTAAAATCACTTGGCACTGGAACTGCATTCCCAAGTAGGAAATAAACATTTCTGTCTTCTTCAAAGTAGTGGCAATGTGAACATTCTAAGTTTTAGCCACTTCCCAGCTAAAAGACAGGAAGGGACACAATAAAACCATCCCCGCATCCAAAAGCAGCTGCCGTGTGTCTTGCATGTGTCCTACAACCTTCACCCTCGTTGGCGTATAAGTAAACATTAATAAGCGTAGCTTTTTTTTAATCACTTGGAACTGAAACTGCATTCCCAAGTAGGAAATAAACATTTCTGTCTTCTTCAAAGTAGTGGCAATGTGAACATTCTAAGTTTTAGCCATCTCCCAGCTAAAAGGCAGGAAGGGACACAATAAAACTATCCCCGCATCAAAAGCAGCGGCCGTGTGTCTTGAATGTGTCCTACAAACCTTCACCCTCGTTGGCGTATATAATATATAGATGATATTAATAAGTGGACTTTTGAGATTGTTATAGCACTTGGAATTGAAACCACGCCCCCAAGTAGGAAATTAACCGTTCTGTCTTCTTTGAAGGAGTGGCAATGTGAACATTCTAAGTTTTAGCCATCTCCCAGCTAAAAGACAGAAACGGCCACCGCACAATAAAACCATCCCCGCATCAAAAACAGCTGCCGTGTGTCTTGAATGTGGATTTTTTAAGCATTTGGACTTAAAACCGCACCCCCAAGTAGGAAATTAACCATTCTGTCCTCTTTGAAGGAGTGGCATTGTGAACATTCTAAGTTTTAGCCCTCTCCCAGCTAAAAGACAGCAACGGCCAACGCACAATAAAACCATCCCCGCATCCAAAACCAGCTGCCAGGTGTTTTGAATGTGTCCTACAACCATCTACAACCTTCACCCTCGTTGGCGTATATATATATATATATAGATATTAATAAGTGGACTTTTGAGATTAGTACAGCACTTGGACCTGAAACCGCACCCCCAAGTAGGAAATAAACCATTCTGTCCTCTTTGAAGGATTGGCATACTCATTATTCACAGCGTTTTTGGTTTCCAGACCCCAAACTTAGAATGTGGCACTGAATGCCGTCGCCATGCCGTCGGCTAAATTGACCCTAAAATGTTTGACCCTCTCAGTACTTTGAGCGACAGACTGAAAACTTAGAATGTTTTCGTATTTCCGAGTGGTGTTGCATTCTAAGTTAGGGGTTTTTACGGTTTTGGAAAATATCCCAGCATTTAAGTTTCAGTCCGTCGCAATACCCTCTGGTAAATTAACATAGCTATTAAAAATGACCATTTATAGTTGATTTTCCTATCCAAAATGGTGATTTTCCATAGCTATGTTAGTTTACCAGAGGGTAACTGACATCAAACTCGGAACGGAGAGGATGGGATACTTGCTGTTGGGTGGACCTCAGGTAGCAGGCGATGGGAGGATGCCTCAGGGGTTTGACCAAGTCCTGTTTGGGGGGATTTTCCATGGATTTTCAACATCACTGTCAAGTATTTGTTGGAAATTACCCTGTGGCTATTTAACATAGCCATGGAAAATGGCCCATGTATAGATCATTTATGGTGATTTACCTATTAAACATGGTGGTTTTCCATAGCTATGTTAAATAACCAGAGGGTATACCTTTAGTGGGCGATGTTCAATTTGAAAAAAAATCACCAAACCCTGTGGGTCGAGCCGGCGCAGGAACATTGAGCCAGTCTCGGTGGCGGACAAGCCGCAGTCTCAGTCGGTCATTTGCTTGGCGTAGCTATCTCCATGGGGCCAATCCATATGGGCTGGTTTATGACATTGTTTACTAACATGAATCTTCATCAACTGGGATGTAATCCCTTCAACGATTAGGTTATTTGCACTAAATCCATCTAAATCAAGACCTCAAATCCCCAAATTTCTTTCAGACTAGTCTGCATCGAGGTCGGGTTCCCCCGCGGCCCCCTTGTCGCTACACACCGCTTCGGTGGCCTCGGTGCCCGTGTCGCCGCCCTTCAGCTGTCGAAGGGCTGCCGAGTCCTGGAATCCTCCCCCCAGGCTGGGGAGTCTACCAGCGGCTGGTGAAGTCAAGGAATCTGGGTGATATACCCTCTGGTAAACTGACAGTTTGCTATTGAACATGGCCATTTATGTATGATTTTCCCATCAAAAAAGGTAAGTTTCCATAGTTATGTTAGTTTACCAGAGGGTAACAAAGTATGGTGATTGAATGATTTGAATGTGATTTAACTAGCAAACATGAGGATTTTGACTTAAGCAAGAAAAAACATGGTGATGTTTCAGGGGATATTCGGTGTGGATATTTCATGCCGGTAAATCTGGGTGAATTATGTTGCGACCTCACTACCACTTGGAAATGGAATGATGGAAATTGGAGTAGGGGAATCGTCACCAAACGGCTGAATTGTTCAGCTTTGCGACTTAAGTTATTATTTATCCACAATGTGGATTCAGCTAAACGATAAGTAGAAAGAAATGAGGGTCAGCATCAACAAAACTCGGGGTTTATTCATCAACAATGTGGGGATATATTTGATTGTAATCGACTTTTTCTTCTTGATGGTTTGAGGGTTGCGTCGGGGATTATCATAGTCCATGAACTGAGAATTCGCCATTCACCAAGCAGAAATAATAGATAAGGGATTTCCCAATCGGTTTCAGTTACACTGCTTGCTTGTAATGTGAGAAACTGATTGGTTAAGGGTGGGTGGAACAGTTTTGCTTTTTGATATTGGAGCTGCTCTCAGCTTAGAATGGCGTCTATGGACAGGGTATTGCTGGGCATTGATGGCAGTATGAAGCCATAGCCATCATACTGGCTCATTGAGTCACAACAATACCACACTTATTCGCAGAGTAGAACCCACAATAATGACCACCCTTTTCGAGATCGTTCTTCTTGAAGAGTAGGTGAACATATGTCAATTCGTTGCCATGTTGATGGGGGGCTTCTGTGATATCCCAGCTCCCAAATAATGTGGTAAAACCCCTTAAATACCATATTTGCAGTTAAAAGACATTTTGCGCTGTTGCTACAAACCATACACGACATTTGATTCTTGGGTTTACCTCAGTAATCCACCTTGTTTTTCAGGGCAAACCATCACATTTTTTGGTGGTTATCCAGTTATCCTATGAAATCCTCCAGTACACTAACATCGTAATATAGAAAGCCAGTAGATTCCAGTCGATTTCTGGTTGTTTGTCTTGGCAAAGCGTGGTTCTTTTCCATACGTGAAAAAACACCTGGAGGGGAAATGTGTCGTTTTAACCTGAATGGCGAGGTTAGGGACGAAATGAGCAGACAAGTATTTGTGTTTTTCGGGAAAATTATAGCAGGTCCAACCATTGTTGATATTTAGGAAACCCTCCAAAATTTGGGGTTCCTGATTTTTCGGAGAGATTGCACGAAAGACGGGGGTTGCAACTAATACAGGGGGACATGGGGATATGATTGGAGAACACTACAATTGTGGATCTTAGTGTTCAAGAACAACCAAGGGGAATTGGCGATGGAGATAAGCCACCAACAAAGCTCAGGACAGAACCAACAAGAACGGTCTTTGTTGAAGACCCCATGAGAACAGGCTGTGACCGCCGATTCTGGATATGAGTTTGGGTCAAAGCTCACGCCAGAATATATGGTATATGGATGTTCATCCATGTTCATCCCGTTGTATGGACAATTCCTTGTTTTGATCCATTCCCAAACCAGAATGAAGCCATGGTGCGCAGAGGCTGATCGAGCAGGATTTCTCTTGGCCTGATCCTCACTGTGGCTGTGTTTTGCTGGCAACGGTGACGGAAAAAATGACCTCTGGTCATTTAACATAGCTATGGACAATGGCCATTCTACAGATGATTTATATACCTCTTGAGAGTGGTGATTTTCCATAGCTATGTGAAATTTCAGAGGGGTAACTGTATTTCTGTAAGATGCATTGACCAAATGTTGAGTAATTTTTTTAATCATATGTCAAGCAAAATTCCTTTGAGAGGGGTACTTCTTCGTTCGACACCTTTGACCATGGGCGACGGGTCCTGGGAGCAGGGGAGGCCTTTCCCCAAATATTGTGTGTTTCACATGATTTTGGACAACGATCATGATCATTTCCATGGGTTTGTTGAACATAGGTACACATGGGTAATTGCCCCGAAATCCACTGATCCGTTGCCATTTGGAGGGTTTATACCCCATTTTCAGACACAGCTCCATATATCTTGTATGTTCATGATTTTCATTCCGTATTTGAGTCACCCCTAGTCATCTATACCCTCTGGTAAACTAACATAACTATGGAAAATCACCATTTTTAATGGGAAAATTCACTATAAATGGCCATTTTCAATAGCTATGTTAGTTTACCAGACCTTTTGTGAGTTGAAACCACCAACGGAGCCACGGAGGCTGCACCCATCGCGTCAGTGTGATCCCAGGCAACCTGAGAATGTTGAAACCGTCGCGAGCTCGTTGGAGAAAGTGTCTGGAAGCCCAGGGAATAGCTCGTAGGGTCTGGGGCGTGGGGTGACCAGTATATATGTAATTATAGATACACAATGACATACATACAGAACATAGATATGCGTAGTGACAGACAATGATACACATACATATATATGTGTCTGTGCATGCATGTACGTTTTTGTCTTTGTACATAGTTACTTTATCATTGTGTAATATTGTGTATATATTATATATGTGCACACACACATAATATGTATATATATATATATAATATACACATGGATATGGGCATATCACACATGTATTTCATGTCCAGTGCCACCTGCATCCATCACCGACAAGAAGGGTTTTGCGACAAAAAGAACACATTGATGCATCAGTAGCTTGCAAAGATGGACCTGACAGACAGAGCCCGATCACATGATCCTTTTAAAGGTAGCAAGGGGCTCATCAAAACAAGTCACTGCTTGAACCATAGATTCAGACTCCCATAAAGGGATGTGCCATGTTTTCCTACTCCCTGCATGCAAGGTCTTTACGATACAAACATGCTAGTCCTGTTCTTCTTCAAAACAGGTACATTTTAAAGACACTGACACTGGGTACGGAGATGACATGAGTCGCAGATCCAAACACTGACTTGGGTGTGTCTGGAACTTGGGTACACCCCAGAAATGGCGATTGAATGCGGAATATTTTTTCGAACCTCTGTCCCTCTGGCATCTCGGTTTTTTCTTCATGATTTTCAGACACAACCACGACGACAAAATCTTCCACCGCATCACAAAAATAGGACCCGAGCTGTGCCTGAAGCTGGATCTCCGGTGGTGCCGACAGCTCAGTCAGTGATAGATATGCGCAGATCTGATGATATCTGCAGAAAAACACCATCCCGCAATGTTACCCACAGAAAAGCATTGTTGCTGTTGGGTCAGATGATCTTGGGGTCCCTCATTTGGAAAGGATTGGCAGTCTTTCTACAAGATGGACATATATATCTCAGAACTGGCGGGAGAAATGCCAGAAACCCCCTACCACTGTGGTGAAAAACCTTTCCCAGAAACCAATCATCATGGGAAAAAAAACATGGTTTTACATGGTTTTACAAGTTTTGGCTTGTCAATCCCAATTTTTTGCTGGGCGATGCCCCCCCGTTATAAGTTAGTTAGTTTAGCCCGTGAACTAGTTCGAGATATCTACCATAAATCCTAGTTAACAAAGTTAAAAGTCAACTTAGCTATCATTTGGGGGGGCCCACCTTGCTGCTACAAAACCACCTTTTTGTTGGTACAAAAAAAACTTGTCTACTGGAGGCCGGGGTCTGCGATGTCCCTGACAGCGCCAGTGTTTCAGTGGGGGAGCCTATGACTTGGGCCGACGCCGGACTGTCAAAACGGGAAGCCCTTTCGATTTTCCAGAATGTTATAGATGATATTTACATATATTTACTTCACAAAAGAAGATGTCCCACTTTTCCATTTTGTTTGGTGACTATAGCAGTATATGTAGCTGGTCATAGATCTTCTGTTTATTGTCAATATACATATATATATATATATATAGATAGCAATAGATGCAATAAGAATGAGTGAATTCACGTACCCTTATATAGTATAATATAAATCAGGTTTTCAGCCAGTTACATACTGTAGTAGCATGTTTATGACTTGAAACCAATTCAATTTTGGGGTGCATGGTGTTGACCCACACCCAAATGGGTCCAAATGGATCCAGATGGCACATTTCACCACCCTGAAAAAGACTGGAATGTGTTTCTTGCCACCTCCAAAGACATTTTTATGGTGATTCAATCTGAAAAACATAAGCTGCTTGTCCTGATCGCCCCCAAAATTGGCTCATTTCTGCAATGGGGGGCAATCCTGTCTTTGAAGGCTCCAAATGTTAGGAACCACCGAGACATGCATCCCATTTGCAAGCTGTCAATTACATAATTCCCCTGCGATCACGACTTCTGAAGTGGCTTGTTTGCCATGAGCTAATGAGCCGACGTTCTTTCAAGTACCTTCAAGGCCTTCTTTTCTGGACTGTTCCACATGTGTGATCTGGTATTGGTTGGTTGTCTCTTTGGTGTTGATTTTCCACCCCCAAAATCGACCACAAACTGCAGGGTATCTCATGTCAGCCATGACGGATGATCTCCCGATGCTGGCCAATTTAAACTTGGTTTGTCACGAGAACAAAGAGTAGCAGTTGTTCATTTACTATAAGTTTACTCAATTTGCACAAGTTCAGTATATTATAAGATGACCAATTTAAGGTGATATATTATCATAGACTATCTTGTAAACTTAATATGTATATCTCATGTTGACTATAGGGTCGCCCATCCAATCCAATCCAAGCTTTCAGCTCAGCAGGTCGCGCGCCACCTTGGGATCCACCTCAGATTGGAAGAAGATCTCCTTCAATCCAGTGGTGAACAGGTGGGATGAGAGTCGAAGGGTGAAGGGATCCAAGGGTGAAAACAGATGTTTTCAGTTGCCCTCACGGACAAACGGATACTGAAGTGTGCTTATAATTATGAATGGAATATCTTGGAATTGGGGCGCAACCCCAAGTTAGCTGGTGGTGAAGATGGGGGAGAAGCAAACGGTGGATGATTTACCATGGCCAAATTCTATCTAAATATATATACATACTGTATACGATTATATACGTCAATGCATAGTGGCAGTGGGATCAAGCAAGACTCTGATACCCCAAAACCCAATGGCTGATCATCATCATTGATCATTTTCCCCGTGAAAAATGGTCATGTGGTCATATAATGTCATATACCACATTTTTGGACAAGCCCAGGCCATCCTATTCTCGTTCCACCAAGTTGTCAGGTCGATCTTGACCCCACCAGGAGCTCAGGTGGGAGGGCGGTTGAGATTTTCTGAGCTTGAGCTGAAGGAGGATTCTCCAATTTTGATGTTTTTTTTTCCAAACATGTTTTGTTGATGAAAACAACTTGCCAGTTTCCGGGATTCCGTGTTCTTTTTTGGGATGTTCTTGTCGGTTCCAAAAGCCACAGGGAAGGCTGGATGTCCCAGACATATTTTGGTGTTGATGTTTTGGCCGGCTCCCAATGGCTGATGTTTGAAAAGTGGCTGCCAGGTGTCCGTCTCTCCTCCAGTGAGGCTGGGATCACAGGACTTTCACTATGTTTTATCATGTTTTATCTATCAATTGCTTGAATTCCAAGCGATCAATTTGCATTTTTTCCCAGACATATTTCCTGAGGTGAATGATCAATTTCATTGGTTTAAGGGACACATTTTAGCCATAATTCCACATAATTCCACGGATGCTCCCATGACAGTGGGGTTTCTGGTTCAACAAAGGGACCCAGGAGTTTGATCATCTTTCCAGTGGTCCAGTGGTCGGACGGTCCAGGTCTTTCTTCCCGTCCTATCCGATGGCCCGAGATCCTAGAGGATTTGGACGTGGAGAACTGCAAAGTACCTCAAAAAATGTAATCCATCCCCCAAAATCACCATTTTTATGGATGGGATTCCAACAACCAATCCATATGGGGTGGTTTTTTGCTTTACTAAGATTAGTGTTGTTGAAGTTGTTGTTTCAAATTTCCAGGGAACAGCAAATTGCATTGCACATCTATTGTGGAAACTTGATAATAAGCCATGATATTTCAGGGTTCCAAATTTTGAGACAACTTCACTTTCTTTTCACCCGAAATGGGATGCTGTATGTCACATGTCACATGTCGCCAAAATTGGTGACTCCTCAAATCCAAGATTTCTCATGAATCATGAAATTGTTTGTTCAGGGATGTTTCTGAGAAAACAATTACAGCGACTCATCGCAACAAAGTATATAAACATATACAAGTACTTTGTTTGTCTTTATTTCAGGTTTGTGAAGCATAATTGGATGCAGATAAATATAACACGGGTGTGTCTGAAAATTGGGTATACCTGCAAACGGCAATTCTAATGGGGAGAATGATCAACCACATTTTTTTTTCGGTTTTACCATGATTTTCAGACAACCGAACTAGGCGCGAAGCCCAACTGAAGCACGAGTCTTCAAGACGCCTCCAGTGGTTGTTCGGTGCCTTGCATTGCAATTTGGACCTGGATGGCAGGTACGACTCGAAATTGGTTGATTTCTCCACAGATTTATTTAGTACCCTCACCTAGCTATGGAAAATTGCCCATTGACAGATTGTATTAGATTATTTACCCATCATATAAAGGTGGTGATTTTCCATAGCAATGTTAGATTAATTACCAGGGGGCATAGCTTAATATCACTACTGACCAATGTGGCATAGATGGCAGACAATCGCAACATCACCGTCTTCATAGTTTCTCATCCATAGCTTAAGGCAGATCTAATCTAGTCTAATGACACCAATGACCAATCTTGCCGCAGAGGCATTTTTGAACCATACCCAGTGGCCGAATGAGTTGTTTTTTATTGTTGTCTTTTGCCTCGGAAATGATGGCTTCGTCCCTTATGGTTCCCGGATGTTCCCGGTCCCCTCGGCGAGGTATGTGAGACCGCCAATTCTGTTGCATGCGGTGCCTGCGCAACCGCGGGCGCTCAGAAAACCTGACACTGCTCGAATAGTGCATGGAGTCAAGTGACGCAAAACTCGCGTGCCTTCAGCCATCAGCATTTCCGTTTTGATGTCCGTCGTTGCTGGGTATCGGGCCATGGGGCCATGCACATGATTCACAAATCATACTGAATCTGGTCATACATACTCGTACAATTTGTTTGCCACGACATACTAAGCAGATATGAAGACGACACTACATCTTAATGTCCGAAGAGGTATTTCCCCGACTAAGCGTTCCAAAAGCGTATTTTGACACGTTGGTTCGATGTTGTTGTGGGGCCTGAATGCCAGACTTCACCATCTTGCCCAATGAGAGGCTATCCCATATATTGACATATAGTATACCATCATACACTGATGATAATTTCATAATACATGGCTGTAGCTCGTGATAGAGAAGATCGAGTTGGTGGATCCCCATTCCAAGATTTCCAGCTCCAGCTGCAATGAGGATAGTAAAGCACTTGACGCTTGCGATTGAACCAAGCTTGAGTGGTTCTTTGAAATCTCCAGGCTTCTAAGTGAATTCAGTTGCCAGATCTTGTTCATGTCCATGAATTGTTACAATGGATGTTCATCTGAGGGCCAGCGGCTCAAGGCGCTTTTCGGACCCCAACCCCCACTGTCCCGACATCGTGACCTAGTTGGAAGGTTGGGATTTTGGCGCCCACCTTATGACCTTACCCCACTCTCCATGAAATCCATGAAGATCCTGGCCATTTTGGCCCTGGCCCAGCTGGTGCCAGCGGAGTTGGCGAAGCTGGAGGACTCCTGCGAACTTGGCGAGGCGCCCAAAACGGCCACCCTCTTGCAGCTTCCCAACGGCAATCAGAGCCAGAAATTGCGCCTTGGTTCATTCGTTTCTTTTTGGGTGGGGAGGGGGGGCAGGGTTTCAGATGTTTCAAGGTGAAAACCAAAGCAATGTCTGCATTTTTTGTCAAGAGTTTGTTTCATTGATGAAGTTGGATCGATGGTTTTCCAAAGGCTTGTTCGGAAAATGGTGGTGTCATGAAGCAAACCAACCTGTTCAACAATATTTAGGGAGGTTGATCAACATTGATAAGCCGACTTTACGTGGTTTTCTGCAGGGCTCCGAGCTATAGGACCATCCACTCACTGGATGATGGGCTTCCAATGGCCAGAGTCATACCCTCTTGGTCACCTCGAGTGCAGCATTTATCTTCCCGCCAGATAGGGCTTCTGCTGAGCTCTTTGTTGGTCTGTGCAGCTTGAAGCAATGGGAGCAAGGGGCATGCCAAAAAAAAACAGGAATACTCCAAGTTATTGCAATGCTACTGCTAAAGCATTAATACTATACTTAAATAGGGGAAAGGATGATACGCACCATCGAATTTTTGAGGTACTGGTACCCTTTTTTGAGACAGACCCGAATCTCCTTTTTTGATTACTGTAACACTTTCCTCTTGGACGCCCCAAAAAATCCCGATCGGTTCATCTGCTGGGTTTCAACCACCTTTGATTCGAAGTGTATAGCCCCATATCAGTTGGAATACAACCGGAATGAACCCCAGCGTGGTTGGTTGCATCAAGTTACTTCCCCTTTTTCTTGACCCATCCCTGAAGAAAACCATCCGTAAAAAAAAACATTATGGAAGGTCCAGTGCTGAGAATTCTGCAAATTGTCACCATAAACCATGGGTTGGTAAGATAGGGAATCTAAATGAATCTGAATCTGAATAATCTTGGGTGATAATGGGGGTATAGTATGGTATAGTGGGATAGGGAAATCATGGCTATTTTGGGGTAGGGAGCTTTGGAGCGTTGAGCTGTGAGAATCCACATTCCCTGGGTGGAGCCAAGGAGCTGCGTTACGAGAAATGTCATGGGATAACTGGGCACTGACACACCGTTTCCGAGGTCATCTTCAGTCACTTCTCCCACACGGAGCTCATTTCATCCATTTGCTCTTGGATTGCTGCCAGCATTTGCACAAACCTGCTGAACAAAGAGGCTGCAAGCTCTTTTTCCGCGATGTGTTTGCTTCTTCATCTGCATGTTCGTTTTTTTGTTTCTGGCTTATTTTTCTTCTTTTTTCGGAATCTATTCAAATCTCCAAAAATGGATGTATCCTAAGGTGGGGGGCTACCCCCAAATTCTCCATTTTTAAAAGGACTTTCCATGAAATAAAGCATCCAGCTCTTGGGGACCCCCAGCCATTTTCGGACACCTCCAAAACTCCATCATTGACTGTGAGATCTGGCTGCGGGTTTTCATGTGTTGCTGTTGGCAGATGTTGTTTTCTGGCTATCTTCAAAATGATTTTAGATGATTTTAGTTGCTTAAGAAGATAAAATGCAGGTTGGTCATAATTCAGATGTGGATTGCCAACGTGGTTGTGATCCTGGTGCGTTTCGATGACTTGCAGCTACCAAGTGCCCGGGATTTCGTCCGTTGGCTGCCAGTGTCCTTCCTGGTATCTGGCATGCTGGGAACCTCGATTTTCGCATTAGAAGGTACAACAGTGAGCACCGTTTCTCAGCTGCAGTGGGCCTTGAAAATTGATCAGGCCTCTGATCCCTTTTTTGCGAGCTTTCCTAAAGTTGAATTTAGGCAAAGGTTTGCTTTTGGAGGCAGCTTTTCTACCAAAAGTCTCTGGTCCAGCTGTGGGTTAGTCGCAGGTGAATATCATTCGAAACGTGCTCCCCATCGTGACATTTATCTTGGAGAAGATCCTCTTCAATAGTCCCAGACTGGTGAGACCCGGCCATATTTTGTCCATGGTGCTCACGCTCTTTGGAACGACCCTATATGGAATCTCCAACTTTTCTGTGACCACCTGGAGTTTGGTGATGATTTTGCTTGGCTGCTTGGCTAAACATTTTGATGCAAGGGATGAGAACAAGGACGAGGACAAGGACGATGAAAGCGATCCTAATGGTATTAATTGATGATAACTCTGATGACTGTTATGGTTAATAATTAATAATACAGATTATTTAATTCAGTGTTATTACCGTAGCATCATTGATGATGATGATGATGATGATGACGACGATGATGATGATGATGTTGATGATGATGATGATGATGACGACGACGACGATGATGATGACGGCGACGACGAGGATGATGATGATGATGATGATGATGATGATGATGATGATGAAATTGAATGCCGTTGCACTGTCTTGGCGGTGAAGCAACATGGATCCCTTTCCGTCACACTTCTTGCGATGATCCAGTCTGCAGGGACGCTCCTCACGGTGGTCGACAAGTTGCTACAGCGGCACTTGCTCATGAGCCCTGATTTCAAGCAGCCTTTGGCGGTTTGTATGATCATGCAACTTGGCCGACTTGACATTTCATGACATGTTGTGCCTCTTTTTAAAAACCCCGTGAATGGGTTATTTTGTTTGGGTTATACTGCAGTGCGAATTGGTTTATTGGGGATAATACAATATTACAATATATTACAATGCATATTGCGGATACCTATTGAACAACCAGTATAGTGGGACGGGATAGGGGTATCTTTCATGGCTTGTTTGTCTGAAAAAAATTGAAGCACATCCATCCAAATCGCATGACTCTCCGGTGGTTTAGGGAGCAGTTTGGAGCCGTGGTGGTCCCTTGGGCGTAAAGTTCCAACCAAATCAGAAGCCATATACAGGCAGATGTCCATCGAAACTTGACTAGTTTGTCTCAGAAAGGGAATACACCAATCTGTGACAATTTTATGGAAAACCTGGGATAACTAATGATAATTTTGGGGTTGAACACTTTTGAGACAATCCCGGATGCCAGGGAAGTCAGCTTCGAAGCCCGGTTTGAGGATGCGATAGTATGTACAAAACGCATCAAAACGGTACAAAGCTGATCCCCATTTATTTGCCAGCGCTATTTTCGTAAAATGATCCAGGGGTTAACCCTGCTACCCTGCTACCCAAACGGAACAGTATGGACTGCTTTGAGATATTCATTATATATGCAGTTTAAAGGACTAATGTGGCAACCCCCAGCCCATTTGCTATTTTTCTTGCGATGTACGGGGGCCAAACCATGCCCAAAACATGTCTATGGCGTTTTTTTTGGGTGCAGATTTTGATATTTTCCCTGTGAAAGAAGGGTAGTATTGGGTTTACATGAGTTTACCAGACTTCAATACGTTTCATGTTTCGGGCCCATACTGGGCGGTCCCCCCAAAAAAATTTAAAGCCTGATCTCCGTTGGTGCTCCTTAGGTGCTGTAAAAGTTGGTTTATAAACCCACCTATTGGCAACTAAAGTTATTATAATCTCCGGTCTAGTTTTAAGATGGCTCATAAACACACCTAGCTATAGTTATAATCACCAGAAATCATTATTCGTAGATAGGCTAGTTCGAAGCAACGTTCGCTGGTGGTGGCAGCTACAGGAACAACACCTTCGGGATGCTTCCCTTGCTGCTGGTAGCCCTGATGACCGGTGAAAGCAAGGTCTGGCCTCGGCTGTTGCCTGGATTGAGCATTTTTTTGTCGATTTCTTTCCATCAAAAAATGGGGGGACGGGGGGTTACGGTTTAATCATGAAAAAAACATATGGAAGTTGAACCGCAGCAAAAGCTGGAATTTCATGATGTCCCCAGTGCTGGGTAATGGATAAAATGGATAAACTACCCAACATGGAGGTGTCACAAGAAAATATACGCAAACCAATGTATCCCAGCATTTTCAGCACTGCAGGTACACACAAAAAATGTTATATGATGTTATATGTATATATCTATATAATACGTATATATATATATATATGTATACCCTCCGGTAATCAAACATGGCAATTGGAAATCCACTATAAATGGAGGTTTTTATGGGAAGATCAACTATAAATGGATGATTTTCCATTGCCATGTTTGATTACCGGAGGGTACATATGAAATGTACAAAATATATCATGTACATCATCACCAACGAAATGTTTGTCGCCAAGGCTGGAGGTGTCTCCTTGGGGCACCTGGATGACCCTGGTGGGCTCTGGACTTTCGGGCTGTTGCCTCGGCTTTTACGGCCTCGCTGTATCCAGGTTGATCACAGCAGCCTCCGTGCTGATGCTGCAGAACATGAGCAAGGCGGGCTGTGGCTATGGCGTTTTACGGTGGGTCATTAAAGACCTGGGGGACAGATGAATGTTACCCTCTGGTAAACTAACACAACTATGGAAAATGGCCATTTAAAGTAGATTTTCCCATTAAAAATGGTGATTTTCCATAGTTATGTTCGTTTACCAGAGGGTACATAATGTTACTCTAGTTTAGTAGCATCCAGTTATTGAAGTACCCAATGACTTGACCCACACCCATATTCCTGGCGGGCTCTAGTCGGTGATCTGGCGGATTTTCCGAAACATCCACCAGAGATGGGAATCTATAGGGAATGCCTGTTTTTTTGGACATATTCAGCAAATCCAAGTATTTGCTAACCATTGGGTGATTTTGGGGATTTATGTTGGTAAATATTCCAGCACCATGGATATGAAATTATTCCTTTTTCTATAGCACCCCAGGTGATATCGAAAAGGACTAGAGACCTGATGAAATATGAGGTGCATATCATCTAACTATACCATTCTAGTGCCACATTTTTCGGCATCTTTTTGGTGATTACTATACCATACTATACCTATACCAGTCCAAAAAATAGAACATGTTGATTCTACACCGACACAAATTGATCATACTATAATTTAGGCGTGCAATTTACTTTTCTGCATTTTTTTTGGTTGCTATATGGTATTTCCAGCCAAAAGAACAATGAACATTGTGGTGTCACAAGCAAGGCGGGTTTTGGCCGGCAAAACATGATGGTTGAGCCAACCAAATTTAAGGATATGGGATGATATGGGTCAACTTATTAGGGTGCATTGTGCACCCACAAAAGGCTGGTCGTTTAGGATCTTCAAGCTTGATTTCTGGTCATAAAATGATACATCCCCACATGATTCATCATTGTCTTAGGGAATCAATCTTCCCCCCTTGAAAAATCAGACTGCAATATTTACCAAACCTCTCCAGGTGCTGGTGATTCTGCTCTCCGTGTTGCTGCTGGGCGACGATTTGTCGGGTCTTTCCGCGCTGGGCTGCGTGCTGTCCATGTTGGGCTCCGCATGGTACGGCTACGTGTCGCTGAGTAACCGCCAGGCAGAAGCACTGCTGGAGGCGCGGGAGGCGTGTGGCCAAGGGCAGGTGAAGGAGCCCTGGGGAGGGGTGGTGCTTGTGGGGTCCCAGAAGTGGTTAAGAAATGGTAATACGATGGAATAACCATGTTATGCCCCAGCTTTTTTGGGCTACATATATATATATATATATATACATATATATATATATATATTATACACATGGGTTCTGTATGGCTTGCAATCCATTTACGAAGTGGGATGCGCACCCAAGTATTTGAATAGGTAGACCAAGAGACATGGGGATGCCAGGATGGAGATGATCAAACTATATATGTGGGTGACAGGGCATGAAATTCTGATCCATACCCGGACAATCCCTGTATATACAATGTGATATACTGCAGTATGATTCAATATCTATATGATGTGTTTACTGTTTATATATAGTTACTATTGAAACAGTGAAGCTGAGGATATTTGCAACAAAGATGGACTTCTAAATTGGGTGGTTTAGCACAAGAAGTGATCGTATCGTATCTTCTGCTCCCGAGGTTTGAGATGTTTACCAAAACATACACATATGCAACATATAATGTATGTGTATATATATATATATATATAGTGTGTTTGCATCTTTATATATTTCTATATGCTACATATATTAGATACATCTCTCTCTCTCTCTCTCCATATATACATTGACATATATGATATATTTATGACATATGATTCCAGCATCTCCCAGGAGGACGCGCGCGAACGCGCCGGGGGTGCCTGACCTGGGAAGATTTCGCACGTGAAAAGATTCAGCCAGCAGCCCATGGCCTTGGCTGTGCGTTTCCGCTACTGAGTTACTGCCCCCAAAATCAACGGAATAGAAAAGTTTAACATCCCAAATTGGAGAATATTGCTGGGGCACTAACGTTGCAATTTGAAAAGTAGGAAGATGATAACTTACTAGCTTATATAAAAAACGCGTATTGAATACCAGGCCCAATCTTGCGTTCGCGCATTGAAATTCTGCGGATATTGTTGCAGTTGGGTCTCCCATGGCAAAGTCGGCATGTAGGTCCCGCTGCTGGACGGTCCCCTCGCAGGTGATCAAGGAGAAGGAGTCTCAGAAACTCAAAATGTGCAAGACCGTCCCTAAGGTGCGAAGAAAAAAATGGCAGTTACAAGGGAGAAATTTTCGACCTGGATGAATAGGTCATTTCATTCAAATAATTATCACATTTTCTAACCGTGATGCAAAGACAATTCTGGGTATTAAGGTCGGGAATCCGGCACCTCTGTCAACAGACTTCCACTGTGCATTTCCCAGTGGAGGTAATCCACAATTCATTTCCTGAAACTGTGGTGCAGTTCAATTGCCTGAGCCATACAGCAGTGACAGAGATGTGAGGGACCCCCAAACGCAGCAGAAAACTTGTCCTGAATTTACCGTCTGGAAAGCACGCACCGTCTGGAAAGCACGCACCGGTACTCGTATGTTTTTCTTTTCTCTTCATGGAAAACCTTCTGCAAATATCACATATGTAGTGTAGTTACAAAGGACGGTTGCTTTTGCCAGAGGGTAAGCCATCTAGTTTTGACACTTATAATATATAATCTTCTTGTATCCCTTTCGTGGGTTTTGATTTTGCCAAGTAACTTGGTGGTTACTCCCCGCATTTATTTTGGCTAGGAGCCCATTTTTGCTCGTTTTATTCATTGTCAGTCCCTTTGTGATTGGTCAAACATGCTGAAACATTTTTTTTAACCGTTTGGTCAAACCAATTTGTGACGCTTTGGGTTTAAACCTCATTTAACTGTAATTACCTTTATATAATTGGATTTATATGTACATCTATGCATTTATCTACCATAGACCCTAATCGACCCAAGAAAATCCCCCGTGCCAGGCGCGCGTTCGACGCGCCAGCAATGTCATGGAGAAGTTGAGCAAGCTGCAGGAGGGATGTGTTTTTCAAGGTGGCCAGATGACAGTGACTAATCACCAATTTGTGCATACTTGACATTTACATTGTATGATTCATGTATGTATGTATTATATAATTGTATACATTACCGGAGGGTGTATATATTGACCGGAAGGTAAATTATTCGTAATCCAATCATCAAAACATGTTTTTCCAAAGATATCCCGCCAAGAATACCATGGTATTCACAGATTTGAGCAGTGTGCAAAACCCTGGTTGGTTGATGAGTAGTTCCGGAATTATTCTACCCTTTATATATTGGGGGTTATCATAATCCATGAATTGGGACATCCGTTCTCAACCAGCCAATACATACATTACACTACATTGCATGGCATGACATGACATGACATTACACGAATACCCTCCGGTAATCAAACATGGCAATAGAATATCCCCAGTTATATATTTTTAATGGTCAAAAGTCGGATTATCTGCCCATACTGGGGGATGGTCATCAATCTACAGTATTAATAGGGATTTATAGAACCTTTGTAAGGATTCCCATCATGGGATGGATGACCATACCATACTACCCCATATCATTACCATGTTTTGACCATATCGTTACATAATTTATACAATGCATATATATATATAGGTACCCTATATATATATATATATGGTACCCTATATATATATGGTACCCTACATATATATATATATATACATTATATATGTACTACATCATTACCATATCCAGACAGTCCTGCTGCCTCATTTTAATCCTGGATTGATGGTGGATTATCACAATTCAATGGTGGGTAATCCATGAGGCATTTGATTTTTTACGTATAGATTAGCATGATTATCATGTGATTCCTGAACATCAACATTAATATACTGTATAATCAATCTTAAGATTAAGACAACAGAGTTCATTACATCTCAGCATACACTATCATATTTTTGCATTAGTCTGCATATTCAAAGATATAGATTATCGTAGAACATAGATAATAGATACTCACAGAATCTTTACTCATGGATGATCTAGATGATAGACAATATTGTACCAATTGAAGATCATCGACCATAGACAATCATTGATAATCATAGAGAATTGACCCATTTGAAGATCAAGGATTAATTGACCCATACCAGTTGAAGATCGTTACCTATCACTAACCATCATTGACTATCACTGACTACAACCATTAGATTATCCTCTGGTAAACTAACACATCGAACTGGAAAATCACCATGTTTAATAGGTAAATCAACCATTTCTATGGCCAATTTCAATTGCGATGTCAGCTACTGCCAGAGGGTACCAGGGATGATCTTCAAATGGGTCACTTCCTGAAACCTGCTTTTGCCAGGACTTGCAGCATCCGCACATCTCCAGCCTCACAGACCTCATGGAGGAAAGCGGCTCCGAAAAAATCCGGGCGGCAAGAAAGGGCCCAAACAGTCGATGTTGGCCGATTTTGGATGAAAGTTGGATGAAATTTGGATGATTTCTGATGATCTCTGATGCTTTTGGAGGAATTCCGTTCATGTCTTGATACGTCTGGATGGTGTTTGACGATTTGGCGCTGAGTTCGCTCTTATTTGATGAGTTCCCTCCAGTTGGGGCGCCCAAAATCTCTGGCAAAAGTGACAGGATGACAAGAACTACTACATCATCAGCGACTACTACATGGGTGGCGATGTGCAGGTGGATCGGTGGACCACTGGGAGTAGCCATGGAAAAAGGAGGGATTGCTACCACAATTGCAGGTTGGTTGTCAAGGGGTTGCTTACTTGGGGCTGCAATTCCAGTTATAAGTGGAATATGTTTCACCACACCCAACGTATGGGGGTTATTGTTAACGTACCAGTAGTTATTACTACCATAGTTGTACCCATTTTCTTCAGCCCAACTGCGGCTCCAAGTAGTTCCTGGTGACTCCTGCGGCAGGATTGGCTGGAGCGAATGGATGAAGGCAACTGGTTGCAGGAGGCCACTTGCGCAGCTTATGTGCGCCAGGTGCCACGGGGGAGCTCTGTGGAGTTCTGTGGCACCCTCGGGAATTTGGAGTCAACATCTGCACAAAAATGGAACAATGGGGTCTACACCCTACGATGCAGCGTATTATGTATACGTAGCACATATTTTTGTTTTTTTTTGATGCTTCATGATTTTTAATGAACAGTTTCTGCAATGTTTATGCATATTTTTTCGGGGGATAAGATGGGACAAGGATCTCGAGTGTTCAGCCATATACCAGCGGTTTGGAAAAACTATGGGGTAAGGATCTAGTAACAGAGTCTTGATCCACAAATCCATAGCCATATCTGGCTATATCTGGCTATATCTGGCTAGTGGCCTAGGAATAAGGATGGAAAGGCTCACATTCCAAACTCAACTTGTGTTCTGGTGCGTTCCGGTCGAGCCCCCAATGCCCAAGAAAATGGGTTTGAAAGGATGGGAAACTTGAATTCTCCTATCGGAAAATAGTGGAACTTCCAAATTCTTGACTTCCAACGATTGACTTCGGTGCGGCGCGCTGCTAAAAGGCCTTGCTTGCGCTGAGCCATAGCCATTCCGCACAGGCCAGGGGGAAGGGGCTGTGGGGATTTGTCACTGTATCCCCGAGTACTCGAAATCCTTGAACCTCATTTTCCCGGGTAAAATTGCAATCATTTCGGGGTAAATCATTGTAAATCCATGTGCATCAATATTTCTGGACGAACCCAAGAAGTAGGCAATGGCCAAGCGGCCTTGGGAAGTTTCACCCCTGAAAATGATGTGCTGATGATGCCCACAAGAAGCATGATTTGCCATGCTTGGGACCTTGATCGACCACCAACGGCGTTCAGGTGTACCACCGCGACATGAAGCCTAGCAGTCTTCTTCTCACCACCAAGCTACCCGACGCGGTCATCAAGGTGAGTTCGGCTAGGGGCGAGGGATCACCCTCTGTGGCATTCGGATGTGAAATGTGTATGAAATGTGTGCAGGTGGAATCTCATGGTTTGAGTTTGAACAGTGTGGATTTGGCCTTTCGGTCAATGGTCAAGGGTGTGAAAAGTTCGATAGTGGTGGCTGTACGCATCCCAGGGGTTGATCGAGTTTAGTTGTTGAGGGCTTGGGCTTTGGGGGATTCCGCGAAGGAACTTCTCCGTCGCGGCTTCCCCAGCATTGCCGAAAAATGTTTGGATCAAAGTGATGACCGGCAGAACAATCAAATTTCATGGTTTCACCCTAAAAAACCCTACACTTATCTAGATGTCACATTAAGAATCTCCACAAAACATGATGTTTTCCGGCGCCTTAGCCTTAAAAATGGCGACTTCTCGACTTGACCTGCTGCAGGTGGTGGATTTTGGCATCGCCCATATTCTGGACCCGGATAATTCGCTGGGCCCCTGGTGATCTCTTGGGGCTGGATTTTGGAAGGTTGCGAATGTTGGGATGGCGAAACACAATTTCAAAGTACCCTTTGGGGATAAATGCCCATGGCATCCATGGTTCATTTGTCCTTTGACACCAATTGACACCTTGACACATTTTGCAGAGTTGAGCCGCCCAGAGAGGGCACAAACCTTGGAACTAAGGATAATTCAAAGCAATCCAAGCGAGTACACAGTTCCAGAGGCCGAGATCCACTGCGGCCGTGCGGTTGAGATTTTGAAACAGCAGCCGTGTTGGACGACGCAGCTGAAACTTACACTAATTTATTGTTGTTGGGTCAAAGTGCGACAATCCTTTCTGTGAAACTTGATTGAACAACATTGAACAACCGTGTTTTGAAGGACCCCCCATTTTTCCTACCTACATCTGTTTTTTTCAATCGCAAAAAAACAACAATTTCCTTCTGTCTACAATGAAGAAACAATACACTTTTGCTGGGAAAACTCGAAATTCTGCTGGTAAAGCCATCGCCGTTGCTGGTAAAACCATGTAAAACCCATGGCAAAACCGTGATTTCTGCTGGTTCTACCCAGCCACTTTGGGTCCATTTCTTGCAGGTCATGAAGTCCTCTGAGCAGAAAGGTGGCTCCGCCGACATGTGGAGGTGCCGGATGAGGTCGAGAGGTTGGACATGGGGGCCAGGCAGATAGGGATAGACAGTTATTGTCAGATAAATATCATGATATCATAAATGGTAAATAACTGATAGATTATGACAGGTAAATAGACAGGTAAATCTCATAGACAGATGATTGTCAGATATGATACGATAGGCAAATCATCATACATCATACCCTCCGGTGTCATCAAACGTGGCAAACTTGGAAATCCCCTTTAATTTAAATGGAGGTGAATAGCTGGGAAAATCATCGAACTAAATGGTGGATTTTCCAGCAAGCCATGTTTGACTACCAGAGGGTAATGTTTATCATATCTAAATGGGCTATTTTCCATAGCTATGTTGAATAATCAAATGGTAGAATGTGGTAAAACCAATGCCATAAACCATCCCCAAAGTCACTATAAATGGGTGGTGTATAAACCATCCCGGAATGGTAGGTTTATTATTGGGTTTCCGAGATTAGTGATATTACATGATAATAGTAGTGGCAATGGTAATGATAACAGTCATAGTGATCATGATTAGTGACAACAATATTGCCAGTGATTATAATAGTGGCAATATATAATTGATGATAATGATTGTGATAATTGATAGTAATAGATAGGAATAACGAAACTAAGAATCTTAGGGTCTAAATCTGTGCCACGGTCAACCAGTGGGATGCTTTCCCGTTTCTATGTTCGTCCCTCCATAGGGGATTGTTGAAGCAATTTTTTGGGGAATCCTTGGGATGGGATGACCATACTCCATACACCATGTCTTGACGATGGCAGAGGTGGGAAACAGTTTGGAGGGCCGGAGTTTGGATGGATGAACCATTTTTCCAACAGTCACTTATGATACTATATACCTTCTTGTACTGTATCTCGTTGTTAGCTACTGATTAATTATAAACTGATGTCTATAAGTATTTTGTTGTGAGGATTATTATTGTCATGAGTACTATACCATTAATGATGTCCTTCTCATTTACGATCCATTGAGGGGTTTTAATCCAATGGTGGATCACCCATTTCAACAATTCCCCACATGGCTTGGGGTCTAAGTCTAACTTCATATGGGACTATCAGTTTCGGTCATTCGCAGTAAACCATCCGGTTTCTGTGGCTACCCAAGTTGAGGAAGCGGTGTCCCCCAAGTCCCTCAGTCCCCCCCCAAGTCCCGTAAATATAAACCCTAAATGGTTGAAACAGTGTACATGTCCATCTGGGCGCAAGTGAGAAAAATCTGTGGGCGCAAGTGAGCCTTCTCCCCAAGTTTGACCGGGACCCCACACACATGATATCACATGATATTCCCATGGGTTTTCTCCACCCGCAGGGCTCCAAACACCTTCAGTGTATTTGGGGGGGACTGTTTTCGGGACCTAATCACCTCAGAGGGTATTTGGAGCACCAGGGCATAGTATTTCATATCCAATCCATATTCATTCCACCGAAAAATCCGAACATTTTCCCAGCCGCCAGTGTGGGTGCCATCGCCCATTCACTGTTGGTGGGCAACGGAACCAGCGTCAGCTCCAGGTGTGGGGGGGCAGCTGGTTTTTTCGTTGCGATTCATTGGGGATTTAGCTTGATTTTAAGCATAGAACATGGGGATTTCAACAGCAATTTGATGGGGATTTGTGAATTTTATGATTGATTTATAATGGCTGAATTGCTTTGTTACTAGATTATGGTTTCTGGAAGGATCCAGAGGAACTCTCAAGCAGATAGAACAGCAATGAGTCATTTGTCACTACCTCAGCAGGGGTTTACTTTTTTGATCTCAACTTAGGGGTTGCTAAGTTACAATGGGATTTTTGAAAAGCAACATCTCAACCAACCAGTACAAAGGGACACAGTCTCTCTGGCAGTGGGCAGAAACGTAGGGGATAAACCAAGCTTTTAATGGGACTATAGGGATAGAATGGGATGACTCAACAATCTTTGGTCAAGATGTGAGGCTGCGGTTTCAAACCCTGCTGAACATCCACCGTTTTTCTTTCCTGTCTTCTTCTCGAGTGTTCTGCATCTTCTTCTTTTGGATTTTGGTCAACCTGTTTTTTTTTCTTGGAATTTCTCGTGTTTAGGCAGGTGTTGTAGGGCTTGAGGAAAGTGTAGATTCACATCCTGTTGCAACAAGTTACATGTAGATGATTGCATCACATCGAGCGAAGGGCAGATCACAAGACCAGGAGTTTACCCGGGTGATTGATGCCTCCAGCTCCAAGCCTATGGATCAGGAGGGGTTGGGGCTATGTCAAGGATGAAGAAGGCGGCAATCGGAGCAATGGTTGGGGGCTGTGGCATATAGTTGGTGTTGGAGGGTGCAGCCACGTGCGACGCCATTTAATTATTTAAGCTATAGATTATAGATGTATAGAGAACATATATTCATTATACATATGTATCATATGTCATATCATATGTATATATGTTGAGATATGCACTTCGTTTCTTTGTTCTGATTGAGGACTACGGATACTCTTTGGAAGGTTCTGATCCAATTATTTATCCTCAATCCTCAGTGAATCGGCCTTCGCCCGGAACGGAAAGGAATGGTATGGGTCAACAAGGTTTTGGAGGCTGAGAGGTCATGTGAAGTCCCCAATTTGCTGGGGTTTTGACCCATCCCATTTTTGACAACGTTTGCAGTTTCACAACAGTGACTTGAGGGAACATTTACAGGACATCCTTTGTTTTTAGGCCCAAAGAGTTTCGTGACATGGTGGTCTCTGGCCAATGACTCGACCCTCGTCAGGTTGGAGCGAGCGCAGTCCTCTGGCCCGAGATTTTGTCCTGCGCCTTCTGAGGTCAGCGTTTGGCCACTAAAACCCCTGGGGCGCTGGATAAATTGGTTTCCAAGTAGATGAGAATGGTTCTATAACATGATAATATGTTATAACCACAATGGTATAATACTGGTATTGCAATGGTTCAAATATCATGATTTGTATAACCATAGCATTATTATGAAATACAACACGAGGAATGTCTGAAGCCCAACGCCAAAAGCATGGTGATTTTGGTAATGGTTTGCTATTGGGTGTACCAGTCTACCCTCTAATATCTATACTTCCCTAGAAACAAAGTGGATCATTTTTGATCTATTTATTTTGATGGGACTAGCAACCCCCAAAAGATGCACTCCAACACAATTTGGCAGGATTATGGACTTTACCTGGTTGGTGCTTTTCGTCATTTGCACACGAAACTCTGACCGGTCAAGTCATTCAACATCCCCCAAGTTGATTCAATCGATTCAAGTTGGGTAAATTACACAAGTCTTGTGATGCCTCCAAGTATCGTTCTCCTTCAGCGGGGTTCACCTTAGATCTTCCGCATGCAAGGAAGTAGCGGAGGGGACAATTGTTAGAATATGTTAGAATCACCATCCAGATTCGAATTCTTGTCGCCCGTCCTGCGTAGGAATTCCAAGAGCGTGCCACCAAGGAAAAGGAAACAGAGTCAATGCAGTTGATATACAGTAGATCCAGAAAACATGTACTTACAATCTAGATCTATTTGGCCATCAATCCTTGAGGTAAGGACCATCTCACAAAATAGGAAGGTCCCGGTGGGTTTATCATTGCGTTGGTATGCAATTGATTTGATCCGAGATGACTCAATCTTGCATATGTGGCACTGGAGTCTGATATGGTAGCCTTTTTGGGACAGTCACCGCCACATTGAGCCGCCCTATACTTCAACTATACACATATATGCCGCATGTGGTTGGTGACATCCCCAATCTTTCATGGCTATACCCCTTTGCTTGATGGTGATACCATCATTTGTGATGCTTGCAGCCCCAGTTTTCATGGTGAACCTCCGCTATTTCCAATGGTTTTTGATGCTGATATAGCCCTTTATGGTCGATGGTCTTTGCTGATTTTCGGCCCCATGTTTGATGATAACACATGGCAAAAACATAAGTGCTTGATAATTATGTTGATGGTCAAACTCACCAAGTGTTGATGCTGTTGTTGATGGTGAGACATCAGAAGTTTGATGTACCCTCTGGTAATTAAACGTATCGACATAGAAAATGGCAATTTATAAATTTATAGTGGATTTTCCTATCAAAAATGGTGGATTTCCCATCAATTATGTTAGTTTGCCATAGGGTATTTTTCATGGTGCCACCGCCTTGGTCCCGTGCAAGAGGCCTGCGCATGAGCGGCCCACCGCCGCCAAGGCTCTGCACCATCCCTGGATCAAGGTGGGCCTGGGATGGTGGCATACACTACATATGCCTATGGCCCAAAATTATGGTACTGTACCAAAAATGGTCATGTTTAATGGTCAACATAAACCAACCCATTATAGGCTTCATAATTTTGAGCCATACTCATATACATACACTATAATATAATATATATATATTAATAGTATACCAATAGCTATACTGTAAGCATGACAGACATATGGATTTAGAACAATACACATTGCAGATATAATGTAAATTAGTAACAAACATTACAATAGACATCATCTTCAGAAATATAGATTCCATCAGCTATCAAATGGAAACTTGATGACACGCAGATAACTGGATTTTCATTGGATCTATCAACATTGGGTATTGTCATAAATCTTACACTGCAATAGCAATTCTGAGAGATAGATGTCACTGGATCTGTCACGAATATTTGTTCAGTATTATAGGGACCGATTATACCGACCGCACATCACTGGATTGGGGTAAGTATCCCGAAATGGCCGCATCTGCCGCATCTTTCAGATGGGTGAATTGCTATATTTTGTCCATATTATATCTATATATACTGTATATATGATAGTGTCTTAAAATGGGATACTGTCTTTGCTGAGAAGAACGGGAAAATGATGGTCGAGACCATGGGGATTTTGGGAGAGCCCTTGATGGTCGCCTATTTCGGAGAAAGCCATATGGTTACACGAGGGGTAGATCTTTGGTCATACGGTTTACAGATGTGTCATCGTCCCCTTGGACATGGTGGTTTAGTGGAATGTAACCAACAAGAAATCAAAAAGATTGGGGTTTATGGGCATATGACGTGGACATTGTAATGAAGATACAATAAGGAGAATAGATCATTGAATCATTGGCATATCTGGTGGGATAGAAGAAATATATGATGACGACCCGAAGCAGGGGATTTGAGGTGTCCGAAACTTGAGACAAGCCCTGATCCCTGAATTGGATATTGACGGGAACATCTGCAGGAAGCCCCACTGTAAGTGTCTGGGCAGACCATTGGTTTCCTGAAGGTATTCCCTTTAACCAATCCAAGATCTGCATATCATTTTTTGTAATGTGTTTTACCTGTAGACATCGGCGTGACATCGGATGATTGAAGATTGCTTTTGTACTTGTAGTTGCTTTGCACATACTCGAACTTCTACCCGAAATTTGCGTATGTTCTGTTTGCAAATGAATGCAAAGGTCCATCTGTATAAACACGGGAGGCTCACAAGTATTCTTCAACAGCTGACTTGAGAATACTTGAGACAGTATTTTCTCAACGTTCAGGACATTGCTGTTTCTTGGAGTTGAAAGCTCGCAAGTCCAGATGTTTGCCTGCAGACTAGAACAAGTTTCGGGATATTTCCCGATTTGGTGTTTCTATCCAAGTTTGCGTTGATCAGCAATTGTTGGTTGGACCATGTTCCACCTTCATTTGGACGGCACATTATTTTCCTTGTATCATACGTTGATGATGAGACCACGCTTGGAGTACGTCTGGATTTGGGGCAGATCCTCAATATGCGAATCCATCCTTTTTCCGGGTACGCAATTTTGACCGGCAATATATTACACTCCGGCAATCAAACATGGCAATGGAAGATCACCCATTTGTAGTTGATTTTCCCATGAACGCCTCCATTTATAGTGGATTTCCATGTATTTCCAATTGCCATGTTTGATTACCGGAGGGTAGATCATTTTGCTTGTTGAAGTTGCCACTGGGACTCGTTTTCACAAGGGGATGATGCCGATCAATACGATCAACGTGAATCAGAGCAACACCAAAGAAGCGAGGGTCCGGAGCACAGAAATCTCAGGTCTCGAGATAGATGAAACCCAAAAGAAGCCATAGTGGTAGCAAATGTATCAATCAGTTTTCAAATGCACAAGACTTTCATGAGATATATACCCAATATATACCTTAATTTTTTTGATTTGTGGGAAGAGGATTGGTTTCTGATTGTTCTAGCGTTCTTTCGCAATCCACTTTAGAATTTAAAGTGGATATCTTGGCGACAGACTCCAGTTCCTGACCAGGGATGCTAACTTTCTATGTTCGTTCACTGGCGTCAGAAATCATGCGAGCACCTGCCCACTAGGAACTTGCATTTTTGGATTTCGGGGCCTACATCAACCACTGTCTGATTGAAATTGCTATGAATTGGAGAAGAATCTACAGGAACTCCTCACTCCTCGAACAATCAGGATGCTACTTGCACAACACTGCGGTCCTGGATTTCTTTTTTCGGATTAAGTGAACCTTGTGCTGATAGTGACGCGCCGTAGCTCAGGAGCTTCGGTACAAGATGCTGTGCTACACATTAAGTGTGATCCTCCTTCCGGCAGTCGGCTGGCGGCTCAGTTTTGGTGCTTTGTTACACAGACATACACCACTTGCTGCAAGTGGCTTTAGCAAAAAGACAAGTCGTTGTAAGTTCACGCCCCATCTCATGGGTTCAATCCCCATCTTTGCGTCGTTTGGTCATTGAAAAACCTCGGTGAACTATATATATATATATATTATATAGATATTATAGATTAAGGTCTTAAGATGTCTTAAACACATTAAAATGGAACTCAGTCACTGCGCGTAGATGATTTTCACATTCGTAGATGATTTCCCCATAGGTTTCCATGAAAACAGTGCTATTTCCACCTCCATTTCCAGGGCATTTCCCAGCCACGTTTGATGAAACGCGGGGGGTCGTCCGGTCGTCCCTCAGTTCCTCATCGCGACTTCGATCAGCTGCGGGTGGCCTTTCAGCAGGAGCGGCGAAGCGAGATCCGAGGGATCTAACTGGGTGACCAGGCTAGTTCTAAAACCAATGGTGCATTAGAACATATTATATATAATTACTTAATTACTTATATATTATTATATATAATGTACATATATATATATATATATTATATGACATATAGACTATAGATACAAATATATATATATAGATACATACACGCATCATATGATATTGATATATATATATATACTATATACATAGAATGATATGCTATAGATTTTCCCTTTATGATGTAATATAGACATACAGTAAATACATATATACATATGTATACATAGTAAATACTAGACTATATCTATAGGTGTACAATGGTATGCATATGCACATATATATAATATAAATTTGAATATTTTCTTTTTCGATCACATAAATACTGTCTACCATTGTATCCAAAATGGAGAATGATTCCTTAAAATGACCAAAAGGGTATCCTTTGCTCAGGTTGGGGAACTACTGTATCTCAATTTGTCCAGATGTGCCAGATTCCCACCGGTTGGTTTTGTTGAGAATCGTGGGGAACTGCTAATTTTTCACAACCAATATGTAAATGGTACCACTCACCGACAAAAAAGGTATTGAGGATTGATTTTGCTAGACCTTTCTAGTTTTACTCACCTACTGCATCTCTATATGGAAATGAGGGCTATTCAATTTAAGTTTCGCATGAAATGAGTTACTCCAAAATGTATATACTTAAACTGTAATTTGCGTAGAACATTTCTCAGGAAACGATTGGATTTGGGGGTGCCACATTTTCAGACAAAGCTAAATTTGTCACTGCTCCCTTGTCTCCTCTCTAGCCACACGGCCAGAGCGACATTGATCGCGACGGCTACGTTCCCAGGGCCATAGGCTTAAGGTACCAGAGCCCAGTGAGGATTGGATGGTTGCTGGTGGAAGACATGGTGGAAACAGCATTGGAATCACCTCAACAATACATGTTGGTTTCATGAAGGTCTTCACCTTCCCCAAATAAGGCGTTTGTGCTATGCACATCTATGCACTACCCAATCTTGCGATGCACAGTGATGCACACAGGATTGGTGGTTACGCTCTCATTTTTGTCAGATCTGTACCAACGCTTGTGAAATCTAAGTTGTTAGTTTTGAAATCTCATCTTTCTACATTACATTCTGTTAGCCTCTGGAAATCAATTGTGTAAATGGAAATTCTACCGTTTATAGATGTTTTTTCTGTTAAAAGCCATATTTATAGGGGACTTTCCAGCTAGCCACGTTTGACTACCAGAGGGTTAAATCCCAGGTTGGTGCTTGTGAAATCCCCAATTTTCGCTGCTGAAATCCAGGGGTTTTTCCAGGCTTCTCCTGAGCCGATGCCAGCAGAATGAGGCCAAGATGGGTTGAAAACATGGGTAGCTGCGATTGTACCATGAAAAATGGTGAACATCGTGGCTGAAGCAGCAAAAATGGAACATTAGAAGGGGCCCTTCTGGAATCAAACATGGCTGGGAAATTCCCGAACGAAATGGGCATCCATGAATGTCAAGATCGAACCAACTAAATGGGGATCTTTCCAGCTAGCCATCTTTGACTACTAATTAGAGTGAAAATGATGAGACAACTATCAAAAATTGGCAGAATTGCCCTATTTTGAGCCAAACCCAGATCAAACCAAGTGCACTTTGGGTTCCTGGACTCTTCACCGAAATTGGAGGATATGTGTGTATATATATATACATATATATATATATATATATATGTACCTTTGGGGATTGGGGGATGCTGAATCCACAAGTCTTTTCCGATGAATCATATGTACCTCACTCGCCTCAGCAGAAATGTGGCTTGATTGGGAAAATCATTCCAAATGGGTCAAGACCTCTGAACCTACCATATTGCGGAGGAATAAACATCGATTCACATCCACATTCGCCAACTATGTCCAACCAGCCGTTGAGCGCAAAAAGCTGTAGGCAGTTGTGCCTGCTTTGAACATTGTCGACTTGGGCCGTACTGATACGCCTCAGAGCTCAGTTTCTGACTTGTGATTTGGCTGACTTTCCCAATGGAACATCCACCAGACCTTGGGGAATCGATCAGCAAATCCCAGATGATCCATGGGATTCCCGCCCTAAGAAGGGCCAGTTGTTTGTATCCCGAAATTTGGCCGCCATGAATCTCTCCGAGATTGACAAGCAACAACCACATATATATATATATATACACATTATATCTGGGACATACCTGATATAAGATATACAGATACAAAAAGTGGGAAAGTGGGGTGCATCCCAGTTGGTACGTGGGTAATAACCATATTTTACCCCAGTGATATGAGGATATGAGCAATATCCCCAGTTGTATGTGCTATGGTCCCAAGTTGGATGGTATACCTACATTGGTGGATGGTCATCAATCAGTTAACAGCGAATTGTATACCCATTGATACCCATTGCAAGGATTCCAATTGTAGGACGGATGACTATAAAAGACCATAAACCATATGCCATGTTTCGACCCTAGCACATATGGTGGTACTGGTAACCTTCCCCCAAATTGGCATAGACCCTGAAAGTAGCCGAATTTTGGCGGGTCTACACATCTTCCAATCCCTGGCTGGGTCTGAGTCTATGTGAATTTGGGGGATGTCAAAGGATGTTTCTGGGGAATTCAACCAGCCCCCCAGATGACTCTTAGCCACCAAGAACCACTGATCGCTCAGCTCAGGTGCGACCTCGCCGCCATCGCCACTGCAGACCTGATCGCTCGAGAGTCGCTGTACTGCAAGGGAAGACAATGTACGTTTATAAATTGGTGAACTATAGCTTATGGTAGATATAACTATAGTGAATGGGGTTTACAAACCAACTTTACGCACCAACCATGGTTTTGATGGTTAAAGCCCGATATGGAGATTTCTTAAAACGAGGGATCCCCAAGTCCCCATGGTTGTTTCAATACTAAGTCATGGTTCAATGACTTGGATGATTTGGGGTATCCCTGTTTACGGAAACCTCCATTTAAGGGAGACATCTACTTGAAACAACCCCAGATACGACAGGGTTTCCTGCACATGTTCCCTGAAACCAAGCCATTCATGATTATGGGATGTACCACTTTTTGTAATTTGTTTGCCTTTATGAAATCCAACACACACCATGAATCATGATGAATAGACGCCTTAGACATGGGCTAAATTTCTATTTTGTTTCCTCGAAAGTCAAAACACAAGGAAACAAGAATCAACTACTTGCATATGGTCAAACCGCTCCTTTGGGTTGTGACACTTACCATTCTTTTGGCAGATATATACTTGAATTATTCTGGACTATACTGTATCCAGCAATCAAGTCATATGCATCAAACACTTTGGGAAACCAAGAAACAACAAGTGAGGACCAAGACCTAAAGAACAACGGCTGTATTTGGTGCCGTCCAAGACTGGAGGTTTCTTCATGGTTTCCCCAAAATGGCGACTTTAAATGGGAAAATGATGATCAGCCGCAGTATTTTCTGAGATTCAATTGACTGCTGAGGTTTTTTGCGGCAGGGCCTACCTCCGCACCATTGGCATCTCGGCAGACATTGTTGACTTGTTGACATCTCTTTTCAGGTCATCATTGGATTGGTTTAAGAGTTTAGGGAAGATTCTACAGGAAAACACTTTTCCCGAGCACACAAAACCAGGATTTCCTGTACGTTTTCCTTTTACCCAATTCTGGCAGATGTGGGACCAACACAAATCAGAATGGGAAAACGTGGCTATGCATACGTACAGGGTTCAGAAGGATGTAGAGCACTTTATCTGAATATGAAAGCCTGTACGATAGGCGGAGATTCAACCGCAGAGTGAAGACAACCAAGATTGTTTTTCTAGGAGGCTTGAAACCTACCGATTCTGAACCACAAATCTCTCTCTTAAGCCGTCTCGATGCTGCGGTCATTCCTCTTGGCATATCCCATAATGTAGCTCACATCTCCATATCCCATCGTCCATACCCCAAATCATATCCCTACCATCTGCCAAAGACTGGCTGGTATCCATCCCACACTATCTCCGATAACTGTTGGTCAATCTTCCCAATGATCAGTTGATGTCACCACAATGCTATCCCATAATGTCCCCATGTTTGTTGATGATACCCTTGCAAAGCTGTATGTTATATATAATAGTATATATATATATATATACACATAGTATAGACATCTTCATACCAATGATAATAGGAACCATGATAGTAATATGAATGAATAGTATAATAGTAACAAAAGCAAAAATGATGACGCTAGCAGCAACGGCAGTAATCAACAATCATACTTATAGCAACAACCACTCATAATGATAGCACAAATAAGAATGTCAACACTCACATATACCCGATTGTTGATTGAGAAATTGAACATCCGCCAATCAAAAGGTGTTTTCCTGGGGATTCCTCATGAATTTTCCAAATCTATGTTAGTTTACCCCAGGGTACTATACTTGGGGGCTCACCCCAATGAGTGGGTTACAAGCCAAGTTATAACTGGACTAAGCCTGCTTGCTCTACTTGCAGTACAACTGGGGTTATAACCCACTTACGATTCCTGGGTGAGCCAGCAAACATGATCTTTTGACCTCCTTCATGTTCTGATTTTACCACTTGTTGCAGAGTCAAGGCACAATTTCACACATGGGAAAAATCTGAAAGTAACCTCATTCAGCAGGGTTTGCATTAACATCCCACATTAACATCCCATTGTCATACCCCATCATATCTCATCATTGTCACTTTTCCATTTATCAATGTTATACCTCTTGGCATTCCTGTACTTGCTGAAGATGATTTAGTAAGTCGATTTTCCCCTGGAAATCCCAAGAAACTTGGGAAACCTCCCGTGGGGTGCCGGGGGGTGGGGGTTCCTTCAACCAGCAACGCCTGAGATGGGGCCCTTCACTGCCACAGACCTGGCACCGCGATTGCTGAAGCGCTTCTTCGAGGTGGAAACGATGCGGTGCTGTTGTTGGATGAGACGATGAGACGATGGGTTTTCTATGGGATTTTATGCACCAACATGGTAATTTAAGCCATAATCATGTGAATCATGGTATAAGGGGGAATATGATAGAGATTGATAGGGTAAAAAACTGGGGATGACTTCCTTCATCAGCAATCTTCGTGTTATTAGGTGGTGATTTGGGTTTGTCTAAAATCAAACATTGGGTATTGTCTAGTGGCACAACATGGCAATTTAAGATTGAATATTATGATCAATCGATGGATGGAATCGGGTACCCTAATTCTCGGACACACCCAGATCATCCAAAACTGACGTCACATCACCTAAATATCCTCATTTCAGGTTGGTGCATTGTGAGATAATTCATGACACAGAATTCAGCCAGGTGTCCTTTTCCTGTTGATCAATAGACAGGCAGACCCGAATAGCAGAAGGTAACTATAGTCAAGTAATGTGGGTAAAACAATAATAAACCATCCCCCAAATCACCATAGATAGGTGGTATAAACCATTCCCAAATGGGTGGTTTATTATTGCTTTACCCACATTATAGTCAAGTAAACCTAAATTTTTTAATGCTTCGATTGGGATGACATTGGGAGATCACCAGCTGGAGAGATAGCTGGGATGCAGCACATGCGAGAGCCGGGCAAGGGACAAGCAGTGCAGTTGTCGATATGTTTCGCTGGGTGGAGTGTAGCTAGACTGTGAGTTGATTGATGCCTTGGGGGTCAATGCAGGACACTTCCAAGAGTTTTGTGGATCTATCCCCAAGACATTTGACCCAGTTTGTGCAATATTTTGCAGTTTCTGTTGCTTCAATCTCCTGTTTCTGTTGTAAAATCCTACATTTCTACCCATAACAAACATATGTTGCTTACCTCAATCTATATGTGGAGTGTTTCTTACCAGGAATCCACATTTTGGTGACATACATCCTCATTCTTGTAACATCTTGTAACTGCTTTCAGGTTAGCCGACCAAATTTTTAGACCTAGGGCTTATGAACCCACTGAATACCCCATTCGAAGATTGGGGTTCGAAGATAGCTAAGTTGGTATATAACCCGTTTGACTATGGTTTATGGTAGATACAACTATAGTTGATTGGGATTGTAAACCAACAAACAGGACTGGGAGGCACCACCGGTTTTAGGGCGGCGAATCATCCCCGACTCTGGGGCCTTTATGGTGAAAGATCTCGATTCCCCCCTGGATGAAAAGTCAAGAGGTATGTTGTGGACATCGGTCAATGTATAAAACATGTTGAACACATTCAACATGTCATGGATTTTTAAGGAGGTAGAGAATATTGTTATATGTTCTGGGTGTGTTATTAGTTATGAGTTTGTTATGTTTTACCATGTTGTGCCTCATGAAATGTTCCCAGTTTCTCCCCCACAAACCACAAACCGTCATGCCGTCAGCTCTTCGCGGAGAAGCGGAACGGCGTGCCAGTGGTGCGAGCCGCGGATGGGGCGGGTGGAGGTCGAAATTGGGGAGCTACAGATCGTGCACACTGTATGGAAATTATCTCTATATATATATTATATATATATTATATATATATAATATATATATATATATTGTATATATATATATTATATTCATATTATTCTAGACATGGTTGACATATTTATTGACTTCTGATTGTTTTGATGTTTTTTTTGTTTTTTGAGATGCAGAGGCAGCTTGGCAAAGCTAGAAGTTGAAGCACATACTCAGCATGTCAAGTCCAACCCTGTGGCTTTGTGTTGGTGCATATAGAACATTATCGAACTATAGTCTATAGTATGTATACATATATATATATACAATATGTTCAATGTTATAGAATCACATGTATATCACAGTATCCATACACGCGAACATATACAATGATATATGTACAGTACACAAATATGTATATATATATATACATGTAGATGAACATTACATGCACATGTCACAGGTACCCTGGTGCAGCGGTAAATCTGCCTTGGAATTCTTCACTTCAATGGTCCTTGATTTCAACAAAAGATTGGTGTTTTCGCAGCAGGCGACTGTGCAGTTGAACGCCATTCGGGCAAAGACACGCACAGCCACGGCGAAAGATGTGGAGGTGCTGCACTTCTTTGGCCGGTAGGGCGATGGATGCTGTAGGGATATCAACTATACGACTATATACATATATACTATATATATATATACACATATTATATATATATATATACACATATTTATGTATATATATATATAGATATACAAACATCGCTAGGGGGCTGACGTTTGCCCGAAATCGACGGTATTCCATGCGGGACTGCAATCTGCTGTGTTGTTTCGGTGCGTGTTTTTCGCACACTGCGAGCATGCAAAATATTGATATTACCTGCGTCTCATGGCATTTTTGCTCTTACCTAAGACGGTGCCAAAATCACCCTTTGAAGCGTATCTGAAAGATATCCTCCGTAATTTGCAGTGTTTCGAGCCGTTAACTGAAACCTCAACAAACCGCAAGTCTTTGAAAGAACACCAAAATAATCTAACCCCAAATAAACCCTAAACAAACCCTAAACCAACCCTAAATCAACCATAGATAACCCTAAATAGACCCTAAAACAACCATGAACAAACACTAAAACAATCCTAAATAGCACTAAAACTAACTAAACACACCCTAAATAAACCCAAAGCAAACCCTAAATAAAATCTAAAAGAAACCTTAGCAAACCCTGAAACAATCGAAAATAAATCTGAAACAAACCACAACGTAAGTAAATCCCCAATGAAACTTGGGCGAACGTCCGCCCCGGAGGGACAAACATATACTGTAAACATATGTATATATATATACACAGACATATATATATATATATACATATGTACATATAGGTATATAGGTACCCGATTGCAATACCACCCCTTTATTTCACGTGACTAAGATTGCACAGATAAAAATGATCAGGGATTGCTGACCCTATACGGACATACTAAAAATATGTCCGCCAGGCAATGCTCGATTGCATGTGATGCATGGACATGTCAAAGAGCAAAATACACTGTAAAACACAGTGCAGAATGAAGTCTTCAAGATCTGGACTTTATCAAACATTGTTCGTCTCCGTGGAACCACAAGGTCGTTATCCTGAAAACATACATATCACATAATATAGGTGTCATCACCTAGACATCACGATGTCGCCAAAATGAATAACCACAAACAAAACTAAGATTTTTTTGAAAGATAACATAATGAAAATGCAGTTTCGTATGGTATTTACCGTGTTTTTTCCTTATGCACATGGATACGGGGGGTGGTATTGCAATCGCGCACCATATACTACATATACATATGTACATATATATATATTTATTTATTCAATTTATTCATTACAATTTGACAACGCATGTCTTGCTCTGTTTTTTTCTAGACTTTGCCTTTCTCAATGAATTCCAACGCGCAAGTAGTAAGGACCTGTGGCATAGAGGAGCAAAATCCATATTGTTTCCACTTTTTGAAACAATGTTGTGTATTGTCTATTATCGTGACTCAGTGACTATATTATCCTATATTATCCTATGGATTGTTCTAATATGGGACAATCATGTTGAAACGAAATCCTATGGATTCTGAATATCGGACACAATGGATCATTACTGTGGGACAATGACTGTTGTTCACATGGGAGAACTCCTCAGGTCCTGTAGAGTCGAGACCTCCCCTTTCATAGGAGCACCACATGAACACATCCACATGAAGGGAGATACCTGTTTTCTTGGCGTTTTTGAGGTCATACTCAGTCATACTTTAGGCCACCTCAACCCTGCGTTTGGGATCACATATCTATGAGCCAAGATGAATAGGCTGGTCCTTTCATATGCAAATATGATCCAAAGTGTCATTGCAAGTATCCTGTATACTCAATACCTTTGCAACCTAATCCATGGGGTATGTACCACTCTGTTCTACAAATTTCGTGTTTTATACATATTATATATGATACAATGATATAGACATGTACAATATAGTTATGGAGGCTTCCTAAAATGGGTGTACCATCAAATCATCCATTTTAGTAGGATTTTCTATTCTGAACAGTCTAAACCATCCATTTTGCTAATCCCCCAAAGGAAACCACCGGACGTACGTACGATATACCTCGGCCAGGCCTATGCTCGAGTACAATACGAGGAGTTGCTCTCCTGTCTTCCCGAGGAGCCCGGTGAGAAACCTCCCCATAAGTTGGGACATAAACCCTATAAAGACGGTTTCATATCCACTTATAAATGGAACTGCACTATCAAGTGGGTGTATATATACATAGTTATCCTGGAGTACACCATGGAATGTTGAAAATTATTCTCAGTTTAGTGAGGATTTTTGAACATTCCATATTCTATCTACTTCAGGATGCATATACAGTATACATAGGATGAGGTGGAATATAAGATATCCTAAATACATGGGAAACCACACATATCCCAGTGGGATATCTTACAGTGCGATATGGGTGTCGGGTATAGAACATGTAGTTGGGATGTCATGTAATGTCAGAGGAGGACTCCAAGCTGTCATCCAAGGCAAATGGGTATTTGGAGAGGGATAATCATGATTACCCTCTGGTAATTTACCATAGCTATGGACAATGGACCATTCATAGATGATGTACCTATGAAAATGGTGATTTTTTCATATCTATCTTCAATTACCTGAGGGTAACCAATCAATGAATTTAAGGATATACCTTGTTTTCAGACTAAACCCATGTGGCTCTCGCTCAAAGTGATTGATCACCCAAAATTGGATGGTCAAAAAAATCCAAAAGAAAAGATCGGCCTTTGGCCCAATTTTCACCAGCATGGCTTGGCCACCCAAAGCTCGCCGAAGCTTATAAAAACCGATGTTTTTTGCTGAAAATAAGTCACTGTTCCATCCAATGGTTCATCATCATCTTTTTCCTCTTCAAGTAACTATCACCCGGAAGTAAATGCCCCATTTGGGGACCCAAGTCACAGATTGTTGGTCAAACATATTCCCCTGATACCTTTCTAATTATATATATGATATCCAAAGATAGAACTGTTCCCATATTATCGGGGGTAGAACTACTATTTGATCCTCCAGGGTTTCTACTTGCACGATCATCCCACTCCCACTTCGCATGGCAAAATTTATCACCCGGGTGAACGTAGGCCTCTATTTCGTGGCATATCCCACATATCAATGGGATATTATATAACTCTGGCTCTCTGGTTAATTAACCAGATCTAGCCACTTACGATTCGCGGGAGGGTCCTCCAAGTACTGTTAGTTCATCGAGTCATTTGAACGCTTTGCTCAACCAGGATACAGCCATTGATAGCCAGATGCTGACTGCACAGGTTTGGAAAAACAGGGGGTGTTTCATGGATCAACATGGCCTAAAAAGAGTCATACATGGTCATACCTTGGGTACATCTATGGCTTGTATATGGGATGGTATGGGTATATATATATAGCATATATTTACATATCCACATATCTTTCAGGTTGGAACAAATCCAGCTTATGAATTGTGTTAGGATGTTTAAACTTCACCAACTTTGGGGCTGTTTTTTGGGCCTAAAGTCGATAGTTTCTTCCGATTCGTCTCCATGAAAGTCCAGTGCAAGCTGGTGATTCGCCCCTTTGGATGACCAGCAAAGGCTTTTCTTAGATCCGGAGTGGACATGGTAGGCGTCCGTTTCATACCAGTTGCTCTTGACCAGCAAAGGGGTACCCACGAGTGAAAAACAATAGGGAAATGATTGAAATGTTGCATCCCATACTGGCTCCGCTATTTTCCTTGAAAGGAAACTATTTACAAAACTCTCAGACATCCATCACAGCAGATTTCCTCATTGAACACCTCGTTATCATCATGTTCATTCATTTTCTCCCGTAAAGAATTCATCTTCTTTTCGAAAAAAAAGATAGACATGAACCACTTTCTTTAAAGTAGGATTTGACGTTTCTATCATTTTTTTGGCGGGTTGCCATATCTAAAAAAGTTGCCCCAATCTTCATGGGACCCTTTGCCTGCCAGCTCTCTGCAAGTGCCGGGCGCGGAACGCCTGGGACTTGGCATTGGGAGGCAGAGGATGGGTGTGGGTCAAAATTTTTCAGACCTGGGGGGACCTGAGATGATAGATGATGATAGTCTAGTGTTTGGTAATGTTTAGCATAAACCATCCAATTATTGGATGCCCATAACTGGCACTTATACCACTGATGAGTGTCTAGTTTGGTAATGTTTGGTATTTTCACCATCCAAAAAAATTGGAGTGCCCAGTGTTTCACCCATGTTGCCACATGTTACCACGTCACTCGAAATATGGGAATTGTGAGGGTTACCATCCCATTTTGAAGTGGACCATGGGGAGCTTCCAAAGCGCATCCTGAAGCGGGGTTGCAAACGTTTTGCCACAGAGCTTTTGACACAGTTTTCAGAACTCGCCTTCCTGCAAGAATCACTTTGATTCGATTTTGCTTGCTATTGCTGCTGGATCTTTGTGATGTTCACCTTGTAGGCCTTGTAGCAATCTTGGTGCTTAGAATCTGATCGGCGGAAAAGTGACGTGAATTGTGAATTCAATCTTCTCGTCGGGCTTGCTTTTTGTCTTTTGTCTAGGGATGACCCCAAATTTCCCAGTAACAGTCACTAACCAGAAGCTGTGCAGCGGATAAATATAGATAAATGTGGGGGTCAACCAATGATCATGTTAACTGCATGAGGAAAGTTTTCGAACTCTGGGATGTTGGAGTTGGATGGGGTACCATTTGATTAGCAGATGACATCTCGATTTGGGGTGATTTGTTTGCTAATTCATTAAAAAAAGCAGGGGTTGCATTTATGCAGGGTTGACATTACTGGAAGCTTGTCTACGAAACAGAATGCAGGATCTCTTATTCAATGTTTCATCGCCATGTCGGGAACTCGGCTGCCAAGGCCCCTGGGTACTGAACAGGAGCTGTCCCCCCTGCGGGCAGATTCGCCTTGGGAGTTGCATCTTCCTCAGGGGCAGTTGTTGGCCATGGGTTTTCTATAGCAGGTATAGCCGGTATAGCAATAGCCGGGGCTACCAAGCCCTTGTTTGGAATTGTTAAGCACATATGGAAATAGGGAAACAAGCGCATCATGGTGTGGAAGATGGACTTTTCTATCTAAACTATACCCACCGGAAAAGCACGGGCCATGTTAATTTGCCACTCGCCAGCTGCTTCTGGCCAAATCCGTCCTTTGCCTTCTACAGAATGTTTCGCCTGATGCAGGACGGACATTGAATTCTGATTGTATCACATTCCATTGGTAAACTTCATGGCTTCTCAAAATGACCACAAAAAACAATCCAAAAGCATCAACCACGGATGTCACTCATTCCTTTCAGGATTCAGGGATGTGTGAAATCGACCTTCGACCTATGTTCTTTTTAGTGCTCTAGCTGCTGTAGCTGTTCGGTCCCTTGGGCAGTGACTGGCATCACTTCAGGTCAACTTTCCTGGACCTCTTTGGCATTTTTTACACTTGTAGTTCGTGTCGACCTCAGTCTCATTGATGCAGTTGGAGCACCATCCAACCGTTGCTAGTTCTGATGATTAAGCATGAATGCAACACATGTATATAGGATCAAAGGACACACCAGAGCTACAACTCATATCTGGTTGGTTCGTTGCTTGATGTTCTTCATTTCCACCCTATTCCATCCCGAATGATCCCAACTTTCCCACAAGTAGTACCAACTCCTGCGGGAAAAAAACCGAGGTCCAAACGTGACGATTCACCCGGCTCGATTCGCATGTATTGATCAGTCGTCTTGGCCAAAAATTCGCGGTGCGCCGGTGGCCGCCTCCTCCTGGGTGCCCTGTGCGTCGCGGGTCCCCCAGATGACCGCGGAAGCGCGGTGTGAGGAAAAGGAGAAGGCAATGCACGCGGCAGAACTTGGGGGTCTAAGGTAAGAATTCCTGGTCCGCACTGAAAGAACATGCTCCAAAACAGTATCAGCCACTGCATATCGCAAGAAGGTGCCAAATCCATCCAAATATTGTAATTTCTCAAAAAGAGACATAGGAGAGTATCAATTTGCTCCACTGCCTCAAATAGATGTTAATGCCAATCAATTCCAATCAATAATTCCAATCAGCATTGTGGTACAAGCATCGAACTCGGGTGTGTGCCTAAGAAGCTGCAGCTGACCCACTTCTCAGCCAGACAGGAACTATGAGGACATGATGTTGCAAAGGGTTAGAACTGGGAAATCCGATTTTTTTGGAGGTTTATAGCTGGGAAAATCCTCGAACTTGGTGGATTTTCCGGCAAGCCATGTTTGATTACCAGAGGGTTATTTCTCAATTTGCCCGGGGACATGGCTCAAGCCATTCGCTCTGCGAGCAGAGCCAAAATTGAGCTTTGTGCTCTCTTTCTGGAGAGAACTAGCAGTACAATATACTCACATACGTCCTCCGGATACTGAACAGTTTGCTATCGAAGCCCGAAGCCATGGCCCAGTTATATATGATAGACACGATTCATGATGATTTACCTATTGAACATGGATGAAGTGGTGATTTTCCACATATACAATATGATATACAATCAGGTTGACCTCAGCCTATGGCATACTCAGGGCCACAAGGATATTATGGCATCGTAGGCATGCCCGCACTCTGATCAAAGACAGAGGCGTCCACCGACATGGCGCATTGCTTGGCTGAATGAAAGCGAAGAACATCGCAGCCTGGGTCGTTTGGCTGGAAAACCCATGGTGTTTTTTCTCCAATGCGTTTGCAGTGCTGATTTCTTCCATGCTCGCAAAAATTTTTGCAGAAGGGGACACCCTGGAAGTGCACGTTTTTAGGTGTTTTATGCACCTGCAATGGATTAGTTTGCTCTTTGCAATCTCACCTTTGCAGTTTCTGTTCTTTTTACACCATGGAAAATCCAAAGACAACAGGAAACCAAGAAACCAAAAAAAGACAAAAAACCAAGAAACCAAAAAAAACACAATACACCAAAAGCAAAACAAACAAACCAAGATTGCACACCTCAAAGGGGGGTGAGTTGGGTCCTGACATTTTGGTTTCTTGGTTTTTGGTTCCATGTTTGCGTTTTAGAAGGGCTGGCAAAACCATACAAGAATGGCAGGGCCTAACTCTTTGCCACTTCTCCCACCTTAGGGGTTGCAAATTTGTTTTTGGTTGTTTTTTTTTATTGTGTTCTTTGGGTCTGTGGTACCATTAGAAATTCATGGAAAAAGCCATGGAAAATGCAGGTATCATTGGGGGCAGCTTGGGGGCTTGGGATATGGCTTGGACATGGCTTGGCAATTTTGTCTTTTGATTGTTTTTCAACATGTGCCAAAAAAAATGTGCAAAAACACAGGCAGCCAATGAATTTCTAGGATTGATTGTGCAGTGATATTGACATTGTTGAGTCAAACCCTTAAGTCAAAACAGTGAATGATTCCTTTGAAAGGAGTGATGCATCTCTTTGAAGTGAGTGCTCAGTTCAACATGTGCATCCCTTTTCAAATGGTACAGTAGAGCATTCACCTGAAGTAGGACATGTCTACTTCTATGTCAAACATGAACCCTCTTGTGCATGCAATGCCCTTTTCACAATATTTATTTTGTTTATGAATTTATGAAGAACACGTGGTATTAAGTGTCTCGAATTTGCATGTCATTTCTCTGAATCTACAATGTGATATTCTTCCAAGACATCGAATGATATTTTGATAATATCACCCTTTGATGTAGGCAGCTCTCCGCTTGAAAAGTACTGTACTTTGATGAATGTGCAGCTGTGAATCCTAAGACAATGAAACATTGTTTGAACATATAGTAAGTTGAATGCATGCAGCACTCTTTTGAAAGAGCATAGTCGTCCTTGCAGAATCTGTTGTTTTATTTTGTGCAACATCCCTTGATATGAGTGAGATTGTTAATTAAAAGATATTAAAGGAATATGTTATTATTGGATAGGATTGAACATATCTCTTTAAGAGGGAATTCTCTCTTTAAACCAACGTAAATGAAGGCTGGGCTGATCAAGGAGAAAAGTACACGTCCAATCAAAGAAATCCAGTGTTCCAAGAATGCTGCTTCTTCATAGGAAGATTGTGTTGCGATACAGGACAATATTCTGCTGTAAGAAGCGAGCGAGCATTCCTCAATAATGTTCACAATTTCAAACATATTGCACTTTTGAGAGGATGCTCTATGTCAATGAATATTCTGCAGAAATATTGGCTTTTCTAAAAGGGATATTGCTGCTTTGAAAGGACGGTTAGATTTTGTAGAAATATAGTTCCTGCAAAAACACACTGCATTGCTCCAAAGGAAGGTTACATTTATTAAGAAGGGTACGCTGCATTTCTATTTTGAATACTGCTGCATGTGTTGGCAGTTATGGGTATTTAATGGTATTTATATGTATTTATGTTAAAGACATCTAGCATATTCTGCAGAAATTCTGTTTTGTTTAAGGCACACTGTAGGACTTATCTAATCTAGGGTGAACACCTGGACACTTCTTCAAGCAATACATACTCTTCAGTGGGCACGAACCCACCTTCATTTGTAGCTTTGGCTTTAACAAGTGATTCGAGTTTGGAAGAAACAATAAAAAAATGCACTCCCACAGTGTCCTGCTCTCAATTTTTCTGGCATTCTATGATACCTTTCAGATGCCAGTGATCCAGTTCCGGTGAGGGACACCGCGATTAAATACATGTGTGATTTTCAAGCATTGCTGGCTGAGTCAACCAGACAGGAAACGGTTCAGGTTTGTGGGCTATCTATCACTTGGTGTAGATCCCTGTTTTGGTTGGTGATACGTAGTTGAATCATGATTAGCCTGATTAGCCTCACCCTTTTTTGGTAGTACAACCGTTTTTCTTTTCAATGATTCTTTTTTCGTTAAGACCCAACAAAATTGCTGGGAACAGCGGAACACAGACGATTTCCCTTGGCCACGCCCATGTCTTTTTTTTTCCTGTGGTTGAACTCGGTGCTGCCTCAGTGGGAGAACAGGTCCTTGTGAGTTTGGTGCTGCTGGGTATCCTCTGTCCTGCGGTGATCATCCTTTTCGTGCGACCCACCTTGAAACAGAAGGCAGGGCCACCTCGGGAGGAGGTGATGTGGATTTACCCTCTGGTAGACTAACAGTTTGCCATTGAAAATTGCCATTTATGGTTGATTTTCCGATTAAAAATAGTGATTTTCCATAGCTATATATTAGTTTACCAGAGGGTATCCTTTTGACCATTTCAAAACCATTGTTCTCTGTGATGGGATGTATGGATCAAATTGACGAGTAATGTCGTAAGCCCAACAATCAACGATGCCATTCACCAACCATTCGAGGGGCATAAAAAGCATGATCCCAAATAGAGGTATAGCGGTATACCATGGTATACCCAATAATAAACCCACATATAGACTGGAGAAATCACAGTTTACATCAAAGTAGCCTCTTTGCAGTTGACCAAGTCTCACGCGGATTCAACCCCCCAGCAAGGTGACTCCCCAATAGGTGCTTCAAGTGGCGAATCTGAAGCACCAACAACTAATCATGGCTTACTAACTACTAACCATCATCAACCATCATCATTAAATTATCATTAATGGATTCAAGATTTGGCTTTGTCGAAGAATCATGGGGTCCCCCTCCAGTGGTTCATCGTTCTCCGCATCACTCATGGGGGGAAGGTGTCCAGTGTGGTGAATAGCACTGCGCCCTTGGACATCTACGTGGTTCTGGATGGCAGCGGATCGGTCAGGGAGAATGATTGGAATGTGCCATGGCGGCCATGGCAGTGGCACTCCACTAGCTGGAACTGCTGAGATGGCTGTGGTACCGGAAAAGGGGATACCTGATAGTAGGGATTCTATAATAATGCTGAAAATGCGGTATACCGAAAAAGAAGACCTGAGTTATGGCCTTTTTGATAGAGAGAACATGAGATAACGATGATTAACAAAAAGGAACAAGGGGTACCTGATTTTCAGGCAAAGTCTTGGGAGTGAGAGATATGATGGTTTCATGGATTATTTATGGGATTACTTGTGGGGATAATGGGTACCAGGTACGTGGTTATGAGTCAAAACCTTGGTACCTAGCTGGTAATTGGATCGTCACCCCCAAAGCCAATTTGGTTAGAGGTATTGACCCATCCCCAATTGGGACAGGTACAGTACTTAAGTATGGACGAATCGTTTATTATGTCTTTGTCAATTATTTAATATAATAATTATGATTTATCATGGTTAAACTATGCTATATATATATATATATATATGTATCTTATACCTATATGTCAACCTCCTAGTATGCGCATCTTTTTTTTACATGTTTTTACTATATGATCATGATTTTCCAACCATCCCAACATGGGAAATTCTCATGAACCAACTTGCTGTTGATCATTGTTTTCCTGGATATTTTCTGACTTTGGGGCATCACCGTTTCGCCCCAGACCTCCATTCTGAGTTGGCCCACGGCCCAGCCCTGTGCGTCCCAGGAGAGCTTGCTCTTTGGAAAGGATCTGTCGTTGCAACTGAATGGATCAATCCCGAGATTTCGCGCGGGCATGGGTTGCTTGGCGGATCTGACCATCTCTGAGTCTGGGGGGCTAGACAGTGATATCACGATTCTGTCTACAGTCGACTTTTTATTTCGATGAGTCTTGGAGAAGCAGACATTGATAGACATTGATTTTTCATGATGTTCTACATTTTTCTATCACTTCTTTGCCAATATCGCGTTTTTTGTGTGAGTCTTGGAGTATATCATGTTTGGGACTGGCAGAATTGGAGCCTTGCAGGTCCACAGAATCATTGCGCTATCGTCGTTGCACTTTCGTCGTCGCTACCGAGGTAAATCTTGAGCAGCTCAAATAGGGATTCATATATATATATATATTATATTCATATACTATACATGACCATACCATGCCATGATCTATCAGCACATACATACTGCATCAAAAAAGATCTTAAATGTACTATCCTTCCTATGCGGTCATACTTTTGCCTTCGCCAGGCTGGTTCTCCAGAGACTTTCAGAACATGTTCGACGTGAAGGACGACCTGTCCCAGATTCAAGGCCTCTCCAAGGAGAATCTTCCGGCCCGGCCCAGAGGCTGGACTGCCACAGGACCAGAATCGGCTCCAAGTGTTGGGCTGATTGAAATACGAACCAGAATTCTTAAAGTAAAGGTATACATGGTATACTCGGATATACCGATTACAACCCATCTATTATTATATATTACTTAAGTATGTATACACATTGTTTTTTTGGGTGTAGCAACTATACCCTCACTGTTGGCTGCACGCATCCCTTGTTGCGCCAGGACGAGCCTTGTGTGGGAACAGCCTGGAAGCCAACGACTTGAGCCAGGCAACCGGGCTCCGAAAAATAAACGAAAAACCTTTGTTGGTTGGTGATTTGATGGGAATCATTTTTTTTGTTTTTTAAACATGCTTTAACCATGCAACATATTAAAACCATGGGGATCTAATTGATAAATGATCGTTGGTTGATGATTTGTTCGGTTGTACTAGCCAATAGATTGGGGATTATCACAATCAATGAGCCTGGAATCCCGTTCTTAACCAACTGGTATAATGGAATCACAGAGGGTTTTGAAGACTGCCTAGTTGAAACTGAATGCCTTGTTACTTCAAGGAGCTATTTTTGGTCATCCCAGCTAACATGTCTTATTAGTTGCAGGGTGTCCAATAATAGCCGCAATGTGGGACTTGGATTCTTCAGCTACTTTCCTCCACATTGACTGGAAGACATGAAGTGGTGCGCTTCAAGAACATTTCATCATGATTTGATCCAACAGCCAGCCAGGGTTTCAAAATGGTTGCATCAACGATCCAAATTCAAAAGCTAAATATGATAGCCTCAAGAACTAATAGACTGCGCGGGGAACACGTCCTGCTATTTCTTGCCCGGCCGGCCGGTTGGACTGAGTTTGTTCTTTGGGTGGCAGCCGGCCGGCCACCGTGGGCTTGCTTTTTGGCCGGCCGGCCGGCCACCTGGGCTTGGTTTTTGGCCGGCCGGCCGGCCGGCTGGCTGGCTGGCCGTGCAGCAGCTGGCTAGCTGTCCAACGGTTTTGGCGGCTAGCTGGTTGTTTCATGGTTCTCTGAGCTTTCTTCCGGGCTCTATGCTGGAGAAAGTGGCAAACATAATGTGTGAGATATGTTAGATGTTAGAAATTATGCAGGATGGGAGAAGGAATGGCACAGAAATGTCTGATTGAATGCCAGCATACATGTGAGATAGAAGGTATATATGTCAGAAAAAATGTGGAAAAATCGCAGATAGAATNGAGAAGGAATGGCACAGAAATGTCTGATTGAATGCCAGCATACATGTGAGATAGAAGGTATATATGTCAGAAAAAATGTGGAAAAATCGCAGATAGAATGGTTGATGAAGTTAGAATCTATATATATCAGACAAAGAGCTTACGGGTATCTCTAACAGCAAATGTGGTTGGGAAATGTGGAAAATAAGAAAATTTTGGCTCGAATTGACTTTGAACCAGCGCAATGTGCCTATGCGTGCGTGTCGCACNCTCTAACAGCAAATGTGGTTGGGAAATGTGGAAAATAAGAAAATTTTGGCTCGAATTGACTTTGAACCAGCGCAATGTGCCTATGCGTGCGTGTCGCACAGAGAAGATGGAGAAGCACGCATCACATGCATAGTAGGTGAAGCTGCAGTAAAACGAAATAAAGCAAATGCGGAACGTCCCGGAACCAATTCGAAACCTTNGAGAAGATGGAGAAGCACGCATCACATGCATAGTAGGTGAAGCTGCAGTAAAACGAAATAAAGCAAATGCGGAACGTCCCGGAACCAATTCGAAACCTTGCGTCGGTTCCCGGCAGCAATCTGGAACCCACACCGGAACCGAACTAGCCCCGAACCCGCCCAGAACCAGCCCATAGCCCACACCGGAAGCTGCACTGAATTGTCGGAACACATGGCAGATAGAATGTAAGAATATCCGTTTGGATTTATGCACGGGGGGGATTACATGAAATACATTGCCTGGTNGAAGCTGCACTGAATTGTCGGAACACATGGCAGATAGAATGTAAGAATATCCGTTTGGATTTATGCACGGGGGGGATTACATGAAATACATTGCCTGGTGATTTGTTTTTTGTCAATCCTAAGCATGATCATTTATATGTTTCACGTGTCACTACTTCAACATAGTTTGTAAAAATTCTGATGAGCAGGATGTAGCCCTTAGCATGTCACTTCAACATGTTTGCCACTCTCGCCCACTCTCAACCAGTAAGATTGGCTGCACCAGCCACTCAGCCACTCAGACAACATCTTCAACGTAGCAAGATCTTCGAGGTAGCAAGATCTTCAACGTAGCAACATCTTTCACCGTAGCAACATTTTCAACTTAGGAAGATCTTCAACCTAGCATCATCTTCAACCTAGCATCATCATCACAGAAAAAGATCTTCAACGTAGAAACATCTTCCACGTAGCAACATCTTGAAACTAGCAGCATCTTCAACATAGAAAAATAATCTTCAACGTAGCAGCATCTTCAACGTAGCAACNGCAGCATCTTCAACATAGAAAAATAATCTTCAACGTAGCAGCATCTTCAACGTAGCAACATCTTTCAACGTAGCAACATGTTTCAACCTAGCAAGATCTGTCAACGTAGCAACATCTTTCAAGGTAGCAACATCTTCAAGGTAGCAACATCTTGAATCTTCAACGTAGCGACACCTTCAAACGTAGCAACATCTTCAACGTAGCGACATCTTTCAACGTAGCAACATCCTCAAGGTAGCAAGATCTTGAACATAGCAAGATCTTCAACGNACACCTTCAAACGTAGCAACATCTTCAACGTAGCGACATCTTTCAACGTAGCAACATCCTCAAGGTAGCAAGATCTTGAACATAGCAAGATCTTCAACGTAGCAACATCTTCAAAGTAGCGAAATCTTTCAACGTAGCGACATCTTCAAGGTAGCAACATCATCGAGGCAGCAACATCTTCAATGTAGCAACATCTTTTAATGTAGCCACATCTTCAACGTAGCAACATCTTTCAAGGTAACAACATCATCAATGTAGCAACATCTTCAACGTAGGGACATCTTTCAACGTAGCAACATCATCCACGTAGCAACATCTTCAATGCAGCAACATCTTCAACGTAGCAACATCTCTAACGCAGCAACATTTGCAACGTAGCAACATCTTTCAACGTAGCAACATGTTTCAACGTAGCAACTTCTTTCAACGTAGCAACATTTTCAACCTAGTAACATCATCAAGGTAGCAACATCTTCAGTGTAGCAACATCTTTCAACGTAGCAACATCTTTCAACGTAGTAACATCTTCAACGTAGCAAGATCTTCAACCTAGCAGCATCTTCCACATAGAAGAAAAGACCTTCAACGTAGCAACATCTTCAGAGTAGCAACACCTGGAACGTAGCAACATCTCCAATGTAGCAACATCTTCAAATTAGCAACATCTTCAGAGTAGCAACACCTGGAACGTAGCAACATCTCCAATGTAGCAACATCTTCAAATTAGCAACATCTTCAACGTAGCAACCTCTTCAATGTAGCAACATCTTGAACGTAGCAACATCTTCAACGTAGCAACATCTTCAACGTAGCAACATTTTCAAGGCAGCAACATCTTCCACGTAGCAACATCTTCAACGTAGCAACATCTGCAACGTAGCAACATCTTCAACGAAGCAACATCTTCAACGTAGCAACATCTTCAACGTAGCAAGATCTTCAACCTAGCAGCATCTTCAACATAGAAAAATGNAACGTAGCAACATCTTCAACGAAGCAACATCTTCAACGTAGCAACATCTTCAACGTAGCAAGATCTTCAACCTAGCAGCATCTTCAACATAGAAAAATGGTCTTGAATGTAGCAACATCTTGAATGTAGCAACATCTTTCAACGTAGCAACATCTTTCAGCGTAGCAACATCTTTCAACGCAACAAGATTTTCAACCTAGCAGCATCTTCAACATAAAAAATGTCTTCAACGTAGCAACACCTTCAAAGTAGCAACACCTTCAACGTAGTCTTTCAACGTAGCAACATCTNTCAACCTAGCAGCATCTTCAACATAAAAAATGTCTTCAACGTAGCAACACCTTCAAAGTAGCAACACCTTCAACGTAGTCTTTCAACGTAGCAACATCTTCAAAGTAGAAAAAGATCTTCAACGTAGCATCCTCTTCAAGGTAGCCACATCTTCAACGTAGCAACATCTCTAAGGTAGCAACATCACCAAGGTAGCAACATCTTCAAGGTAGCAACATCTTCAACGTAGCAACATCTTACATCTTGAACGTAGCGAAAGATCTTCAACGTAGCAACATCTTCAACGTAGCAACATCTTACATCATTAAAGTAGCAACTTTTCAAGGTAGCAACATATTTCAACCTAGCAACATTATCAAGGTAGCAACATCTTCAATGTAGCAACATCATCTTTCAATGTAGCAACATCTTTCAACGTAGCAACATCTTCCAACGCAGCAACACCTTCAACGCAGCAAGATCTTCAACCTAGCAGCATCTTCAACATAGAAGAAAGATCTTCAAGGTAGCAACATCTTCAAGGTAGTAACACCTTCAAAGTAGCAACATCTCCAATGTAGCAACATCTTCAAAGAAGCAAAAGGTCTTCAACGTAGCAACCTCTTCAAGGTAGCAACAACTTGAACGTAGCAACATCATCAACGTAGCAACTTCTTCAACGTAGCAACCTCTTCAAGGTAGCAACAACTTGAACGTAGCAACATCATCAACGTAGCAACTTCTTCAACGTAGCAACATCTTCTGTCAAGGTAACAGCATCTTCAACGTAGCAACATCTTGGAACTAGCAGCATCTCCAACATAGAAAAATGATCTTCAACGTAGCAACATCTTCAAAGTAGCAACATCTCCCACGTAGCAACATCTTCAACATAGCCACATCTTGCAACGTAGCAACATCTTCCACGAAGCAACATCTGCAACGTAGCAACATCTTTCAACGTAGCAACATCTTCAAGGAAGCAAGATCTGCAACGTAGCAACGTTTGCAAGGTAGCAACATCTTCAACGTAGCAACATCTCTAAGGTAGCAACATCATCAACGTAGCAACATCTTTCAACGTAGCAGTATCTTTCAACGTAGCAACATTTGCAAGGTAGCAAGATCTTCAATGTAGCAACATTTTCAAGGTAGCAAGATCTTCAACGTAACAACATTTTCCAGGTAGCAACATCTTCAACGTAGCAATATCTTTCAAATGCTATGATTTTTGTTTTGGTTTGGTTTGCTTCATGACCTCGTGACAGTAGGGTCACTGCAAGAGAGCGAAACAGAGCGGAATAACCTAGGGACAGCCACAATCTCTGCGACCAANTTTCAAATGCTATGATTTTTGTTTTGGCTTGGTTTGCTTCATGACCTCGTGACAGTAGGGTCACTGCAAGAGAGCGAAACAGAGCGGAATAACCTAGGGACAGCCACAATCTCTGCGACCAACATGGAATGACAGCAAAACTGTATAATCTTAGACGCTAAGCCACAGCCACTCTCAGCCACTCGGAGTAGCTGCACCAGCCACTCAGCCACTCTCAGCCACTCAGAGTGGCTGCACCACACTCAGCTACTCTCAGTCACTCTAGCAGAGTGGCTGAGAGTGGCTAAGTGGCTGGTGCAGCCACCCTGAGTGGCTGAGAGCGGCTGAGTGGCTGCTCTGATTTCACCCGCCAACGCGCGCTCAATCTACTTCGCTTCAATCGCTTCAATTGTTTTGTTCTTTTCATTCATTCCATTCGCTTTATTCCTTTCATTTGTCACTTCCTTTCATTAATTTCGTTCATGGCGTTCATGTCAGTCATTGTCCATTTTCATTCCCTTTGTTCTTGTCATTCATCTTAGTCATTCCATTCACTTCATTAGTTTCATTCCTTTCATTTGTTTTTTCGTTTCATGTGTTTCGGCTGCTTGGCCAGTGGCTGGCTGTGGCCCCTACTATCAATATAGTGGCTGGCTGGCTGCTTACTATAAATCTTACTATGCTTACTGGCCGGCCGGCCGACTAGCTGGCTGGCTGCTTCGCAGTGCGCGAGCGTTGCTGTGTTTTTGGCTGGCCGGTCACAATGGCTGCCTGGATGCTTCTCGGCTGGGCTTGGTGTTTGGCCGGCCGGGCGGCCGGCTGGCTGGCTGCTACTGTGGCTGGCTGNGGATGCTTCTCGGCTGGGCTTGGTGTTTGGCCGGCCGGGCGGCCGGCTGGCTGGCTGCTACTGTGGCTGGCTGGCTGGCTGCCATGCTGGCTGGATGCTCCTCTACGAATGTCGGGTGGGCTTGGTGTGCTTGGTTTTTGGCCAGCCGGCCGGCCGGCCGGCTGGCTGGGTGGGCCTGCTCCTCTACGAATGTCGGTGGACTTGGTTTTTGGCCGGCCGGCCGGCCGGCTGGCTGCTTTGCTGGCTGGCTGCTCCTCTACGAATGTCGGTGGGCTTCGTTTTTGGCCGGCCGGCCGGCCGGCCGGCCGGCTGGCTGGCTGGGTGCGAAATAGCGGGCCGCACTAAGCTCGCAATGATTTTATTACTGATGGATGGATGGATAGTCTAGTACTTCAATCTTGTACCTACTGTACTATAAGTGGATATATACCAACCAGCTCAAAGCTTTATTATTTTGCATGGAATCTAAGATTGGCCTCCTGATAATCCCATCATTTCCCATCTGCTGGAACGTTCGAGGTCAAAGCCAGCTGCACCGGTGGTGCCTATGGACAGTTGATGCAAGCTGAAGCGTTGCCAGCGGATGATTTGCCGGACTGCGAAGAGCAAGCAGGCGACAAGCGCGACGAGCAATGGTGTTTCATGCCCAGCCATGTCTTGCAGAAAGAGGCAGCAAAAATCAATGGTTTCGGAGAATCCAAGAGCATGCTGACAGGATGTTTGAGAAACGTGAGACATTTTGCATTTTGTGCGTTTGGGTCCTTTTTGCATCTTTGGCATGATAGGTGGGGCTTTGGAGAAAAGCGCGTACGTGCCCAAAGTCAGTTTGAAAGTATCACAACGATTTGATTTTACTGACCGCAAGTGTTTGTTCAAATTACCCCTAAAACACATTCCCGGTGCCTGGTAGCCCCAACAACCACACAACCACACCAATCCCACATCATCAACCAACAACCAACAACCAACCACCACCACCAACAACAGCAACAGCAACAACAACAGCAGCAGCAGCAGCAGCAGCAACAGCACCAACAACAAGAACAACAAAAATGACACTTTTGATACAACCCGCTAAAAACCCACACATCATTGGGCGGGGTCACCATCTCTCACCGCCAGCTCCCTGCGTTCAACAGGCTCTCACATGATCATCCTGGTGACCGATGGTAGGCCGGCGGACCAAGGTGTCAGTTTCCAAAATGGGTTGGAATGTCATGGGATATATTGGGGCGATACAATATGGCAATGTAACTGGTCAGAATGGAATATAGCGGGGTAGTACAATGCGATATGATGGGGGATATTGGGGGTTTCCTAGAATGGGGGCCCCCAAGTTTCTTGACCATTTCGTTCATGGCTCTTCCGCAATGGTGAAAAAGGGTAGATTTCCAGAAACAACCACTTGTCTGTTTTTTCCGGGAGGCAGTTTTCGAGGTTTCTGTTTACATTCTTGGCACTGCATGATACCCAGCGCTTCAAACAATAATTCTAGCCATTGCATCTGACGCCCAGGCCACAAGTCTTTGAAAACAGGAAGCTCGATTCTCACAGACGCTGGGTGGTTGTTTGGGCCTGAAAATGGTGGAAATCTCCCCGACATGCTGTTTCCATTTTGTGGATTTTCTGGGTTGCCCAGCTGTGGCCCTCAAAACTTGCAGAAATCTGTGGTTTTTACCATGACAGCGTGCAGGGTGCAGATGTTCAATTCTCGGATTCGAGGATTCTGGCGCAGAATGATGACCCATTCCATCCACTGGTGAATCATCTGTTTCCCTCTGAAAAATGGCCATAACATGGGGGGAACTCGTGGAAAATCCATGGAAATCCCCGATTTCCGCACCCACCAAATAATCGTATCTTGTTGGTTCGGTACGGCAATTTCCCATTATCTTACCACTACATTCTCACAAAATCCCATGATACCGTGTCCCCATGATGGTTGGTTTCAAATTTTAAACCTTCATTTTCAGACGCACCCAATATCACATTGTCGCTCAGCTCATACATTCCCTTATCTCCCTGTGAGAAATCCCAACTTGTGAGCTTCAAAAAGGGATCAAGCAGGGCTGAATCCGCCGATCAAAACCTCACCCAGGAAGCAATGAGCTTCCGAGACTCGCGGCCCAGTGGATCAAGTCTGCGACGAATGTCAACATTTTGGGAATCCTGGTGGGGAAGCAAGAGAAGGAGACGATATGCGTTGATCACGATGCTAAGCCATAAAATGAATGGGGTATAAAACCATCTATTTTACGGGGAGAATAAGGGGATAGAGAAGTGAAGTACGTACGTAGTGGGAATGTATAGTGCGAATGTATAGGGGGAATATATGGTGGGAATATGTGTGAATATATTGGGAATCATTGGGATATAACTTTACAACCAGCATTGTATCATTTTGGTTTGTCTCACAAATCGGCCATGTCACGGCAATTTTAATGCAGAAAATAATGAGAAACCCTGAGGGTACCATCCATGTATCTTCCATCCGTGAAAACAGGATGATCCCAATTAATGTCCATATTCTTGGAAAGGGCGTGAAGCCGGCAATGCACCAATGCCCAATGCCATAGACCATCCCCCAAATCTACATTTGTATGATTGGTATAAACCATCCCCAAATGGTAGGTCTATGGCATTGGGTTTCCCACATTGTACAATTGTGCCATTCATGTGAGAAGGTTTGTGGGTCTGGGGTGCCACGTCCACGACTTTCTGCGGTCAATTCTCGCCTTTTGAGAAGTTGACCTTCACAACGTGGAGACATACTAAGAACATGTCAGAGGGTACATGGCAGCTTTGCAGATCATGTGAGTCCATGGTTTTGATTGCATGTCGAGATGTGTGGATGATTATGAGTGTGGACTCCCTTTTTTGACAGTGTGAACCTCCTTTTTTGAAAGATGATAGTGAAGCTGACAATTAAAGTCACTGACAGCGGGCGATCAAACGCCAGTTGACACTAGTTGATATCGTGTTCTGATGTGTTCAGCTTAGATGCAGTGATGGTTATTTGTCAGTGCAACATGCGAACGCAAAGCATCAAGATTCATTGGAAACAAAGAAATCGTATATACTTGGAAATCCTTTGGTTTATTGTTAATTTTATTGTTTTCCCTCTGAAGATAGCCGTGTTTTGGCATATACCTTATTGAAACAAACCCAAATCGCAGATAATGCTAGTCTTTTGAAGTACTATAGTGACCTGCATTCTCCGCATTCTCCAAGTCCACGACTTTCTGCGGTCAATTCTCGCCTTTTGAGAAGTTGACCTTCACAACGTGGAGACATACTAAGAACATGTCAGAGGGTACATGGCAGCTTTGCATGACTACCCTTTTGGCTGTTCTACAGGTTCCACCGATGCCACATCCGTACAGCTAAGCCAAGACCCGTTATGGGAGACAGAGTCACAGCCCAAAACATAAAATCATGACATGGGAATGGATCAACACCAGTCCAACGCTATGAGCTTTGGGGTGATGAACATCCAAAATCTTACTTATGGTGATGTGAACACCAGGGGATAAACACACAGGTTGAATGACCCCCTACCCACATGTCAAAAAACATGCGTGTTTCGAGCCTTTGCCTGAGGAGTTCATCTTCCTCGGAATCTCATTGGTGTCCAAATGAATAACTATGGCGCTTCATTTATCCACGAAACCATCCCCTTATGGGGATGGGTCAAAACCTATTGTTACCATCTTGCGGGAATAAACATCCATTAACCAGTAATAATCAGCAATTTTAGGGTTTCTATCGTGCCAGGGTTTTGACTCATAGCCATACTGCCCCAAACACCGTCTCAGACGGTACAATTGCGGCTCAATTTTGAGACGGTACTTAGAACATATGAATT